>JANEYF010000590.1:0-39147 GCA_029963845.1 Rhamnusium bicolor | reverse complement strand
AAACAAATTAAGATCGGTATCCCACAATATTTTAGGAAGTTGAAGACTTCACACTAACTTAAGTATCAATAAAAGTTACGTTAAATAAAAAAAAATACTAGGTCCAACAAACAAGCTAGGTGTAGCTACGATAATAAACAAAGTGAAATACGTATTCCCTATATGTTAAGATATTTTTACTAAAAGAAGTTAATCTTCAAAAATAGAATTGAGAATGTCTGTATACAGACAGACAACTAGAAAAGATAACGTAAATAAATATTTGCTAAATATAAAACAATAGAGTTTTCAACTTAAAGGTAACGTTAAATTAAATGATTTATTAGTTCCTCAGAGAGAGGTTCTAATGAATTGCAGATAAAGTTAAATAAAGATATATACTTGACTATATGTTTACTTTAGATAATTGAAAGTTAATCAAGTGCCAGATAACGAGGCAGGTATCTTTGCCAGAGAACTAGGCAAAGCTCCACTAGAGCAGCGTTCCTGATTAAATACTAAGTAAACGTTCAAGTAAGCATTCGATATTTTAAATTTAGAAAAACCTTACGTTTCTGAGGTGTGGTTGATAAATATATGCACTGGTATAAAATGATCCACCACAAAACAAATGCACCAAATTAGATAATTTTCTCAAAGATTATAAACAAATAGGTTTGGTCCAACCAGGTGTACCAATCTCCAAATGTCACCAATCACCATTGTTTAGAGCGCTACCAACGTAGCTAAGTAACCTAAAACATCAAGAGACAAAGACAGAAAACAACTAACTACGATACAAAATGGCGACATCCGTTGCCGAGTAAATCTAAAATTTACAATAACCGAAAGTTAGTTTAAATTAACACACGAAATTATTACAATATCAAAGGGATATTAGATAAATTGCCAGCAAGGCACGATAAATTGATACTAATCAATATTAATGATGGCTGTTCCAAAGAACAACCAAGGTGAACTGATCACCGAAAAAGCAAATTCGCCCAAGGCGCAAATTAAGATAATTACGGTATAATATTATTATGAAAATTGCCTCAAAGATACTTTAAATCAATATAGCAACTTTTTAAATAATGATGATCATAAAATTAAATAATAATACCAGAAAACATAAATTTTACCAGACCGTTGAACTAGAGATGGTTTCCATCTGAACGCTGCACTGGTAAGAAGAAAGAAGCTTCGTTCTATTCTCCCACCTAAACTCGGTTATAGTTTGGAAAGAGACAGACATTTGAGAGTAGAGTATGAGCAATAAAGATAGATAGATATTTAGTGCTAAAATCTGCAAGTCCAACTGTTCCAGTAGAAATCAGTGACGCCATCTCGACTAGACTGGCAGAAACTTAATTCAACGTGGAACACAACAAACTGGAATGAAATGGCCTGCAATTTCGTTACAAGATAAAATGGATATTTTGGCATCTTCAGGTTCTTCAAGTGTTTCAAAGTTTTGGAAAACAAAGCTGACCGACTAATTTTTTTAGGTTTTTCCATTTTTTATATAAAATTAATGTCAAACTTTTCAAAAGGTGCTTTTGCAGTGACAGAGCAATACGCAAAAATTGGAGGCGACATCTTGTCATCCTAAGGTTCCTCAAGGGGCTCAAAATATATGGTAAACACAAATTTTTACGTGGTATATTTATTTATACACCTGTAATAAGATTTTTTTATACAACTGCCGGCTCTGAAATATGGCAAATATTTCCGCTGTTTAAATTGACAACCATTCAGAAGACGACCTACATTTTCAGCAAGATGGAGTTCCCTCACAATTACAGCTCATGTAAGAGATTTCTTAAATGAACATTTGGTCAGTCATTGGATTGGCAAAACAGGTGCAATTGAGTGTCCTATAAGACTAACCGATCTTACTCTTTTAGACCATTTCCTGGGGATATTTAAAAAGCTGTGTTTCCCACAATCCAAAATCTTTAGAAGATTTACGTCAAAAGGTAGTAGAAGACTATCGTAAGATAACCTCTGAAATTCTTAAAATGGATTATTAAAACCATTATTAATTTGGAACATTAAAGTGTATACGAAGTCAATTGAAATTGGTCAGTTTTAAAGCACAGGACTGTGCGCACTTAACTTGATATTTTGTCCTATGTATTTAGCAATGGTATCGAGAATAGAATGGTAGTTGAAATTGTGCAGGCGAGTCCGAGACTGCCAATGTAATCAGCCTGAATGAACCATCTACGACTGCACGTGTTTAAAGATAATAAAACGGACAGGCCCACTAGTATAAAAAAACTCGTTAAATCGTTTCTCAGCAATCAACGTGGATTTGTGAGATGTGCCGGGATTGGCCTTGGTTTGAGGATGATGGGCGACGATTGGCTGGGATCAGGATATTCGTCAGTCTGGTTGGTCGGTGCGTGTTTGAGTTATATCAGTCAGTAGTCAACGTGGACTCGATGATGTAACCTAGTTCTTTATAACATTGGTCCAGTGCAGTGCAGAAATATACATATACATTGTTGTTGCTTAAATAGCGGCGGCTAGTAATATGATACTATGTTTAAGATATCTTTATGAAATATATGTTTATTTATATGATACTATGTTTAAGATATCTTTATGAAATATTATATTATCTTAACTAAATGAGTAAAGTCACGTAGGCGCCTCGGCAAATTCCAACAGGGGATTCAGGGATATAAGTCAGGCAGTTGATGTTTAGCTATCGCCAAATAATGTTTTAAATCGACTTTTATAAAATTAATTAACAGAAATATAATTCTTGGGTAAAATAGTGGATTTCTATTTTTATTTCTAACACCTGTTATTGTCGAAGAAGCCGAAATAAATTTAGAGTTTCAAAATAAAGATTTACACGTACAAAGTCAACGCATTATTTTAAATATACATGAACGTTTAAAAAGCGAAAATCGTGAAAAATGTGAGAAAGAAATAATAGAACGTATTAACGAATTAACTAAAATATCAAAATCAACAATTTATCGTATAATTAAAAAAAGAGATGTTATATATCACGGTACAAATAGGAAAAGGAAAAATATGAAATTAAAAAATATTGATGATGCTACCAAAAATGTAATACGGCGTATAATTTATATGTATAAATGGTTTTCAGAACAGCTTTTACCAAATATTCCGCCTAAATCGGTAATTGTATTAGATAATGCTTCTTATCACTCGCGAGTATTAATTAAAATACCAAACATCAGTACAAGAAAGGAAGACATTTTAAAATTCATGAGAGACAAAAATATGGAAATTCCTGTAAAAGTTCCAATAAAGCGCGAATTACTGAAAAGAATAAAAGAAGAACAGAATTTCAAAAAGGAATATGTTATTGATAACTTATCCAATATACACGGTCATACACTTTTGCGCTTACCTCCGTACTATTGCATATTTAATCCTATCGAGATGGTTTGGGCAACTTTAAAAGATCGTTTGCGAAATTGTAATGCCTCTCCAACGTTAAGCGCGGTAGTAGTTGATCATATAAGAGAAGTAATAAATGACCTCGACAATACTGATTTATGGAAAAATTGCGTTCAGCATGTAAGTAATAAAGAAAATCAATATCCAACACTACCCCCCATTGCGCCGATTATAATTCAACCGGGTAATGATTCCTCTTCAGAAAGTGAAGATTGGGACGCATCAACTTTTAGCATTTAACTTGTTTAATATACATATATTTTCAGAACAAAATATTTAGCTATTATATTAGGTATGAAGTTTACTTTTTTATTGTTACATTTCTTAGAATATATTTTATTTAGTTGACAAGAAATTTTAATTTAAGTTACTTTATTCTAGACATATTTTAATTTTGTTTTTATTTATGTTTTGTCTAAACAAATATTTATTTTTGTTGTACTAATTCTTTGCTTTGGTTAAGAAACTTACATTTTTATTTTAGAAGAAACTTTAATTTTATTTTTTACTATATAACATCCTTGCCCCTCGCTAATCTAATCTGTCCCATTCCCTCATCCTGGCAAGGATATGTTCATACCTTCTCATTGGTCCTTGCTGAGCAATAACATATTTCAATATAGTATGGGTTAACTTTAAAACTAAACCCAATAAATTTAAATATTTAGACTTTATATCTAAAACTGATATAATATTTCAAAAATACGTTATTGGCGAAATGAACAAAAATAGCCTATCTAATAAACAAAAAATAATAAAAATTAATACAATTTTCAAAAAAGTGTAACATTTTCTTATGACAAGCATTTCTATTTACCTCCGCCCATGTACAATAAAGAGATGCTGACGGTTTTTGCAGGCTTTTAGTTTTTATACGATTTCAATTGACTTCGTACAAACTTTACTTTCATATCCAAATATCGAGCACCATTTGTACGGACTAACTAAGTTCTAACCCTGCCAGCTGATAATGCATCTGTACATGCATATTCTGTGGTAGTTGGGAAAACGCTATATAATCATGTTCGACATGATACTGCATACTAAAATACTGCAAAGTCGAATAAAACAACCAGAGTAAATATATCTGTCAGCGGTTCCCAAGTCCACAATTTATATACATCATGTGTATTAAAGTATTAGACATAGTACACTGAGACTGAAATTTGGCATCTCATCGCGCGCTATGTATGCTGTTTATAGTACAGCTATCTATATGAATAATGAATTTTCTGCTTTGCTAACGCTAACGCTGACCAGCAACGGCTTGTTTGCCTCTGGTTTGCACAGGAACATTATCATTTAAGATACCCATGTCTAATAATTTAATATACATACTGTATAAGGTTAACAAGTTCATTCGCATTTCTTGGAGGTAACTATAATTTGACGTATTAGTTCATGATGATGTGGCAGATACTCAGTTATCTGCAAAAACTGTGGCCGATTTATTCAGGACTGCTGTCAATTGCTGGGATTTTCGCCGAAACAGAAATTAGTTCCAGCAAACAAGCAAATTGGGTGTGTGTCCCCTCTCTCCAAATGTGCAAACCCTCCCCCTAAAAAGGTTATTTTAGAGGCAAAGGAGGTTTTATTTCCTGTGGTGTTTAATGTTTTATGTTCTTGTTAATAGGTTGGTTTTGCTTGCGTCAATCCTCCTCTTTTTAGAGCCTTGCTGATAATGGGTTAGGATAATCGGAAGAGAAATAAAATTCATGGTAGTAAATATATTTCAAACAGCTACTGTACCTCAACTTTTGTAGTTTCTTGTCTAATTGCTCTGCTAGGTCATTTGCGATTAATGGTTCGTGCTGTTGCTATAGTTTGCTTAATTCCTCAGATGAGATAATGTTACTCGTTTTTTTTTCTGAAATGTAGGTTCAGAGTTTGGTGATATAAATAAGGAAGAGATGTTAGAGGGTGGAGTAAAATTTGGATGTCTTGAAGTATAGAATTTGTACAGTGGACTAGCGAATTAGCGATGACAGTAAGAAAATGAGTATAAAATCAGTAAGGATTGAGGTTTATGTGATAATGTGAAATGATGTGTTTGTTTTTCTATTTGACGACTAGATTTCGGTGCATAATATTTGGTTTTGTAATTTTTGTTGATTACAAAATATGGTAGGGAACCATGTGAGGGACCCATATGTCAGGATAGAGCTGGTATAGGATTTATAGGGTAACGTGGCTATGTGAGAAAGGAACATTTTGAATGATAAGGAATAAAGATGCATAGTGATGTTGATTTGCTTAACAGGTTCTCTGCAAATTAACTATCTGAGAGATTTTTCACTAGTTACTTGGGAAAATCACAACTTTGATAGATATTCTCTCATGGCTGAACTAACCATTTTGGAATACTTTGGTATGATTAATTAAATCGACAATCTTGGTCCCAAGACCCTATCATAATTCTGTGATAACGGAATTTTTTGGAACCCTGTGTATACAGTAAAATAGAAAATGGGTTTTGGACTGAAAACAAGTATTTCCGCCAAAACTGTGACCCGTACTAGAATACGAAAATACAGTAATTGTAACAAATACGTTTTGCATCAAAATGTCTAGGAAATATTTTCACACCAAATTAAATTCAGGAAAAAATTCCTTTATTAAAAAAAACAATTTCTTTTAAACAAATTTGACCACCTCCTTATGGCTTGAACAAGGTATTTTCGTATGTAGATAAATTTGGCTAAATCAACTCAATTTGCTCTATAGTTTCAGATGTTTATTTTGATTATAACAATGTTTTCTAAAACATTCTGTATATGTTTGTGCAGAACTGAAATGCAAACTGTAGTGTACTGTGCTAATCCTGAAAAATGTATAAAAGCACTGATTAAAAAATCTAATTGTTGTTAATGTATAAAAGTGTATTAACAATAAATTTTTCATTTAATTTTAATTTGAAATATGCATGCTACTAAAAATGTAAATTTGTGTACTGTATTTTTAAAATTGAAGTGTCTAGGCTACCCAATTTAAATCATAATTACTATATTTTGCTTTTAAGAGAATTTTATGATTGTACAGTTTAAATATCCCCAGTTTAAAAAAAGAAAATATTTATTATGGATAATTACAGAATATTTATACGACTTTTTGTTTGTTAAATACTAACAACTCTAAAGAAAAATCTAATGCAATAACTAATTGGTATACAAAAATGCAATAAAGTCAAAGTAAGCCAATAAAAACTATCCGTTTAGATTTACATCTGCTATTTCGGAGAAAAATGCAATATCATAAATATTTTGTAACGGCATCTGAAATATATGTATTTATTATATCTTGATAATGGAGAACTATAAAATTCTGCAATAAACCCACCTTTATGGACCTTATTTCATAGCAGGGGCTCAGATATTCATTACAGATTTCAAGTACGGCAGCCATTTTAACGCAATGAAGCAAGAGATTGGTGGCTTTTTTACAAAAGTGTTCCTCAAAATAATTAGTCGCCATTCTTTTCCATTTCCTATTCTGCTCTTATACTCCTTTGTTCTCTTCTGTTTGTAGTACTCGTATATGTGCATTCACATATACTAAATATGCAGACAAGTAATGTTGGTATTGATAATATTAAAGCTCAGTGGAAATGACTTAATTGAAAAATAATTCTACAGTACGATATAATACAGAAGTATTATATCGCATTTTTATAAAAAATTATTGGCAATCGCTACCATGGTTAAATTGTAAAATTACTTTGTTTTTTTTGTGGATTTTAAACTAAAAAAAAAGTTTAAAATTTTATTCTAAAACTAATTCAGTTCTGCATAATATTTTATACGTACAGGGTGTCCGGAAGTTCCGTTACTATATTTCATGGGATGATTTTACATTAAAAAATATGACGATAACTTGTGTCCGAAAATTTTTCCTACGGGAGCTAGAGCCTTTTGAAGAAGGTATTCAAGAACTAGTTTTTATTCAATATCTCGGGAATCTGTCAAGCTGCAGAGACGCGCTTTAGCATACAGCCCGTTATTAATGAGGTTCACCATTTAATGGTGTTAACCAAAATGAACCTCAATAAAGCTGTGCGGAACTGGGGTGAGTCCATCTACTTTACACCCCTATGTGTCTGTATTTATTATTTATGACTTTTTATCATAGGAATATGATTTTCAACTCATTTTTCACAAAAAGGTCTTCTCCAAATGAACTACGGTAATGGTGTGCGGGTCCATCTTTACACCCCTATTTGTGTGTCTTTATTATTTTTTGATTTTGTATCATAGGAATATGCAGCGGACGTTCCTAAAAGGCGATAATAAAATTACTTATTTTTTATAATCTGAATTTTGCACCTAACGAACCTCTTGAAACACGACAATAAACACTTGTGTAAGTCTACGATCGGTGTTTTCCAATATTTCACATTTTCAATTCTACTTATAGAAACCACTAACTTAACATACCTTCCTGGAAACACAATGATAATAACTATTTAAGTTTGCAATCGGGGTTCTCTAGTAGTAACACTTTTAATTCAACTTTGAATAACCCGCAATTTAAGAAAGTATCAATGATCGCAGTAAAGTAAGGAATTTTCGTTAATCGCTTTCAATCCTTTTGCATAAATACTCTTACCTAGCTAACACATAGGATAGTCTTATCACACCTCTCGAATGATACACAATAAGTATCTTCATGCAACTGTAATTTTCATACTTTCGTTAATAAAAAAAACTTTTCTAATTTCAAGTTTTATTTAGTAGCGTCAACGCTACAGAATATAATAATGTACAATCGCTCCTTAAAATATGTCAACGGAATTTCTGGACACACGTTATGTTCCCTAAGCCCTTATGGTGAACTTTCTATTTGGCTGATTTACATTTTCATAAAATAAAATAAATGAAGTATTCCTACGCTAATAAAAATAAAACTGTACGAGATATAAACGTTTCAAATATGTTTACAGGTATCTTCATTCAAATTTTCTGGTTTCAAGAAAATTTAATTGTAGAAACTTTGATTCAATAAACATCCTAACAAGTTAGGATCTTTTGTTTTTTTTTTGAAATTATGGGATTTTCTAATGTGATCGATGTTAGCAAAAATCAGAATATTATTTGTACCAAAACTTCACGGTTTTAATATCTCGACTTATTAACCGATTGCGTGAAAAATCTTGGTATTGGTATCCTTTTTTTAGGTTTCTCTAATGTATGTATGTTTCCCCACAAATATCTGTCTTTTAGAAATCAATCTTATATATAACTCTTATATAACAAAATATATCGAGTCATTAGAGGCGTAGGCGATTATGTCTCCTCTTGTTATTAAAAATATCTTCCACCCACCATCGGTTTTGTGTTACTAAAGCAGCAGCTTTAGCCAGTGGTGTAAGTACTGTTTTAAATTGAATAGTTATGTTATAACGAAGCTATTTTGTTGTATACATATGCATAGATTACCGTTTTAAATTATTTTGGTATACCCTGTACTAGTATAATTGAAAGTTTTATATATATTTCTTTATTTATTTTGTGGTATAAATAATCCTCTTAGCACAGAGGTTTATTTAACTTTTTTAAATAATTTATAGAACAGTAACTTACTATCCAAAAGAATGTGAGAAGAAGCATTATAGGATGCAACAAATAGACAACTATAGACAATATACTTTCACCTTTGTGATCGTTAGAAATACATGTGTATGTTGTTATTCACCAATACTTACAGCCTTCTTTGTACTATCTCTTGATACTACCGAATTCACCAAAATAACCACAAGGTAAGATATTGTGTCATATGTGCATGAACATATTTATATTGTGACACATCACCTAGATACAACAACGGAACTGGTGTCATTTATGGCTACCTCCCCATTTCTAAATATTAGTGATACAAAAAATGTTTAAAAACATGTATATTTCATTTATTAATTTAATATGTAACATTTGTATTATGTTCGTCAAAAATGTGTGAAAAATCTGCATTGTTAAAACATTTCTTGTAGTGTTATTTATTAGTAATAAAATTATTTTATTTTATGATATTAAATAAACTTAATATATTGTGTTGTATTACATCGTATTTTAATGTTATTGCAGAGGCATGAAATAAATCACTCGATATTTCTCACGTTATTTTAATACTCGTTCAAATAAATACCAAACTTAACATTTTTTCTAGGAAACTCTGTTGAGATTTGAATTTCAAAACAAATTGTTATTGTAACTGTTCGATTAATTGTGCTTCCATAAGTGAAAACTAATTAGTCGGCAGCAAATATTTACGTACAACTATATAAAAGTTATTTAATCTTATTATATTTTCACTCAAAGTATTCTAAACTTATAAATGTAACAGTTTACTAACTTTATACTCTATCGAACATGCTAAACAAAGTAAACAACTTAACTAACTCATCTTTACAAAGGTGTCTAACTAATGGTAAACTCTCTGGCACTAACAAGAAAGTATATCGCCTTCGATACTCACATCATTGTAGTAACTACGAATATTAGGTACCTGAAACAAACATTAAGATTAAGTTGCCAATAAGAAGTGCATAGTGTACACGATAATTAAGGGATTTTACAAAACAACAAAAAATGTTATTGTTGCCCATTATTTCAATAATCACATTTGGGAAATTTGCTTCAGATATCACTAGTGAAATAGTGATGTTCAATGATAAGTTGGCTTGAAAATTTTGCTTAATTATCAACCTGTAAAGTAGATGTCTCACAATTAATAGAATGAGACGTGGTAACAACAAAGTAAGGTGCGCCTCACTGTGTATGAGTGTATTTTTCTTTAAAGTCAGCAGCTGCAAAAAGATATATAAAAACAAGTTGAAGATAATTTGATGCTGACAATTTTCCTGTAAGAAATTTTTTGTATCATTTAGTTGTCGAGTTATTGGTTATAAATTATAACTTCTTATAGAGATGCCCTCATAATGACAGTGGGTTCAATTATTTTTTTAATTCTTACAATGATTTAAATGAAAGTGGTGTATTATTGGCAGTAGAGATGACCTCCGATTTTGAAAGAACAATTAAAAGTTGAATATTAGAATATCCAATTTTCGATTTTATAAATTTTAAGGATGAAACAAAATATGAAAAATTAGGTTTAAGAGCCTACAGGGTTATCCAACGAAAACAATACACCCCTATAATTTTTTTTATTTTTGTTCAATTGTTCAAATAAAGGTTGTAGTTTATCAAATGCGCTCTTTTAAAATCTGTACCAAAAATATACAGGTGGTCCCATAAAAGCGCGATAAACTAAACTTAAATTTTTTAAAATGGAATACCTTAATTTTTTACATTTTTGGAACCTCTGTTTTTTTTTGATTTTAGATATATAGATAGGTTGTATCTTGTTTTTTATTTGTATTTTATTTATTGTAAATTTTTTGCTACCAGCATCTGCGAGGTTATTAGATTAGCTATGTATGAAAAACACTTAATTTGACATTTATGCTTTAAAGAATAATTTAAAATATGCAGAAGCAAAATGTGTTAATTATTAATATAACTACTATTATACATACTATACCAAATAAAATATTATCCGTTGAAGAGTTCTTGTTATTTTTTATAAATATTGAACATATTGTTAGATAGACTATAAGAGTTCTGGCCAAAAATCCCATGTTATTTCTTATGGAGGTACAACATAGATTTTCAAGGCCATTTTCGCCACTAGCCCAAAACCCCATGTATTTTCTTATGGAGCTTTCGACGTAGTTTTTCAAGGTCATCGCGATGCCATTAGCCAGTGGGAGCGGCTAACCGGCGACTAACTTCACCCCCCCCCCACTTTGATAATTGATTTAATAATTTTAAAATAATTACCTAGGTCACTTTTTCCTTATTGTTTTATGTAGCTGCGGTACATGTTTTTCACATAAAATTTTTTATAGAACTCATATTTTTTCTAAAGCTGATGGCCTAGACCGGATGTACTTCGGGCTTCGTGGTTCTGTGCTACCGACGTTCTCATTGGGTGACAAGGATGTGTGCTTGTGAGCTTATCGCATTATTGATAATTAACTAGGTCTTAATAATTTTTACGTATTATTGATGGACAGCGTTGCGATCTGAAAATAGTTTTACTAAATTGTATAACCTTGGAGCTGAGAAGACATCATCGCGGGGTCGTAGTTGCGGAAGGAGTGGTGGAGTGAAGTTCGTCGCTGGTTAGTCGCTTCCATTGGCTGACAACATCGCTATGAGCTTGAAAGACTACGTCGAAAGCTCTATAACAAAATATATTGGGTTTTGGGCTAGTGGCGAAAAATCTACGTTAAACCTCCATAAGAAATAACATGGGATTTTGGGCTAAACCCTTATAGCCTATCTACTCATATAGTAACGCTCTGATAAAGTAAACGTTTTCTACAAATAACTAATATGACACACAAAACTACGCAGTTTGCTTTTTGAATTTATTAAATTATTTTGTAAGGCATACGTATCAAATTAATTGTTTTTAATCCATGGCGAACCTGATAACCATGCAGATGCTGGTAGTGTAAAATTGGCAATAAATGAAAAACGGTAAAAGATAAGATACAACCTATCTATATATCTGAAATCACAAAAAACAGATTTCAAAAATGTAAAATAATATAAGGTGGTCTATTTGAAAAAATGTAGGTTTGACTTGTTCAGCTTTTATGGGAACACCTGTATATTCTTTGCGAGGATTCTAAAAGAGTTCATTTAATTCACTACAACTTTTATTTAATTTCAATTTCATTCGAAATATAAACAAAATATACGGATGAGTTTTTTCGTTGGATAACCCTGTACATACTAATGTGATCAAAAGTAATGGTGAGGGATTGAGAACCTCTATAATAATAGCTTAATGAGGCGCATTAGTTCAGCTATTCACCGAAATATGGAACCTACCACTTCAAAATTAACTTATTTTTTGTTATTAAAGTTATGCATAATAAGAGAAAATAAAACATAGTCATTATTTTAAATTGAAAGGGGGTACTTTATCAGTAGAAAAATGTCATCGACCATTATGAGAATAAAATTGAATTACCACAAATTTTCAGACCAATAATGCAGATTTATATCACATAATTTTTAATTACACACCACGAAATTTGGCCAGTAATACTCTATTTTAAACACGTGCCATTTTTTTGAATCCATTGGGTTAGATCTGTAGGTTTTCTCTTTTTATCTTGTATAATTTATTTACCCCATTGTATCAATGTTAATGTCAATGTCAAAGATTAGAATCTTCTTTTTGAAAAATTTTCAGTCGAACAGTTTTCATTTCGAATAACCTTTCGATTAAATTTCAGCTGGAATAACTTTCCATTTAAATAATTGAAAGCGAAGGATTTTTATTCGAATAATTTAAACTGACGGATTTTCGGTCGAACAATTATTTTAGGATAATTTTCCGGTAACGGAAAAGTACACCGTCCAATGTCACCTCTTTTCTCTCTCTGTCATCTTGTTGAGAGCAGGTGATGGCGCGAAAAGCGTTTTATCGGTTCCTATACACAAATTTATTTAAAGGGCGCCAGCGTATCGAAACACAAAGAAAAAAATTATAAATGTAGACTACTCTCAGGGGTGGATTGCTGGTAGAGCACTATAATACTGTTCGCGCGCTTATTTCTCACTGAGGGCAATAGTTTTTGTTTTATATTAAGATGTCCTTAAGCACTGAGGGAATGCTACCTATGCAGTGGCCCTATCTACCTAACACTAATAAATAATTTGGTTTAATTAAAATAGAATTTGGTATATGTCACTAATGTTTATACACTGATTGTCGTTAATTGTCTTTGCGCAATGTTTGCCAAAAAGAATTAATTAAAAGGGTCTAGCTACCTAAAGAGTAAATAATAAACTTTACGGCTCGTGATTATCTATCTATTACAATAATTAGAATGACAGGTTTCTCACTGCCTGATTTCTATACAAGTTACCTGCCTATACCGGCCACTGTGGTTTAGGCACCTGTTGGTCACTAGAACATGAAAGTGAGATGAAATAATTACGGGGACTCGCTTTAAATAAGATAAACTGTAGAATTCGTAACCCTAATCTGCAAGTGAGTGAAATAAAAGGCCAGATAAGCTTAACAACAATGCTGAATATATTTCAGGAATTAAAACAATTAAATTGACGCGGTGACTTTACATAAAATAAAAACAAAAAAAAGTTGTCGAAGCGTGTACGCTTGAAAAACCTGGGTGCAAATTAACAAATGCGGAAAAGCCGCTGCAAAGTTTTGATCTATGTTACCAAAATACAATATAATTAAAAAAAACAACACAGCACTAGCACACGATAAAAAACACAACACCGCAAGAGGGGAGCGGGGTTCACTTGACACGTGGCTTAAAATTTTGCGAAACAAAAAAAATTAATGAATTAATAGTGTTTTGGCGGTGAACGAGGATTTGATTCTGTAATTTTGAATTTGGTGATTTGATTATGTCATTTTGTAGGTGGTGGTGGTGGTTTCCACTGGCGGTTCTTCTATAGGGTCATTTGGTCAATGACCTCCCACATACAAATAAAAAAATAGAGCTATTCATTTTCTGATGTTTAAAAATATATAATAGGGATATTATATTTTTAATATTCTTAAAAAATATATTAAAGTATCTAGTTCATTCTATGCACAATACTATTCCAATATCTAGATCATTACATTATTCATTTATAGAACTTAAAAATCTTGGGTCAATCCACAACGTGTCCTCAAAGCTAGCTACGGACCGAATTTATAACGAATTATAGTGAAATAGACTTATGCGCGAATTGTCAGAAAGCAAAAGAGACAGAAAACACTGGAGGGGACAATATCCCTGACGACCCTGACACGGTAACGCACGAAATTTAGTACAGCAGTCGCTAGTCAATACAGTCTTAATGTACGCGTTGGTCGATAAATTCTATCGCGTTGTTTTTAAAGTTTCTAATTGTGAACATTTTATTAGTAAATCTCTACTTGTCGTGAAATTAAGTAAAACAGTGTTTTTGATGTTTACTATTAAATATGAGTGTTGTACAAAATATATTAAAACTGAAAGATGGACATAAGTTGGGTTATGAAGAAAGAGTGAAATTCAAAGGTGGTGGCCGTCCAAAACCTAATATGACGATAAAGCAAACATCTCTTGATAAGAAAAAAGAAGTTAATAGGTATGTTTAATTAAAAAAAGTTATCCTTCAGCAAATTTTATTTATTGTTACGCTCATCAACCAAATTTAATTTTACAAAAAGCATCAAGTCAGGATAAAAGCATAAACATTATTTTTGCTAATTTACATAGCTTTTCTTCATTCTTTGGAAAATCGCCAAAAAGAACAGCCGTGTTAAATAATATTGTTAAAGTGATATTACCTAAAGCTGCTCCAATACGATGGAATTTTAATACAAAGTGCATAGAGACTGTTTATACCTATTGAACAGAATTATTAAATTGTTTAGAAAAAATCATTGATAATGAATCAGAAAACAACACTCTAAACCAAGCTATTGGTTTAAAAAACTACTTACAAAATGAACATTTTCTTTACTGGTTAAATTTTTTTCATTTAGTTATGCCTCATTGTGATACATTGTTCAATCAATTACAAAAATGTAATATCGATGTCATAACAGTAAATAAGTGTATTGGCGTTTTTAATAGTAAAATTGAAGACATCAGAAATAAAATTTTTAATAACTATTTAAAGGAGACATCCATGCAGTCTACCCAGAGATGTAAAACGGAAGAATCAAAAAGGAGAATTTCATTAGAAGTTTGTGATATAATGACATCTGTGAGCAAAAACAGGTTTGGCTTCAGTAATCATTTAGCAGTGTCTCAGTTATTTCACGCAGATCGATTTAAAGATTATAAAAAAAAGCTTTCCTGAAGATATGTTTAAATTAGTTAAAACGGAGTATCCAGTCATAAATTATTTGAAATTTAAAGCTGAATTAGAAGTATTATATAGCCGAGAAGATTTTTCCAATAGTGAAGATGCAGTTGCTTTGTTACAGCTTTTTATTAACAATAATTTGTGCAATACTTTTTCTGAAAGTGTCAAACTGTTAAAAATCTTGTGTACTCTCCCTATGACTACCGTCGAAAGTGAACGTTGTTTTTCCACCTTAAAAAGAATAAAGACATTTTTAAGAAATACCATGGGTCAGGAAAGGTTATCTTCTTTAGCTATGCTTACCATAGAAAGGTCATTAATAAAGAAGATAAAAGACTTTAATGAAAAAGTAATTGACCACTTTGCATCTCAAAAAGACCGGAGGATCGACTTGGAATTTAAATCACTTTAAAAGGTAGGTAATACAGTAAACTTTTCTAATTGACCTCCCTATCTCTTGACCCACGAACCGCCGTTGGTGGTTTCTTTTGTTTGTGACTTGATATCTCGGTCCCGTGAAACTCGGATTTCACTTGACTGGCCGATACCTTTTTTACCCCCGTATAACCCGGCGTTTGTTTGCGGTCGAATGATCTAGAAGCTTTCTTTAAGATTGTCAGATGGTTTACGGTATAATGGAAATTTCCGTGGGCGATACTAACTGTAATGCTGTACTGGATGTTTGGCGCGTTTTTGAATATATTTTATTTATTATATTCTTCGGTAAGATAGTATGCAGTTCTATAACACCAGCAGTTCTTAATTTTCTTGTTACCAGGGCCATTAATTTTGAAAGCACTAGTACACTAACAATATTCCATATATATTCCGTTTATGTTTAATAAACATCCACAAAATCTAACTCCATATGGCACTGGTTGTATAATTTAATATTATAGCTTGCATAAGTCGTTTTATTAAAAAAATCAGAAATATAACTTAATTTATCTGTTTTTTATAAATGTTTGGTAATGCACAAACAAAATTAAATAATAAATTATTCATATTCAAAAACAAACAACTGATTTCTGTTTAACGTGCATTAATTAATAGAAACGTATTACATATTCAGTTAGTGATTAACCAAATGCATTCGTGTGTTATTTGAAATTTAGCAAATGAAATTTATTTCTATATGGAGGCATAGTGCATATTAGTTGAAATGCTTTGAAAACCGTATTATGTGTTACCATCAAAATATATCTCACATGGTTTAGAAATTCATGATATTCGATTTCAATCATTAGGAAACTTTAGCATTTAGTTAAGAAAGAGTAAATAAATTATAACTAAAATTGGACACTGATTTGGGAATTCAGTTTCGTTACAAAGTTAAGCAACGGCAATCGCAGTCAGTAATTTGATGAAGTGAAATTCGACGACCTCGTTCCGGCTGTCAGGGTATATGTATGCAGAAGCTATTCTTAAGCGAAGGTTGTACAGATGATATTCCATTCTTCGAAGGGGATGTAAAGCAATCGGTCTCTTGTCTGTTTAGATGTTAGGCAAGTAAAAATCCCTACTTTTCGTTAGAGAAAAGGTTTGGCAGAAGTTCTACGTTTCGTCTCGTCTCCTAGTGTCGGTGATGGGCCCCGGTAGCAGTAATGGGCCGACCGCGACGTTAAATAAATGTAAAAAAAAGTTAGATTAAACCAGAGAAACACCTGGGCAGTGCGTTGCTTAACGTAAAATTAAAAAAACTGATAGAAAATCATTGTTTATGTATTCTCTAGAACAATGTTTAAAATATTCAGAAACAGTTCTTAACCTTTTCTTGTAGTACCCCACGAAATAGTAAATTGAAGTGCGACAACAGGTAAGCTAATTGACAAATAATGTTAAACAGTAGATCACTTACTAATTGACTGTAATCCCTTCCCAACAGACAAGACTTGTTTTAATTATTATAATCCTTAAAATTATAGGGTGCTCAATTAAAGAAAATTATGGTTAAATTCACCTAATCGGCATATCGTTATAGTATTATCGTTGAAATTAATGCCTCAAACATTAATTAGTCGGATTAGCTGATTATCTAGGTGTTGGAGAGCCATATTATTATTAATCCGGTTAAGGTGAACGTGCACATGCCAATAGACCCGGAGCGTATTGGTGTCGCCAAGCGTTTCGTCCTGCGACCGATAAGTGGATTACATATCACTAATTCCACGATATTTATAATTCAAACATTATCTTATATCTATATTATATGTAATGGTGCTCTAAAGGTAATACAATTTCTAAATTTTATGATCAGAGAATACGATAATAATGAAACTTATAATGAATGATATAATTAATAATACACCAAATGATGAATTAACTGTTTTTTTTTAAATTTTATTATCACCACGATTGTGTGGAGATTGAAGAAACTTCAATCTAACCTTAAAAGGTCCGATTAAAAATTGAAGCAAACATGATTGGATAATGAATTCTATAACTGTGGTAGAGAAGATACTTGATACTATGTTATCATATACAGGACGATCCAGAATCATAAAAATTCTTTGTGTGCCGTTACGATGGAAATCAGTTTTAATCATCCGGATGTCATTCTTTGCAGACATCTTCAATCATTCTGGATCTCTTTATATAAATCTTACAAAAGCATTCCATGCCTGTTACCTTCCATGTACAGATCGTTCGTAGTAAACTATGAGCAATATCGGATGAGCAATTTACGTTTACAGACCAATAAGAGAGACATCACCAAAAGTATAATGATCGAAAGATATAAATGAAGAATGGTACCACCAACTAATCGTATAACTATTTGTTATACAGTATGTGTCAATTGTATGTAGTCAGAAGCCAGAAGAATACCTATTTAGTCAACTTTAAGACACCACTTTTAAACCACTATTTTGATTTTTACAAAAAAAAAATTTAAACAGAATATAGCTATAAGTACAACTGTCTCATAGTATGCAATGGAATGTACTCAATATTGCACATTCCTTGAAGTAGAATATTTGACGAATTATTGAATGTACAACAAGGTACATAAGCGAGCCACTCGGTTTTCTGCCTTCATTACTAAATTTGAAAAAAATCTAATCTTAGGGCACTTTTTGTGAGGAATTGAATTTTGTAGAGAGAGAACTAGTGAAACGTCAAATACACGAAGTTTAGTCAAAAAGTGAAGATTTTTTTACATGGAAATCGATATGGTTCGTTATTGTGATAACATTTCATTTATACCTCACATAAATAATTTAGTGACTCAATCTCTTAAGACTCTTGGGTTCCTAATTAGAACTAGCAGAGACTTCTTGAATATCAGTACACTTAAAACTTTATACTTTGCTTTTGTTAGGTCTAAACTTGAATATGTGTCTCTTGTTTGGAACCCTCATTACAGAAATCACGTAGACTCTTTGGAGAAAGTGCAAAGACGATTCTTAAAACTATTATGGCTTAAGTCTGAGGGAGCATACACGTCTATCAGTGTTCCCCAACAAGAGTTGTTGACTAAGTTTTCCATGACATCTCTTGAAAATAGACGCGAATATTTTTCTCAAGTATATCTATATAAAGTCTTACACAATCAAATTGACTGCCAAGAATTATTAGGGAAATTAAATTTTCATGTGCCTAGTGTGAAGTTTCGGAGAACACAAACTTTTTACGTCTCATTTTCGCACTCGAATATTCTCTCCTCTATTTACTATGTGCAACAATTACAACAACAACTGTGGGCAGTTTGATATTTTTCATTGCACCCTTAATTTTATTAAAAAATGCTATAATAACTAAGTCTTTGTTTCTCTTTTTTCTTTTTCCGTCTTAAACTGCCTGAAATTATTTTATTGTTATTTTTATAGAATGTTTTATTGTTATTTTTATACAATGTTTTTTTTTCTTTTTAAATTCTTTTCTATATACTTATGGGTCATTCTTTTACAAATCGCACGGATTTCATGAAAAAAAAAACTTGACATTTTAGATTCGTCTGAAATTTTTTTTGCAGCTTCTATACGTAAAATTAATTGACACGTATTTCAGGATTTTGCTTAAAAAAATTTTTTTTTGCGAAAATATCCATTTATGAAGTTTTGGTATTTTGCTGGATTTTCTCCAATCGTCTCATACATGAAATTTATTATCTCCAGTTGTACTGATCGGATCGATGTCATTTTTTTACAGTTTACGTCTTGTTACGTTAGCTTTCTAAAAGAATAAAAAAAAAATTTTCAATGTCAACATATCAAAAATAATAACAATTTAATTGTTTAAATAATTGTTAGATGCTGTTGCCCCAGGTTTAGTTAATTTTAAAAAATAGCACTTCATTCTTCATCATGTCCCTTAGAAAATGGCATCGGTGAAAAAGTGGTATCTCTATTAGATCAAAAGTTATTAAATATTTCCGAGCGCTTGTCAGGCGGCGCGCTCCGCGCACCTCATAGGTCTCAGGCATTTGCACCTATCTTATATTAATGATTGTTTACCGTATTGCATAATAGTTTGAAAATGTTTGTTGATAACATTACTGTATAAAAATTAATATAAATAATGAAAAGAACATTATAGTTACTTCCCGGTTACTAAATTAATATTGAATATCACGACGCACGTGAGAAAATAAAAGTAAGAAACTAAATTTAAACACTTTGATTTATTAGCTTCTGAGTAGTATACAAAATGTTTTTTTTTTGCACAAAGTATACATTTTATTTCATAATTTTAACTTCAATTGCTATCAACCCTGGTTGATAGAATCAATTACTGCAGATACTGCCACTTTGTCTTCTACAAAAGATACACCGGGACTTTCAGGAGAACGTTTCCAGTTAACGTCATTACTTTCCAAAGCGTCAAAATCAGAATCATTAATTTCCTCCTTCTAAAAACAATGAAATGTTTACATACATCAGTTAACCTGAAGCTTAACAATTTATTTTATAATTTTAAGATATTTTAGACCTTGTCTCATATAATGAATGAAATTTTATTAAAGAAATTTGCTTCGAAAATATTACTTACAGTTGATTCGAACTTCTTTTCGCGATTCTTGCGTAATTGAAACAATTTAACACGGCAAGTATTACAGATTTTTCGCTGAAGGAACTCATCCGTTACCGGTAAGTTAAGAGCTACTAAATGTTGCTTCGAAACTGGTCTTAGATTTTCTCTTTTACGATGTGAAGACATATCGAAGGGATTGAAGCATCGATCTACTTTGATTTTCGGACCAATCGACAATTTTGATGCTCTCGGCATTGTACCGACACTTTATGATTATCGCTAATGTTAGATTAAAATATGATAGTAATAATATGGCATGCGTATACGACATTGTAGAACAACAGAATGAAAACATTTACATATATTTAAAACTGAAGGGAGCTTGATTGCACGTTCCGCGCGCTACGACCAGCACGGCGACTCCGTGCGCGCCGCCTGACAAGCGCTCGAAAATATTTAATAACTTTTGACCTCATAGAGATACCATTTTTTCACTGATGCCATTTTCTAAGGAACATGATGAAGAATGAAGTGGTGTTTTTTAAAATTAACTAAACCTGGGGCAACAGCATCTAACAATTATTTAAACAATTAAATTGTTATTATTTTTGATATGTTGACATTGAAAAAATTTTTTTTTATGCTTTTAGAAAGCTAACGTAACAACACGTAAACTGTAAAAAAATGACATTGATCTGATCAGTACAACTGGAGATAATAAATTTCATGTATGAGACGATTGGAGAAAATCCAGCAAAATACCAAAACTTCATAAATGGATATTTTCGAAAAAAAATTTTTTTAAGCAAAATCCTGAAATACGTGTCAATTAATTTTACGTACAGAAGCTGTAAAAAAAATTTCAGACGAATCTAAAATGTCAAGTATTTTTTAGTGTGCGGTTTGTAAAAGAATGACCCTTATACTGTATTGTATTTTTTGTTTTGTGTATTTTTCCTGCTCTAGAAATGGGTTTACCTGTTGAGCAGTGTATGCAAATAAATAAATAAATAAATAAATAAATAAATAAATAAATAAATAATAAAAACATATCTTAATCATTCATCCAATCCAACATCCTGATTTGATGGAAGTGATACATTTTGATTACGTCCTGTTGTTGTTTCCTATATGTTTTGTTTATAAAGAATGTAGTTTGAATGTTGTCTGAATGTTATTTGTGGAATTCTCTAAACTTTTCTTTTTCATTCTTGGGTCTTACTACCACATAATCAATCAATTTTAGAAGAATTGTGTTATAGTAGGATTGCTATAATTGCTAAAAAAATAATTAATCAATTTTAGAATTTAGAATGATAATTTTCAAGTAATCTCTTTGATTGTATCCCTGAAGATGATAAAATTTTTAATCGAAACGTCGGCAACAGTTTAATGAAACACTATAAAGTCCGAAAATTGAAGAATATTTTTATTTCTATAAATACATCACACGGACAAACGCACAAAACTTTTACAGATATACTTAAATAATATGCATCTTTCCTTAAAATGATCAAATAGTTAAATGAGTACAGCAAAAAATAATTTTTAGAAATTCAGGAATATAAAACTGGAAAAGATATTTACTTGGTATACCAGTTATGAAAATATCCAAAATATTGCCAGAGAACATGAATGCATAATCTAAAATTTTAATAAGTTATCTGAAGCTGCAAGCTCTTATTCAATCAAAATGTCGCCAATAACCTTTTAGCAGCGCTTAATAAAGCAGCTTATATTTATGGTATGGTATATATTGTATACTATATACAAGGATTAAAGAGAAAGAAAATCCTATAAAACGAATAAAAGTACGTAGTCTCTTTATGTTTTTATTTTAAAAGTAGATACCCGAATTACACGGGCAATTTGTTATCAACTAGAAAGGTTTATAACAGGGTGGACGTTAGCGATACATGTAACTTCTATAATAGCATAATTTAATTCCCAATGGAGCTAGAAGTTATTTCAAAGTTAATATTTAAAGTTGTTATACGTGCTACCACTGTAAAATCATTTGTAACTAGTTCATGACTACATATTTCAAACAGTCTCAAGAGAAATTCGGAATTGTTATCACAAATCTAGATTTCATTGTGATGAATATTTGTTATATTATTGATATTTTATACACATGGATGATATATAATTATCATATCATGAATATACTTACCTTAACCTTTATTTTCTTTAATTGAAAATTTGGAAAACAAAACCAATCCAAAAGCAGAATTGAAATAAACGAAAGGTCGGCGATTTACGAAATTAGTTGTAGGAACTGTAATAGAAAGCATATTGGACAAAAGAGGAGATCAATTCTGTCTAGATTTAAAGAGCATATGCTTCATCTGAAATAATATAGAAAAACATATGTTGCAAAATTTGAATTCACTGCATATAAAAATAATGTAAATAATGGCTGAGGACCTATCTTGATACGTCCCAACGTAACAAGGCTTAAGTTTATATAGACTGCATTGTTACTATATGTTTTATTCATCTCCACATATGTGAAATTGACTAGCAAAACGCGTGTTGGTGTTGTGAATACTACGATAGTGTCAGTCTAGTCACATCAATTATATAATTCACTTCAGGATCCGATTATTTATAACGGAATAAATTGGCTTGGTAGTCAAGCAGTACGGACACTTGTTTCTTAGCCAGAGTCCCGGGTTTGATCTTCAACCGAAGAGATGGAATTTTTTCTAAAGCATAAAGTAATTCTAGTATACTCGGATCTTGGATGTGTCTCTAAATATGTAGCGCTTCCCCACACAGGATGCCGCGATGGAACTGAATCTTTAATCTTCGCTACCAAGTAAGTAGGTATAGTACACTCACCCACTTGGCTACACTCACCTCAATGGGGTTCCACAGTTTATTGAAGAATTCAAACCACACTTTGGGCACTGGCAGGATTAGCACATATACCATAAGACTAGTACTGTTCAATATGCATCCATCTTATATAATAATAGAATATTATTTTATATAGTAGAATGAAAAATAACTGAAATTTTTTTTTTCGCCAATTATTATTTACTAACTTTTACAAATTTTATCACAGATAAGTATAACATACATCTTTTTAAACAATTATTTTCCCGGCTATTTGCCAAAACGCTGAAACTTGAATTACAAAAAGATAATATGCACATTATGTTCAGTACGACTGACTCAATAATGTTGTTTTTAATTTCAACTATTCTGTCCAGTAAATCCAAAAATAAATAAAACAAAAGGTACTCAGTTGAACACTCACTTTAAAAACTTTAAAATATCTACCGACACGTGTTTCTGCTTGCGGAGCTTCATCAGGGTAGCCAGCTCATTTAAAAAAATCCAAAGCAACTAAACTTGTAAACCTTAATGTAATAAACATTAATGACTTCAGAGAATAGAATAATTGAAATAGTATAGTGGAAATTCCCCTTAGGTGAGAATAATTTAAAAATAAATTAAGTTCCTCTTCTTGGTAAAAGTTTAAAATATAGAGTAGAATGAAAAATAATAACTGAAAATTTTTTTTTGCTAATTATTATTTACTAACTTTTACAAATCTTATCACAGATAAGTATAACATATATCTTTTTAAACAATTATTTTCCCGCTGAAACTTGAATTACAAAAAAAGATAATATGGACATTATGTTCAGTACGACTGACTCAATAATAATTAGCTAAAAAAATTTTCAGTTATTATTTTTCATTCCACTCTATATTTTAAACTTTTACCAAGAAGAGGAACTTAATTTGTATTTAGAATATTCTTTGCCTGTAAGATTTTTTGTTTTTCGCATATTTTGCTTCATATCCATCCTATATCGATTCATGCACTAATTTTTAGTTTCTAATATAAACAACCTTATCAACAGCAATCAGGCGTCCTTAATTATCCGTTTATTCTATTCTTTCGACCATTTCACATTCTACCTTTTCACTTATTATCTCTATATAAACAAACCAATTCATTTATTTTCTTTCACCAATCATTTACGCCTCAATTATAACTCCTCAAATAGTATTCATTACGTTTCTTCCTCTGTTGCAGTACTATCATTGTCTGCCTTACATAAGTTGAATCCACTGCGGTTTTCAGTAAACAGATCCAAAGCTATTGTTCTTCTCCAAGCAGACAGGCAGGTTTACTCTAAGTAATTCTTAGATCCATTCATTCACTAGCATTGATCATCAATCATAAAAGTGAATTATTTTACGATTCATAATTCCAAATATAAAAGACGGTTGATTGTGCGAAAATCAGGTACAGCGACTGTGAAGTTAGCGGTCATGTTATGAGTTTACAAACATATTACATCTCTTTACTTTCTCCCGGCGGCGTACAGTTTATCTATTAAGGAATAAGATGATCGAATTAGTAAAGCGTCCGCAAGCATTGCCTTTCTCATCGCGTATAATAAATTTACATCTAAATTTCCTGATTTAAAATATACCAGAACAGTGAAATACTACTGTTGTATTTGCCAGCTCCATTTGAATGGGTGAAGTGCACAAGCACATATCGCAAGTGTAAGTCATATACAAGTTAGATAGATAGATAGATAGATAAATAGATAGATACGGAGATAGATCTTTATTAACCATTCAGTGATACTCTGGATGTGCAGGGTTATTCATTACAAATTACCTACCCCTTATCATCGTTATTATTGCTTATAGAAAAAAAAGTTTTAAATAAAAGTTGTGTGATTATGACTGAATTTTGTTAAAATGCTATCAATAGTACATTAGCATGCAGATTTCAGGGGATACAAATAAATAATATATTTTTTTAAATAGGATACTCTGTATATTGTTAAGTTTTTGGAATGATCCTTTGTTGCTGATTTCAAAAATATATCATATGTTACCCCTACCATATACCGTTTTTGAGTTATTAAACGTCGAATATCTTAGTTAAACTAGTTACTGTAAATATGGAAAAGTTAACATTATTAAAGTGAGTTATGAAAATGACAACTATTATGTTAGATAAGTGACATTTCTTTATTAAAATTATCAAAATGCTTTATAGTGAGGAAAAAAGGCAAATATTTACTTGTTATATACAAAATATCAAAAATAAACGTGCAGCAAAAAGAGAATATGGGTGTTGTATCCAAATCGTTCAACGCCATCAGAGAATACGTTCAAAAATATTTACCGAAAGGTGAATAATACCTACAGTTTTAGTAGAAAAAAGCGTGTGGTCAAGCAAACCAGAAAAAACAGCTAGATATACTGCTTCATTTCGAAGGTAAGCCCATCCATATTTATTCGCGAATAGACTTTTTTTGAAACATTATATTATTTTTCAGAAAATTCTGAATGTAGTATAAATAATGCAGTCGATCAATTAGGTAAAAGTTATTCCAAAATCCAACAAACGTTAAAAAATGACAGCTACAGACCATATAAAATTTTACCCGTACAAGTTTTAACAGAGGCTTATAAAAGGAAAAACTGGACTTTTACCGCCAGATGATTCAAAAGTTGGATGAAGATCCCAATTTTTTTACTAAAATATTATGGACTGATGAATCAACCTTTTCTCCGGCAGGAGGTTTTAATAGGAAAAATCAAAAGTCATGGAAAAACATGCACAACAGAAAAGATTGGTAAAATAAATAAAAAAATCAGGAAGAAAAACTGTTAGCGTTTGGTGTGGAATTTTCAGAAACAAAATTGTTGGGCCTATATTTTATGATTATACTTTAACTGGAGTTACCTATCTGGAAATAATTATACCAAAAGCAGAAAATATTTTTCTGCAGAATTTTACGGAAGCCAAAGTTGATGATATGATTTGGATGCAGGATGGGGCAACTCCGCATAGTGTCCCACCCGTTCGAGATCATTTGAATAATGTATTCCCAATATGGATAAGGAATAATGGATCTATTAAATGGCCAAATAACAGTCCGGATTTAACCCCTGTGGATTCATTTTTTTTGGGGATTTCTAAAAGACATTGCCAATAATAATAGTAATAATAATAATAATAATAGGGGTGCAGGGCCGGCAACCTCCGCGTTGGTGCACCCTGGACAGGCAGAGGTAACTCTGCCTGACTAATGTCGGCCGGGGGTACCAAGGCTAACCACCTGGTGCCCCTCCTACTTCTGGTTCCTTACGATCTCAGAAGAATGGCCCCTCACGATCGGCCCCAAGCGGATGGGGGTCAGGGACAGGCGGGAGGGGCCTCACCGGACAGTCTCAACAACGACGACATTGGCATTGTACACGGACGCTTTAAGTGGACGAGGGAACTTCGGGATGACTTGCTGACCTGCCGCGAGAGTAGCGAACCTGAGCGAAGGGGATACATGGCGCGATTGCATGCACTTTGGTGCGAAATGCACCCAGAGCATCGCGCCTTCTCTCAACAACATCTGAGAGATCAAGTATCCTTTCTGCTCAGGACAGGTTACGTAAGGGCACCCCGTCAGCTGGAAGAACTTCCAGCCGCAGTACCACCGCGGCAATTACCAGCTGATGGGGAACATCCTTTAGAGTTCACCGATGTAGACTTAAGGACGAGGGTTAGCCTTAACACCAGGGCTAACCTAAAGCCACAAGACCTGGCTAGAATGGACGCGGTCATCGATGAGGAAATTCCGGAAGATGTAGACATCTGGCAAATCAACTGTGCCGTGTACAACGCCGCGAAGCAACTCGTCCCCCGTGAGAGGTCAACCAATCACGGGGTCGGGAAAGCCAAGCGGCGTGTACAAAAAATCGAAGGCAAGATACAGTCGGCCAGACAACACGCTTCTCGGATCCAGAGTGTGGTGGAATATAAGACGACTGGTAGAGTTTTTACTCCCAGGATCCGGCGCATAGCTGCCGGATTAAGACGTCAACACCATACTCTAAATCTGACAGTGATGCTTACCATCAAGCAGCACTGTCTAGATAGAATCCGAGCGCTCATGGCGATAAAGAAAACATTGAAGAGGCGGGTGAGGAGTATGGAACAAAACAATTTGTTCCGTACGAATCCATCCCGCCTCTTTCAAGAGCCACAGCGTGTTGTCGAGAATCCGCCGACTGTAGAAGATGTCGAAACCCTCTGGAAGGGAATCTACGAAACGACGCGTCCATTCAATAGCGACACTCCATCAATTGCACACTTCGAGGCTCTGTGTCACAGACATCTTGAAGAGCCAGAAGAAGTGTGCCCGGCAATCAGTACGGAGGAAGTCCAACAAGCACTTCTTGGTACCAAGAACTTCGCTGCCCCGGGCCCAGACGGCATTAACAACTGGTGGTGGAAGAAATTTCCTTCCACTCACCGCCGTCTGGCGCGAGTTTTCAACTCATGGTTGAACGAGGGGCAGCAGATTCCGGACTGGTTTGTCGAGGGACGTACTGTGCTTATCCCCAAAAAGGGGGATCTTTCCGACCCGAGGAATTATAGGCCGATCACTTGCCTTAACTCCTGCTACAAGATATTTACACGTATCTTGTATGCTAGGACGCTGAGGTCTGTTGATCCGGTCTTCCAGCAGATACACGAACAGCGTGGTGCCAAGAAGGGCATGGCACGTTGGAAGGACAGCCTGCTGATAGACCGCTGTATTACACAGGATTCTGTGCAATACAAGCGGAATCTATCGATGGCCTGGATTGATTACCGCAAGGCATTTGATACAACATCACATGAGCTATTGTTGTACTTGCTCAAATGTCTTGCAGTACCATCTCCACTAGTGAGATGCATAGAACAGCTGCTGCCGCTCTGGAAGACCCGCTTCACCATAACATCAGGTGCACAGCGGGTCACGACAGAGCAGGTGACATTTAGGAGAGGAGTTTTCCAGGGTGACTCCCTGAGTCCTCTCCTCTTCTGCATCTCACTGCTGCCGTTGTCTGTTGGGCTCCGCAAACCCGCGGATATCAATGTGGGCCACCCAGCGACCGGAGGCATAAGGTCACCCATCTATTTTATATGGATGACCTTAAACTTTATGCCTCCGGAGAGCGTGAACTACAAAACGCTCTTAGGGTGGTCGAAGAATATACGCGGGCAATTGGTATGGAGTTCGGGTTGGACAAATGTGCAGTCGTCCACCTCAAGAGAGGACGATGCGGGGAATTCTCTGATGATGCGCAGCTCGCAGACGGAAGCATCCTAAGACATCTGGATGCCGGAGAGACCTATACATACCTGGGTGTGCAACAAAGGCACATCCAAGATGTGACACAAATAAAGGATTCTCTCCGCGGCAAGTACAGACACCGCCTCCGAAAGATTTGGTCTTCCGAACTTTCGGGGAAGAATAAGGTGTCTGCAACTAATATGCTTGCCGTTCCGATTCTGCTCTACTCCTTCGGAGTAGTAAAGTGGAGGGTAGATGAGCTGCGCCAATTAGACAGAGATACCCGCAAGATGATGAATATTCACAGAAGTATTCATCCTAGATCGTCCGTTCCTCGTGTGTACCTCCCACGTCAACGGGGGGGCCGAGGACTCTTGAGCCTGGAGTGTACGCATGGCAGAGTAGTACTGAGTATGGCATGTAACATACTCAGGAGCTCAGATCCCCTCTTGCGGTTCGTAAAACATCACGAAACTGTAGGAGTGGGAGCAGGATTATTCAAGGCAGCAAAAAGAGCCGCAGATGAACTCGGTCTCGCATTTGACATCAGGCGAGGAGGCCGGCGAGGTGCTGATGTTGAGTCAGTCACCGAACTTCAGCCAAATCGTCTGAAAGCCCGAATAAGAGCTGCCGAACAGGAAAATCTGTTTCGGCAGCACGTCGATAAACCCCAGCATGGTGTCTTCTATAAGAACATAGAAACACTGGGTTTATCGACCAGGCTGACCTTCGCCTTTCTAAGGTCAGCAGGGCTTAAGCCGGAGACCGAGGGATTCATTATGGCCTACCAAGATGGTGTTATCAACACCTTGGTCTACCGTAGCCGCGTGTGGCGTGTAGAGGTTCCTGATATCAATTGCAGGACCTGCCATCAGGCGCCGGAATCGCTCATGCACTTACTTTCTGCATGCCCCATATATGCGATTTCGGCCTACATCCACCGACATAACGCGGCTTTACGAGTGCTATACTACCATCTACGGCACTCGTACGGGGTAGACCAGACACCAGTGCTGCCTTACGTCCCCGGAGATATTGAGTCCGTTGTCGAGAATGAGAAATGCCGATTTACTGGAACTACTCGTTCCCGACTGTCAGGCTAATCCAAGCCAACAAGCCTGACATAGTCCTCCTCGACCATCAACTCAAGGTGATGTATGTTATCGAGTTCTCGGCACCTGCGGAGAAAAACATCACCTTGAAGGAGGAGGAGAAACGGACCAAATATCGCGATCTCCGGTACGAGCTCCAAGTGCTGTACCCAGGCTACTCGGTCAAAATTGTCGTCCTTATTATCGGTGTACTCGGAGGGATAAAGCCTACGCTGCTCTCGGAACTGAAGATCATACCGGCCTGCCAAAAACCAGCCGAGTGGCTGGCAGGTCAAATGCAGAAGGCGGTCATTCTGGGTTCTCTCCGTCTGCTTAGGGCACACGATTCTGGTATCTACAGTCACTAACCCTGCGGGATGTGGGGAGTGGCTGTAGTTGATGCGCCGGCGCGACTCCCGTGAGGCGTCGGAGGCCACGGGAGGACTGACCGGCATCGGATATTCCGAAAAGAAAAAAAAAAAAAAAAAAAAAAAAAAAAAATAATAATAGTATTCAAGTCATTAAAGACAGGATTCGACTTGAAATAAACAATCTGAATGTAAATAATGAAGCCATTTCCGGTGCAATTATAAATATAAGAAGACGTTATCAATTATGCATTGATAATGGTGGACACATCGAACATTTTTATGAGTTATCATTTATTCATATTTAAATTTCCTTAATAAAATATTTATTACCTATTTTGTATAAATATTTGGTTTTTTCTTCCTCACTGTAAACCATTTTGATTATTTCATTAAAGAAATGTCACTTATCAAACATAATAGTTGTCATGTTCATAACTCACTTTAATAATGTTAACTTTTCCATATTTACAGTAATTAGTTTAACTAAGATATTCGATGTTTAATAACTTAAAAACGGTATGTGGCAGGGGTAACATATTGTAAATTTTTAAAAACAGGAACAAAGGATCATTCCAAAAATTTAATAACATACAGGGTATCCCATTTAAAAAAATATATTTTTTTTGTGTCCGCTGAAATCTGCACACTACTGTATTTTTGAGAGCATTTTAACAAAATTCAGTCATAACTACACAACTTTTATTTAAAACATTTTTTTTCTATAGGCAATAATAACGATGATAAGGGGTAGGTAATTTATAATGAATAACCCTGTACATTATGGTACGTCAAAACAGAATTATACAATAAAAATGGACATTCAAATATAAATACGTTTTGATCACACACAAGGTATGCAAAACACAAATAGTTAATAACATCACATATATATTTACAAAATATAAACATTACATAACAAAAACACAAATAATAAATAACACATCTCAAGTTGCGTTAAAACAGACAATTTAATAACATGTAACAAAATTTAAAACAAATACCTAATAATTAATAGTTTCTCTAATGATGGTGTAATAAACCGAAACGTTAAAAAAAAATAATAAAATTAGTTATACCTGACCGAAATCCCCACAAAAAAAAACTATCAGATATTAAAACTGTTATATGAATCAATTTCTTTCAAATAAGTTAGCAAGTTATTGTACACGACTGAGATTATACAGAGGTGAATCTTTAAAAAAGATATTTTATGCCTCGGAATTTGTAGTATATCTCCATGACGTGTTGAATACTTGTGGTATTCATTCAATTTTTTAAAATTAGACATATTACTTTTTACATATACAACGCATTTTAATATAGATACAGGATACTCTTAACAGGTTATTGTTTTCAAAAACATCCCTGCAAGATTTCTGATGTTGAGGATTAAATATTAAACTCAGATTTTTTTTTTGAGGAACAAAAACCCTCTCTATATCAGTGGTAACCCCCAGCATATTATGTTATTGTTACGTGTTCGCTATCTACACAAACACCTATACTCGTAGATTCGTTGATTGAAAGTCCAGGTAACACTTACTCACTACTTTATTTACTAATTAGCAATTAACAACAACAGATTAATTACTGTCTTAACTATAATCACAATTGAGCACTTATAAGTCTCTTTATTATTTCTTCTTTACTCGTTCACGTTCGACTTCAGACTGTTTCGGTTCACCGTGGGTCTTATTTATACATCCATTCACACGATCTAGAGCATTTCAGAATATTACCGGCCGTTCGCGTACAATTCCAGTCTCTTCTAACCAGTCTACACAGTCCAGTGGCGTAACATTATTGTTAATAGGCCAGTGAATAATATACACTTAATAGACCGTCATGATCTAAACGTGACTTTAGTTGCAAAATAGCAAAAAAGGGCTATTTAATTTTGCACATACATAATCAAGATGTTTATTCCTATTCAGTTTTTCCCTCAAGCCAAAGGCCTAGAAACTTAAATGTTTGAGAGAACTGAATGATAGTTTCGAAATTTGCAATAGTTTTTCGTTTGTGAAAATTTAAGCAAACTGTTTTTGTATCATTGAAGATTAAATGATTTCACTGACACCAAATATTTAGTTTTTGACAAACAACTCTGATATTTTCTGATAATAGGTCAGGATTTGCCCCAGAAACTGTAATGGTGGTATCATCAGCAAACATCGTAACACTAGCCCTACTGATGAAATCTGTCAAGTCATTGACATATAGCATATATAAGAGTGGGCCCAACACTGACCATTGAGGGACACCAAGTGTGACCCTGATCTCTCTATTAGTCATGTATGATTCAATCTAGTTTAGTGGGTTACTACGTATACCTATGGTATATAACTTTTGTACCAGCAATTTTACATTTACAGTGTCGAATGCTCGGGACATATCGCAATTAGCGATACTACATATTTTCCCTGATCAAGTTCGGAGTACAGAAAATTTAGTAAACGATAAGAGGCTGATTCTATCGATTTATTTGTCCTAAGTCCATGTTGAGAACATGATAAAATTTCATGTGTATCTAAAAAAGATGAAATTTGAGTTGTGAACAATTCTCTCCATGAATTTTGAGAAAATGCTCAACAATTATATCTGACAGTAAGTAATTATCTATATTAGTTGGATCCTTTTTTCATGTAAGGGTAAGACAGTGGCAGTTTTCAGAATTTCAGAAAAAAATACCTTGTTTAATGGATTTATTGATTAGAGTTGTAGTTGACTTATTTTTGTATATCGTTGAATTTGTTTGTGTACTTGTATTTTTTCTATAATTTTTTGTAGACTTTAATGTTTTTTTAAGTTCAGCTATTTGGTTTTTTAATTCCTGAATTAGTGTCTCTTGTCTCCTAATTATTTCTTCTGATCCGTCCTCATTTTTTTTAACATCCTTCATAAGTGAGTCATTGTGAGATTTTAACTTACGGATATGTCTCTCCTTACTTTCATTGTCTTCTGCAAGATCCCTGATGATTTTTTTCTAGTTCGTTTCTTGAATTTTCTACTTCATCTAAATACGAATTGTTGTCCATTTTAAAGCATAAAATTTTATTTTCTTTCAGAAACTTAATTTGCTTTTTGAAGCGGGTTAGACAGCTTTTGTGATAAATACTGTTACATTTATAATGCACGAAGGGTTTGCTTTTGCAGCATTTGTAAGCAATATTATGGAAGCTCATTTTATGCTGTACTCGCCACACACTGTCACGCACGCACGCACGCACGCACGCGCGCGCCACACACACACACACACACACACACACACACACACACACACACACTTTACCCTTTCATTAGTAAAAACTTTTTGTTCTGGAAAAAATATAATTCTAAAGTGGCTATTACCTGCAAGACAACAATTTCCTCATGTTAAGAAACGACTTGAGAATAATATGAAGAAGTACGTGATAAACAAATATGACAAACTGTGGATGAGACCTCCGATGCAAGAAATAATAAGGTGGGCAATGTATTAATTCGAATTTAGAATCCGATTGGATCTTTGAACTCATATTTCATATTTGATAGCCACACAAGTTTGGAAAACAATAACTCTGAAGCAATTCAACAGTTTCTAAGGAGTGCACTGAATAAATTTAGAACACAAACTTATAATGTTTTAATGTTCATGTCAAACGGAGCCGCTTATATGCGTAAATCATGCGAAATGCTAAAAACAATATAAACAATTAAAAAAAATTGAAGCTGTTATTTCAATATCGACAAATTAATCGCAAGTACATAAATAGTTTTTTTCGCGGTGCTCTCTTATAATAAATATTTTGAACAAGTTAAATTTGTACTATTCACATTCAACTCCAAAGACTCTAACGCTCTAAAGGAAAATGAGCAACAATTTAACAATACACAGGTCAAACAAGATTTGCTCACTATACATAAAAATTGTAGTATATTGTTAGCAGATGCGAGCAAAAAATTCCAAAATTGTTTATTTACACCGCAATCTCTGTAAATAATGAACAAAGTAAATTTGGCATTACAAAGGCTAACAGATGATCCAGATTTTCGTGTTGCCAAGAAATTTCAAGACATGTTAATTAATAATCTGGATATTAAAAAACTGCATGACCCTAAAGAGTGTCTAAGTGATGATACTAACTCAAAACTAATTTTCATACCCGAATATTAGATCTTTGGATGTAGAACATTCTTTTTCAATATAAACGTCGGCGTTTTCAACAAAGTTTAGAAATTTATCAGATGATACTATAGAAGCTTTATTAATGATGCAGATGTATGCCGAGAACGACAAACAGCCATTCATCTATAAAAAATTAGAGGTCAATCCTTAATTGTAATTAATTGTACTTAAATTAAATGGCCACGGTAACCCGACGCATGCGCCACTGGAGTTCGCACATTCAGCCAGTCTTTACCGATTATATGCTAGCTGAACTGCATCATTAATATACTAAATTACATGCACTTTAGCACAGCATGTTAAAGCTTCTATGTAGGCAAGATTTGTTAATACCTCGATTTTGAATTTCTGGACAATTACAATATGTTTATTATTTATCCAAAAAGTGACGGGAATTTCTATATTCAGCGAATCTTTTTGAAATTTGCCGATTAATTTATTTATATCGTTTAAGTAAGTAATTAATGACGAATATAAACATTATAAATATAGTTTAAAAAAACTAAAAAACACGCTTTTAAAGCACATCAAACTAAAAAGTGAAAAATAATTATTAATATAAACTGAAAACAATAATGAACGAAAAATACTAGTATTATTGTGAAAGACACGTGGGTTGCTCGATATACGAAAAATATGGCACAAAGCGCCCCACGCTTTTTTCACAATAATACTAGTATTTTTCGTTCATTATTGTTTTCAGTTTATATTAATAATTATTTTTTCACTTTTTAGTTTGATGTGCTTTAAAAGAGTGTTTTTTAGTTTTTTTAAACCATATTTTTTTCACTTTTTAGTTTTATGTGCTATGAAAGCGTGTTTTGTAGTTTTTTAAACTATATTTATATTGCTTATTGATGCTGATATTATAACATATTACGATCCAACAGATATTTTTGAAAAAAAAAAATTTTTTTATTTCAGCCATGGGATTTGAACTCACGCTCGAGGAGTCCGTCGTTTTGCGTCGACTAAGACTTGCCCGCTCGGCCAACGACCGAACTGAGAATCACGGAATATACTTACAATATTAAGCCTCTTGCTCTCACGCAAAGGATACGTGAGGAAAGGACTGGCGATCCTGATCAGGATAATGATATAAACTTATCAAATTATTGTATTGTTACCGGTTCTTCGTAAGTGTACAAAGTTTCAATTAAATCTGTCCGTTTAAAGTGGGTCAAAATCGAGTCCAAAGAGTCGGTTACAAACAAACAAACAAACAAACATGCAAGTGAAGCTAATAAAAGCGTGTTAAAAAATAGTTATGTGTACCGTAAAATCAGGTATTGAGTTTTCTTCTATATTGTCTTTTTTTACTAAAGTGGTAAAAACAAAAATTTTGTGGTATACCTAACAAAATGTTCTCAATTTAAAGAATTATACAATTACTGTTTATTATTATTCATCCTGTTATTTAAACAAAAGCCATACCATTTTTTCAGATGCCTAAATAAGTGGTATGTTATTCAATTGTCTTTCAGCAAGCAATAATGTAAAATTTTTACTATAATGCTAAAGATAAAGACAAGGTATATAAACATCTTGACGTTTCAAATTCTGAGATTTAATCTTAAAATCGTGAGAACAGGATTCTATTTTACAAATGGCAAATAAAATAACATTCAAGGAAATAGTTGTAAGCATCATCGCACTGTGACGTCCAAATACTTTCTTAAGTCAATTTTGTATCTTGCTATGAAAAAAGAAACATAATCTTTATGATATTTATTCGGTGCTTAAAATTTAGTTGGTTATTATTTCATTTATATCGAGACGTTTATCTATATTACTGATTAATAGATGCTCACCTGCGGCTACAGTCATAGGCGCAGAGAACTAGGTATTTACGTTGTGTATTTTAGACATTGATGATCAGTAGAACGAGAGACCTGGTTTTGTACGTGTCGCGTGTATGCAATAAATATAAAGATGTTGGATTCACAAAAACCTTTGCAACATATATTTATAAGCATGTAGACGAATTTTGTGACTTAAAATATGACGATATATCTGTTCTGTGTCTTCTATGCAATTGTAAAAGTCATTTAAAATGTGCAGAACTCCTACGAAATAGAAAAAAACCAATTTCCATATGTCACATTTCTATGTGACTTTATATATTGTGTCTATAACATTCAACTAAATGTATTGACTAAAGAACAGTTTTGCGTATATTGGAAAAAATATGTACCAAACTGGGAGGATTTACCGCCAAAACAGCGAGTCGCAAATCGAACTTTATGAACAGTTTAATAACAAACAAAATTAAAAGTGTACGAAAGTGTACAAAATCAAAAAATATGAATATCAGCAGACGAGACAATGGATTCGAAAGAAATTATGTATCAAATGTTTCATTATACGTTTTAGAACCTAGCGGATATACATCACTGCATTTAATTGCTGCTATAGCTAGCCGAGGACTGGTAAGGTGTTTAATTTTATTTTGGCACATCGTCACGTATTGGACGTGAACAACGTTATATTTGGCATCCCAACGTGAATTAATGTCTCATTTTGACGCATAGTATAGTATAGCAAACAGAATATGCCTGCTCTCGGAATGGTTGATAGGAGGTAGTGAGTATTTTCCAAAATTGAGTACTTATTTACCTCCAGCTCCAAGATCTTTGATTTGAATTATCTGTTATTGTGTACAGGGGTATACGAAAACATGCGCTGTACCTGTAGAAAGATGTATTGTTTCGTACAGATGGTTGTGGATAGTGCCAAGAATCAAACTGTGAAAGCATTTGGAATAACGAATACAACAGTGAATCAGAAGATTCAAAATAATTATAATAATAATGGATCTTTGATTCCCAAAAAAGTCAACATTATAATTTAACAAGAAATTAAATACCTACAGAATTACAGGTGAAACATGTTGAACATCAGACTGTTGAAGGAGATGAAAGCTGAATAGTTTTTTCACCACTTTGTATAACTTTAATAATAATTTATCATTTTTTCTCGATTACTTTTTAATTCAGTAAAACAAAAAAAACCGCTGCCAATTACATGGGGATCAAAACTTTTTCACCGTAGTAAAACTCGACGCGTGGTGGAGTTTATAATAAAAGTAATTTTTGAAGTTTCAAAAAAGTTACATTTTGACGTTTCAAAAAAACACGTTTTGACGTTCAAAAAATCACTTTGACGTTTCAAAAAAAGTCAAATTTTTTGACGTCTCAAAAAAAGTCACATTTTGTCGTTTCAAAAAAAGTCACATTGGTGAAATGTCACTAATATTTTTTTTAGACATTATGACCGATTTTGCTCATCAACGACCTCAGTCTCTTCCTTGACCTCTAGAATGTGTGCACCAAATTTGAAAGCTTTATCTCATAAACTGTACCTGCTATCGCGCACCAGACAAACACACAGACAGAAAATTTTTTCTGTCTGAAATTTTGTGTCTCGTCATAATTTTCAAAATTTTTTTCACGAATACATAACTTTCTCACTTTGAAGGGTGAGGAAGTAATATCAAATTTGACCAAAAAATGGTCAGCAGTGAAAGAAAATAATCACACTTTATCGGAACAATGAATGAAATATTATATTAGTTTTATTTAGACAGCGATTTTTAAACACTTTCCATTTTTACTAACTTTACTTTGAAGGGGTTTTGTCGCATTTTAGATATGGTGTATGTATCTACCATATCTCTGAGAATTGCTTTTGTTTCAATTCTTTACGGTAGACCTTTTTTCGCTATATTAATTAGATTAATGGTCATTTTTTTAGCTCTATTAATAAAATTGACGTACAAATAAATGTATTTATTTATTTACATGTGTTTTTTGGAAAGCACTCTTCAGCTTAAATTTATAAAACGGGTGTTTGTTTTAATCCAAAAACACATATTTTTGTTGTAATTAGAGTATTGAGATTAAATATATGTACCTTTACGATGTAATAGTTTCTACTTCTATCACCGGTTGGTTTGAGTGAAAATCGTTAAGTCAAGCATTACAATTACGAGATGGGACACGCACTTTGTTGCAACTTACTCTAAAAGTAGTAACTAGACTCTGAGATCGAGATTGCTATCTAATGTTTCTGACTTATTTATCTCGAAAGGAAATATCGATTTTGTTGTGAAATAACTTCGTTTGAAAGTACTAGGCTGACAAATAATTAAGTAAAAGCTTGTACTTTGGTTGCCTAGATATATCTTTAATCTGCTTACCATTTAGCTAGGAGTAGTAATTAAATATTCTCTCACAGAGTCCAGGCTTAAATGTTTCGTAATTATTAATCTTATTAAATGAAACTGGAAAATAATAATTGTTACTATTTAAAAATCGTGCTACAAATAACTAACAAACGAAGTGAAATTAGAATAAAGCTGATAACAATATATATTCCACAAAATTTAAAATATGGTTCAAATGAGGTTATTCCAAAATTTTCTTTAAAATTACTATCCACATTCACAGCGCGTAATAATGCATTTGCATATACAGCGTGAAATGAATTCATTTTCTCGGTTGATACAAGGTTATCAAAAAAAAACCTGGGACACATCGGTTTTTAATTTCAATTGTCCCTCTTTAAAAAAATAAAACACACTACATAAATTAGATAACGGCCCAAATCCAAAACTGGAGCTGCATGGGCGGCGGTTACACTGTTGAAAAACCCAGACACAACCACTCCCTTTGATTTTGTCAGGATTGAAACTAGGAGATGAATCCGGGAGTCAGCAAGCAGTAAAACAAACTACGTTCGCCACTTAACACTTTAGATCACTACGATACCCAGCCTGGTGGTACAGTAAATAAAAAAATGACGTCAGCACCAACACTAGAAAGCAGATAGTTCAATTTAGGAGTGCTTGTATTTTCATGGTTTAAAAACAAACATTTAATAGAATATATAAAAATATTAATATCCTACTTATTGTTCAAAATAAGCCAAATATCGGCATAGATTTATTTCACAAGATATATATATATATATATATATTATATATATATATATATATATATATATATATATATATATATATATATATATATATATATATATATATATATATATATATATATATATATATACAGGGTGTTTACAAACTTGGGAATTATTTTTTGAGGATAAGTACATCTTGATATAATAAAT
>JANEYF010000589.1:0-19701 GCA_029963845.1 Rhamnusium bicolor | reverse complement strand
AGTTATAGGCCGATCACTTGTCCTCAACTTCTGCTACAAGATATTTACACGTATCTTGTATGCTAGGACACTGAGGTCTGTTGATCCGGTCTTCCAGCAGATACACGAACAGCGTGGTGCCAAGAAGGGTATGGCAGGTTGCAAGAACAGCCTGCTGATAGACCGCTGTATTACACAGGATTCTGTGCAATACAAGCGGAATCTATCGATGGCCTGGATTGATTACCGCAAGGCATTTGACACAACATCGCACGAGCTATTGTTGCACTTGCTCGAATGTCTTGCGGTACCAGCACCACTTATATATATATATATATATATATATATATATATATATATATATATATATATATATATATATATATATATATATATCTGTAACATAAACAAAACTTTAAGAACTTACACACCATGTTAAAATATCTCAGTTGCGTTAAAACAGACAATCCAATAACACCAAACATGTAACAAAATTTAAAACAAATACCTAATAATTAATAGTGTAAGTAAATAATGTAATGTAAAATAACCATAATTATGTTTTTAAAATATATTAATTATAGTTCTCTGATGATGGTGTAATAAACCGAAACTTTAGAAAAAAAATAATAAAATTAGTTATACCAAAAAAAATATCAGTTAGTATTAGTAAAAATAAGAGCAGCATTTGGCAGCCATTCATGTCAATAAAGGATTTTTTAGGTCTTATCATTAATAAATAGTTCTTAATGTTTTCTGTTTATGATGGAGTCTAATAGTCTATGTTTATTAAAGTTAGTAGGGAAAATTTGTCAGAAGTGAATTAGTTAGATTATGATTCAAGAGTTCTTTGCTATAAATAATGACTATTTTGCGTCGATTTAGAAGTGTGAAAAATGCAAGGTTAGTTTGATTGTAACAAGGAAAGATATATCGTAAATGCTGTAAAATATTCTTATTTACTTAATTTAAGTACATATATATTTTGAAGCAAAATTAACAGTAATAAAATAACTCATAATATAGATACAAAATAAACTTAACATTTTTGACAGATAATAACAATCACAGAACGTCAGTTGTCATAATAAATTTGAGAGGTATGAAGTTTACAATACAATCCAACAGAAACAGAGCACTAAACCACAGCCGACTTTAAACAAGCCACGAAGTAACGAGGTGGCAACACTGTCGTAGGCTAGCAAGTCTGCGTTGAGGTGTTAATAAACCACGTTATTTCGGTCGTTTGCCGGACGATTTCATGTAATATTTTACTGTTTTTTATATGCTATAATAGTTTACAAGCCGCGAAGTAACGAGAAGTGGCAACACTGTCGTAGGCTAGCTAGTCTGCGTTGAGGTGTTAATAAACCACGTTATTTCGGTCATTTGCCAGACGAATTAATGTAATATTTCATTGTTTTTTTATATGCTATAATAGTTTTGAAGTGTTGTTTTGTGCATTAATAGTCTAAGAGCTTGCAGCCACCTTGAATAATGTGCGAGGTACAAGGCTAAATTTTTATGTATACTTGATTTAATACTAGTAAAATAAGAAAATCAACTTCTGGCACGATTGGCGCGGTTGCAATAGTACCTCCTAAATTTTTTAAAATGCAAAATTAATATACTCATACAAGTGTGGTGTTCGAATGTCTTAATTTATACGTTTTTAAATATAGAAAAAAATTGCCAGATGATTCTCTCAGTTACAAATACCTGTCAGGTGAGCCTAGTTGTTAAGAGGGGTAATATTCCGTAATGTACTTTTACAAAGCTGACATTTGGAGGAAATATTCTTCGAGATTGCTTAAGAAAGTATATTGACAGCCAGACAATTTGGGTAGTTACAAATACTCGCCAGATCAGTGCATTGTTCACCATATTCAATGGAAGTACAAGTGAGATAGACGAATGTGGATGCATACGCGAGAAAGAGAAGGATATTGTATTACACATATATTTCGTCACAAAACTTCACCGACCCTTCGGTCAAATAATATATATCTGAATGCAGGGTCTATATTCTTTGCTTGGGGAATAGAGGGAATAGATTATTATAAGACAAATTTTCGTTGTTTGTCAGTTGCAACACTGCTCATTTCGGAGCAAGTTAATTTTTATGAGATTCTACGGATTTTAAAAAAAAAATCAATAAAATAGTAATTTTGGCGTTGTTCATTGATAACTGCGTGTAAAATATTTGTTTCTTTTTTAAATTAAAGTGTTTTTTTTTATACATACAGTATACGAAAGTATTTTTGGAGTTCCTCATTGATAGCTTCGTGTTAATTATTGTATTTCTTTAATATCTTAGCATCAATTTTGTTGCCAGTTCTGCGCAGTAATTTCCTATTGGTGGCAAAAGTTTCGACCATTTTTTTTTTTTTATTATACTAATTATAGAAGCACAAAAATGATCTGTGCGTTTTGCAAGAAAAAAGAACAAGGAGAAATTAATTAAGTTTAATCCGAAGATTTTATTGAAAAGCCATGAGTTATTGAACGTCAGAAAATGATGTAAACATAAATACCATGACGTTGTTTTGCCTGACGAGATGTGATACTGCAGGATATCATGCTGATTGTTACAGAAATTTTTCAGCAGTAATGACCAAATATCGAAATATCTACCAACACCATGCGCATCTGAAGAAGAATATTATTTATTTAATATTGTTATTTTATATTATAGAATGTTCTTTTATATTATTATAATAAAAAAAAAGGAATTCCTTAAATTGCAAACAAGTTTTATCAATTGGTCACTATAAGTTTTCAAAAATATCTTCATGATTTAACGGATTTTTTAACCAAGCAATGATATAAAAACTGAAGCTGAGGTACTTCTTGTAGTAATTTTTATTTGTATGAATTATATGGTTTCACACTCTTGACATTATTAATTAGGATTATTTACTTGAATATTTCATTTTTCTTGATTACGTTTTACTTCTAGTGTAATAGAATCCAAATAATCCTGTTAGAATTAGCCAGAAAGTGAAGGTTGAGTTCACAAAGTACTCAGATAGACCCGTTTGGCCCTCAAGTTTTCAGTAAATCTCTTAAAGTTAATTTGTTGTAGAATGTACCTTTATATTATTTATGATAATTTTTTTCCTAATTTCACTATTTTCGAAATATATTAAGCATATGAATATAAAAAAATATATATTAGGAAAAAAAATTAAGAATAATTATCACATTAAAAGTCGTTCCTTTTTTTGGTATAAGATGTCTAAAAATTTTCTCTTGCACAATTAAACTATTACTCCAATCGTAAATTGGCCATTTTTTGACAAAATACACTTATCCTAGGTACAGTGGCCGCTGCAGGAAAAGAAGGCACGTCTCAAGAACTTGGAGATTTTGCAGGACCATCCCATAGAGATAATACTTCATTCGAAGATTCTGAAAATATCATATTAGAGACATCAACTGATGAAAGAGAGTAGTGTAGAATGTCAGCAGAATACAGAAAATCTCTGTTTTGTTTGCAACGAAAAAATCAAAAAAATCAAAGGACGTTATTAACCTTTGCACTCTGTTGAAAGGGTAAAATCCCTTCAAAATTTAAAAATCACAGACGAAAACGAGATGATACAAAAATTAACGAAATTATCGTCCAATAAAATATAATATCATAAAACTTGCCGTCTCAATTTTCTGAGTTCCAGGATAAATCAGAGAAACCTGTAACATTCTTCCATATTTTTTAAAGATTATCATAATCAAACATTCAATGAAATTAGCCACTTTATAACAGAAAACATTAATCAAAATAAGAGAAGTTTTACTTTTGATTATATATGTAAACATTACGTAGCCACAATCTGAAAAATAGCAGAAGATGATAACGGACAATATGACAATATATTCAAAACACAGCATTTTGAAAAAAACTATTGGATCATTTTGAAGAAAATATCGACATAGTGAACATAGGAAGAACAAAATATGTTGTTCCTAAAGGCTTTGTCATGGAAGAAAACTTGTGTGACATTTTAGAAGAAAAGGAAATATTGCAAAAAGCTGCATTTATATTACGTGACGAAATGTTTAATATTAAAAAAACATTACTACCAGAAGATATAAAAATTGCTCATTTGCTGAACGGAATATGTAACATTCCTGAAAGTATTAAGAATTTTTATTCCATATTGTTAGATGGTTTTCAACGTGATCGAAGAAACAGTCACACTCTCCAAAGAAAAATCACTTCATTTGCAGAAAATCTCATTTACACCGTTACGAACAGTAAGATAAAGACCAGTAAACATATAACGTTGGGTATGGCATTGAAAAGTCTTACAAGCAGCCGTAAAGTTGTCGAAATTATAAATAGATATGGCCACTGTTGCAGCTACAACGTAAAAGAAGAATTGGAGACAAAAGCAACTTTTGCTTCAGTGAATCGTTCCGATCTTTGTCCAGAAACAATTGTGCGATCGAATAAATCGTACACTGGAATAGCGTTTGATAATTTTGATTGCTATGTAGATACCAGCAGTGGCATAGACATGTTGAATGATGCTGTTGGTATTATTTACCAGACAGAGAGTACAGAAACTGATGAAAACCTCCCAGTTGATGATGGCACAGCTAGTTCTAGTAAAATGCTGAAGAGGAGAAGAATATTCGATCCGATTGAAGCAGAGTGGCTTCCTTACACAAAAAAAACCGCGAATGCTAGAACATTTATTACCAATAAACGATGCGAGACGTAAAACAGATGCTCAAGTACCGGAAATGTTACAACAAATACAAAAATTAGATATATTGTGGATGATGTCATGCATTAAAAATCCTAAACACTCCGATGTGGGCAGGTTTCAACAATAAAATAATTAAAGATATCAATACTTCAAAACAAATGATATCTTATCTACCTCCAATAAATAAATCTCCAACTAAACCATCTGTTGTTATTGAAAACATGAAGAAAAGTCAAAGAACCAGCTGAAGAACTAAATAAAAAAAACATAGAAGTGACATGATTTAGTTATAACTAAAGCAGAACTCCAAATTCAATCTACAGAGAAACCATTGTATGATAATTTAATCATACATCTTGGTCCATTCCATATAATGTTGTCCTTCTTTAAAGCTATAGGCAAATTCATAAGCGATTGTGGTTTAATGACAGTAGTTGTTGACAGTGGAATAATTGCAGATGGATCAGTTGACGGATTTCTTCAAGGAAAACATTTCAATCGATGCAAACGTTTGCACCCATTGATGGCAGTAAGACTATATATTTTGAATTTAATTTTTTTTTCTTAATAGAACTGGCACCACAGTAGACGAAACTGTATATACAAAATTGACAAAAAATACTAATGAACCTACTATCGACATTTTTTGCGAAAGAAAACATTTCTAAAATTATTAAAAAATATATTAAACATCGAGAACAATGCAAAAATGGAGACTTCGGTAGAACTGATCAATTCTACACAATATACATGGATTTAGTCAATTATTAGGAAATGTTAAGTCATAGTATTAGAACAGGAAATTTCCCTTTATTTAAATATATTCTGGCCAGAATTTCAAATTTAATTTTAGTCACAAATCAATAAAATTATGGATACTTTGGTATTCAATGCACCGAGAATATTGATGTAGGAAGGCGACTGACAGGTGTAATTCACTTTACTAACTCCATTTCTGCCCAGCAACGTTGGGCTAAGTCATGATATTAGGATGGCAGTTATCTCTCATGTGTTGGATGCAATGGATTTAGCAAGATTCGACGATATCCATGCACAACCGGAACCTCATATGATAAAGAAATACACTGACCAGCTTCAACAATTTATGAATACCTTTGATAAATATATGAATCTGTTTGACCCGAATATAAACCCAGATTATTTGTTCAACATTGTGACTGGCAAGGCTGCTTCTATTGAAGTTGAAAGATTTTTATTAAATTTTAAAATAACTGGAAACAACTTAAGGGAAACATTTATAGCAGAATGTGCAAGTAATAGCGCAAGATTTGAAGCAGCAATTGGCAAAATCAAAATATTGAATTTTTTATCTGAAATTGGAAAGAAAAAAGTGCAAGTGGGTAATAAAGTCGAAGAAATACGTATTCAACGCAATTTTCTAGGAAGATTACTTGCAATATCATATCAATACATGAAAAACTGGATTTACAAAATATTCTGTTATATTCACTAATACCACTGCCAGTGTCTTTATGTCACATGGATGGAATGATTCATAAAACAGACAAATTAGCAATAGTTCCAGTTTTGGAAAAATACATTACAAACACAAATGTATCTCAACACTTTGATACTGTTGTTGTGGATGGATATTATTTATTACATTCGATGCTGAATATTCCAAATACATTTGGAAATATATCTAAGAAAATATTATCAACCATAACAGCTACGAAAGCATCACGAATCAACATAATATTCGATCAATATTACTCTCCATCAATAAAGGATTATGAACGAAACCAACGACAAGAAGGAAGGAAAGTTAACTATATAATTACTGGCCCAGAACAGGTGAGACCAGTAGATTTTAGAAAATAATTAAAAAATATTTCTTTCAAAGAAGCTTTTGGTCAATTTTTAATCCAGCTTTGGCATTCTGATAAAGTAGTTTTATTGGAAATACTGTAATAAATTTGAACTATTTACATTGAATAACTAATAAAAATGGCTACTGATGATGAACAGTTTGATTCTGATAGCCAGAAAAATGCTGTTTTTACATGTTGTAAAACTAAAAAATGTGCTATTGCCGTTTGCATAAACTGTGGAGGTGTTTTTCACAGGTCCTGTATACATAGAAATAAAAATATAGAAGTTATTAGTGAAACAATAGTTAAGTGTTGTAAACCTAACCTAGCTCTGGAATCTCTAAGTGCACATAGTCAAGGGAAATCTGATGAGGCAAGTATTAAAAGTAAAATTGAACTTGAGAAATTAAAAATAGAAAACTTAATGCTAAAAAGACTTCTGGAAGAATCTGAATTTAAATACAAATTATTAGAAAATAATAACAAACTATTAGAAGAGAACAAAAAATTACTTGATGAAAAATTTGAGTTGATAAAGAAAGAGCCAGAGGTTAATCCAAAAAAAGTAACTAACAAAAATGTTCAAGATAAAACCCAAACCCAAAAAACTGAATCTTTTAGCTCAGTAACTAAAAAACAGGTGTCCACTGCACAAGTAAATAAACAACTAAGTAAGGAGGGAAATTTGAATTTATCAACAAACCCAAGGATGACTGAAAGTGAAAATAATAATAGACAGTTAGAGGACGCTCAGTTAAGTAAAATGAATGATATCATAAATCTATCAAACGAAAAAAAGGAGGAAGAAGACTTTAAAATAATAACGTATCGTAAAAAATCAAGAAAACCTGTTAAAAAATTTTATGGGGAGAATGAGGACAGTGAATTTGCTATTGGTAGAAAAGTTTGGCTTTATTTGTATAGAATCAAGAGACACATTACATCTGAGAGAATTAAAGGATTTATCACAAAACAACAGAAATTCAAAGATGCCGATATTTCCATCAAAGAACTACCGACCCACAGTGTGTCGTTTAGTATATGCTAAGTGGACAAAACTCATCGGAAAATTTATTTATATTAGGCACATAATCCGATAACTGAATAGTCTAATAGTGAGTAATAAGGGTTCGATTTGATCTGTTTCTATTTTTAGCATGTACACGGGTGATTAAAGTTAAGATAACATCCGTAGGCACGGACATAGATTTATTCATTAGTTAGTGGTACTCTCCATACAACAGTCGGTGTTTAAGTGTGTTGTGTAGAAATTTTATTTTTCTACTATGGATATACAAGTTGCAGGTATGTATTTCATAAAATATAATTTTGTTTCTGTTTTTATTGTTTAACGTTCTTAAATTATACTTTGATAATTATAGTTGCAAAAAAAGTAATTTGTCTATCATTTTTCAATATTTAATAAACTTTTTCTTTATGAGTATATCATAGTAATACAATGTTTCTGGTCTCAATTTGTTGTAAATTTAATATAGTTTTCATTAAAAAAAACCGTTTGCAGCGCACGAAATTGCATTATTTTTTTATTTCAGAGTTTCAGTACTCGATGTCGCGGTTCGAATTTTTTGAAGTATGGCGTCGGAACACGAAGACTTCGAGAAATTCTGAAATATACGCTTACGTTTTGAATAAGTTTAATCTAAGTCACGTTCCACCAACAACTGAGAGGCAGTTTAAAAACAAAATAAAGTTAATGTCTCTGACCATTGCCGCAAAATGGAATTCAAGTGGTAAAAGAGAAGAGCGTTTCCGTGCAAAATACGAAAAATGGCTGCATAGCGAAAATATCGTTTTTTAGCTAGATGAAGGTGACGAGTATTCTCTGGAAGAACCTACTACATCTAGTACTTCTGGACGTCCTGAAAAACAATTTCAGGACAGTTCAGAAAAGACAAAGAAACGCCGAATAAAAGACATTGTTGAAGCAAAGAGCGTGCAGGAACTAGCACTAGCTGCGGAAGTTGCTTTGCGAAAGAGTGGCAAACGTGACGCGGCTAGCTTAATTAAAGAGGTAACTACCTCTTTGCCAAAAAAAAGCAACAAGAATAAAGCAAGTCCGATTATTTCACGAACAACAAAGACCTTTAACTCAAGAGGAAGCCTTAGCATTATACATTGATACAAAGTGTATGTCTCATGGATATAAACTCCTAAGAAAAAAGAGCTATGGCTCACGGTCATTATTTGTACCCCTCATTTTAAAATCTCCGAAAAGCGAAAGAATTCATAAGTGTTGATGAAGTGTCAGCTTCAGTAGTTTTACAGTCAATACTGGACCATACCGCAATTCGTCTGATGAAAATTGTTACTGACGTTTCTAATCAAACGCTTCTGGAGAGTAAGTCGCTTACTCTAATTAGCAAATGGGGATGTGACGGAAGTTTTGGTTATAGTCAGTATAAACAGAAATTTCAAAATCCGAGTCGTACCGATGAGTTTTTATTTCTAATATCTTTCGTTCCTCTCAAATTAGTTACTAATGATTCTTTCGTTCCTCTCAAATTAGTTACTAATGATGAACATCAAACTAAAATTTGGCAAAATCCGAAGCCGTCGTCAACTCGTTTTTGTCGACCCATTAAATTCATTTTTGAAAAAGAGTCTGAAGCACTAGCAAAACGTGAGTGTGAAAACGTCCGTTTTCAAATTAATAATTTAGTACCCACTGTAGTCACAGGGAATATTCATATTGAATACAAATTACTACTCACAATGATTGACGGCAAGCTGTGCAACATTTTAACAGACGCAAGGGGTAATCAAATTTGCTACATTTGTGGTGCCAAACCAAGCGAAATGAATTCTATGAAGATAAACAGATTTGATTCAAAAGAAAGTTATGAATACGGTTTATCTACACTTCACGCTTGGATTAAAACTTTTGAATGTTTATTGCATATTAGTTACAGATTAAAATTGAAAGTTTAGCAAGTTAGAGCAGCAAATAAAAATGTTTTTGATAAAAAAAAGAAGGAAATTCAAGAACTGTTTAAAAGTGAATTGGGATTAAACGTAGATAAACCTAAGCCAGAGTTTGGCACCACAAATGATGGTAATACGGCACGAACACTTTTTAAAAAGCTTCCGATAGTGCCAGGATAACCGGCATAAACAAGGAACTTATACAGAGGTTTCATGTTCTTCTAAGTGCCCTTTCTTCTGGATATGACATTGATTAAATAATTTTGTACAGTATGGTCATGAAACCAAAGAATTGTATTTAAGTCTCTACTCGTGGTTTTATATGCCAGTAACAGTTCTTAAAATTCTGACACAGCACTGAAATTATAAATTCCTGTACAGTCCCAATAGGACAGTTATCTGAAGAAGCCCAAGAGGCCAGAAACAAGGATTGTCGTCGATTTAGGACTTTGCACACCCGTAAATGTTCTAGAAGAGCTACAAATAGAGATTTAATGACAATGCTTTTAATTACATCTGACCCTGTAATTACTGAATTTCGGGAACTACCGGAGAAAAATATTGCCACTTATAGTGATGATATTGTAAATTTGTTAAAGCTTACCAGACCTTCCGTTGGACCCAAAATGCTACCTTGGCATCCCCTACCTTCAGAGGAGACCGAAGGAACGTGCTATTTACAATCCGATTCCACAGATATTAATAAATCTGATTCATATTCGGATTCTGAATAGTATGTAAACTATAATTTTTTTTAGTAATTTAGCATTATGTTTTTAAAGTTTATTTACCATTTATTGTCGACTTTTAAGGAAATTTATTGTTTCTTTACTGTTTACGGAGTAGCTTGTTAAGTTTAGAAAACTATTTATTTTATACTTTAGTAGTACCTACATAATAATATGATATGAATTCCAATTTATGTCCCCTTATGTATTATTAAATTTTTATTATCAATTAGTATGCGTTGTTTTACTTAATTTTTTGAGTAAAAACTTCATATGTAATCTTAGGTATAACGTATAATTCATTTGTACACAGTTAATGTTTTTGTCCAGCTAGTGTCTATTAAACGAAACACTGTGCGACCCTAGAATCTCAAAATAAATGTTTCATGTTCGGAATCGACTGGGATCTAAAAGATGACATATACAATCCCTCATCTTGGCCCAGAAGCATGGCATTTAAGAGATTTGATTTTACTGAAATATCATAAGTATAATAAGCAAACATCGGAGGATTTTTAAAAAATGACTTACCTAATAAAAAGAATCTTTCCACAACAAATCAGCAAATATTAGTTGTAGCCCAAAATTAACGGCAACCACTCATTTGAACATTCAAAACACCATAGGCTCTATTACTAATAAAATTAATAAAAAACTACCTAAATCTGTAAATGTAAACATTTTCACTTCAACAAAAACCTCTAAAATAAAAAATGAAATCATTTATTTCAATATCTTGCATTTAAACATCCAAAGTATTCGCAATAAAGTAAATGAGTTTGAAGCGTTGTTGGAAGAAAATTCCATATTTTATGATTTCCTACTTATTAACGAACACTGGTGTGCCCAGGATGAAATAAAATCTGTAACCATAAATAATTATCATCTTGTCTCTGAATTTTCCAGAACTAATTATTCCCATGGGGGTGTAGCAATATATGCTTTAAGTAAATACAATTGCTCTACAATAACACAGGTAAATAATTTTTCTGATGAACTAAACTGTGAGGTATCTGCAATCGACTTAGAAGATGCTAGAATAATGACAGTCTATAGGTCCCCTAATGGGGACCTTGATATATTTTTTGAAAAAATCTTAATTGCATTAGAAATACTTGTAAAAGGTAATAAATTAGTATTTGTCTCAGGCGACTTTAACATTCAGTTTCAAATCAAAAATGACCGTAACACTCAAACGCTAATAAACTTATTTAGATCCTTTGGTCTCTCACCTACAAATCAAGAAAACACTAGGAAAAACCACTGTCTAGATAACATTTTTACTAACATTCAGTCAAATAATTATGAAGTGATTATTATTGATACTCTATTTTCAGACCATTTAGGCATTCACCTAAAAACTAACATTAAAAAAATTAGTAACAACTTACGAGTGAGTTATCGACCTTTAAACGATGAAGGGCTTACCAATTTAAATAATTACCTACTCTATAAAAACTGGAGCTTTATATATAACCCTCATATAGACATAAATAAAAGATTTGAAATGTTTATTGGCATTATAACAGACGCAATTGATAATATATTTCCCCTAAAGTCAAAAATAGTAAACACAGCTGATCGTCATCAAATTAAGTGGTTTAATGATGAACTACGCAAAATGAGAAATCAACTTAAATTTGTGCAGGAATATACAAAAATAAATCCAACTAAGGATAATATTTCTACTCTCAAAACCTTTAAATCATTGTATAACTTAGAATTACGAAAACACAAAATTCAAGCACATGATAATTACATAGGCTCACATAGCAATCCTCAACAAGCAATGTGGAAACTCATAAACAACAGTAAACACGTTTCTCACCAAGTTATTGATAAGATTACGTCAAATGACTTTAACAAATACTATGCTAATGTAGCTGAAAATATAGTGAAAGAATTACCACCTAGTAATAATATCTACACCGATTTTCTGGAAAACTTCATAACACCCAATATTTTTAACTTTACTATAGTTTCCACAGAGTCCGTACTCATGACTATAAACAACTTAAAAAATAAAAAATGTAAAGATGTGTATGACATGAACACAAAAATAATAAAGGCAATCAAACACTCCATATTGTTACCCCTAACAGTATTAATAAATATATGCATTAGCAATAACATATTCCCTGCTTGCTTAAAAATATCAAAGGTTGTTCCCATCTACAAAAAGAAAAATGACATAGATGATCCCACTAATCATAGGCCTATCTCAGTTATTCCATCTTTAGCGAAAATCTATGAGTTAATTTTAAAAGCTCAATTAACTAATTATTTTGAGAGTCAAAACTTATTTAATCCAAATCAATTCGGATTTAGAAACAATTTATCAACCACATTAGCGATAGACAAATTAACAACTATAATTAACTCAGGCTTTGAACAGAAAAAATTCACTTGCTCTAAGTTCTTAGATCTCACTAAGGCATTTGATTGTGTATCACATCAAATCCTCATAAACAAATTGTATTTTTATGGTTTCACAACAGAGTGTCATGCTAATCGAATCGTATCTCAGTGACAGACAACAATATGTTATTTACAATTATATCAAATCAAGTCAACTTAGAGTGAATACTGGAGTCCCACAAGGGTCAGTCTTGGGGCCAGTTCTCTTTCTAATTTATATAAACGATTTGACTCTATCTATAGATAGTTCAACTTATGTCATCTTATTCGCTGATGATACAAATCTCACTGAATGCAATACCAACTTACAGGCCTTATTGGAAGGAATGGAAAAAACAGAATCTAAATTGCAAAATTGGTTTCTTTCGAACCAATTGAATCTTAATACTTCAAAGACTGAGACAATGGTTTTTGGCCTTAGAAATATGAACCAAATAAAAAAAATCCAGATTCAGTTAAGTTTCTCGGTGTTTATATAGACTACAAACTATCTTGGGAAAATCACACTGACTACGTTTGTAATAAAATTTCAAAAAATATATACCTGCTTCGCAGTTTGGCTCATCGGGTATCAACAGAAACACTAGTCACGGCCTATCACAGCCTCATTCACTCTGTGATATCTTATGCTATCCTTGTATGGGGACATGCTAGCTCAACGTCTAGAGTGTTTTCCATGCAAAGGCGAGCAATAAGAGTAATTGCAGGGCTAAAATTCAGAGACAACTGTAAATCCAATTTTATAGAATTTAAAATTTTAACTGTCCTATGTATGTATATTCTACAATGTTTAATATATATAAAAAATAATTTAAGCACATACACAACTCATGACGAAATTCATTCATACCAAACGCGACACCGAAATAACTTGGCTACTAACTACTTAAGATTAACAAAAACTAGAGATGGCACTGCATACTGGGGCCTCAAGTTCTATAATGCTCTACCTCCAGAGATTAAACTTCTTAAGGAGACATCCTTTAAATTTAGAATTAAACAGTTTCTTGTACACAACGCTTTTTACACCATAGAGGAATTTTTATACAGTGACATAACTACAATATAATACCTAATATGAAACTGAAGATGAAAATGTTTCATGTTTTCTTTTAATTTCATGTATTCCTTTTAATTTTAACTTAATACTGTGTTAAAAAATTATTTTATCTTATACCTATAATTTATTTATTTTTTACTATAATATAGCAATTATTTTACCAAATTGATATAACAATTTCAGTGTACGTTCTTTTAACTATTTATATTTAAAATTATATGCATCATTTCTACAAATTTTTGACTTGTGTAAATACTTGTGTATAATCAACACCAATAAATTTCAATTCAATTCAATTCAATTCATTGTCATAATTATGTAATAAGAAATAATTCAGAAAATTTATCGAACCATGAAGAAGCCGATACAAAAATTGTACATCACGTGTGTCAAATTGAAGATGATAGAGATACCAATATTTTAATTAAATTATCAAATACCGATATTTTAATGATAATGCTAGGCAACATGGACCATTTATCAAGCTCGTCATTGAATATTTTTATGGAATACGGCACCGGAAACATGAAAAGACACATTAACATATCTGAATTGTATATTCAGCTAGGACCATCATTATCTTCAAGCATACCAGGATTTCATGCACTCACAGGTTGTGATTATAATCGTTCATTTTTTAAACAAGCCAAAAAAAGGCCATTCGAAATCTTGAAGGAAACAGCAGCATATCAAAAAGCCTTAACAGACATTGGAAATGCTCATATAACTGGACGCAGTACCGAAATATTCAAAACTATAGAAAAATTTATTTGTCAAAATTTACAGAATCAAAGCAAATTTCAATGAAGCGAGCGATACTATAAATTTATATCTCAACATATAGTTCAAAGAATGAAAATGAACCTTTTAATAAGAAATATTTGAATTATGATGCATCAAATTTACCGCCCTGTGGATTAGAATTGAAACAGCAACTTTTACGGACACAATATATAACTAGCATATGACATAACACGAATTTAAAATGCTCTACCACACTAAAACCAGAAGATAATGGATGGGTAATATCAGAAAATCAATATAGCTTCAAGTGGCATGAGGAAAATGTACCATCGTCTATATATATGGTGTTTTAAAATCAAGTCAATCAGATGACTTCGTGTCAGGTAAAGAATTTTTAAAATTAATTTGATGTATTTGATGGGCATCTATCTATATATACACATGTCTGTAAAAAAAAAAATGTTTTCATACATTTTTTTTTTCAGAGAGTGAAGAAATGATTGATGAAGAACATTTAAATTCAGAAGACGAGATTACCTACGATGAAGAGATGGACGGGTAATTAATTAAAAATACAATAATAATTCCTTTGGCATCAGTGTATCAAAAATATGTTATTCTTAATAAAAATTTATATATGTCCTATGATTTGTTTTACTTTCTATAACAAAATACTTCTATCGTACTATAGTCATAATTTCTATTGACTCTTTCTTTCTTGTGTATGCATCTACATTCATCTATCTCACTTGTACTCCCATTGAATATGGTAAACATTGCACTGATCTGGTGAGTATTTGTAACTACCCAAATCGTCTGGCTGTCAATATACTTTCTTTAGGTATTTGAAGAATATTTCCTCCAAATGTCAGCTTAAAAAATACATTACAAAATACTACCTTTCTTAACAACTTTAGGCTCACCTGACAGGTATTTGTAACAGCGAGAATCATCTGGCAATTTTTTTCTATATTTAAAAATGTATATATTAAGACATATTCGAACGCCAGACTTGTACGAGTATATTAATTTTTATAATTATTTTGCATTTTAAAAAATTTAGTGGGTACTATTGCGACCGCGCCAACCCAGCCAGAAGTTGATTTTCTTATTTTACTAGTATTAAATCAAGTATACACAAAATTTTATTCTTGTACTTCACATGTTAGTCGACGTGGCTGCCAGCTCTCCTACAGTATTCATTGTTTTATAATAATTATTGGTGTGTGTATAGTATGAGAGTGTGTTGTATTGTTTTAACACGGCTTTTGAGGTTACATTAAAGTTTGCAATATGCCTAGAAAATGCTGCGTTTCAGGTTGTAGATCGATGACTTGGATCTGAAAACCAACGGAACGCAGACTACGTTAAAATCCCTAGGGATGAAGCATTGAAGACAAAATGGCTCAGAGCTATTCCAAGGAAAGATTGGATCCCCATCATAACATTCTGCTGTGTATTTATATTTAGTTGACGGTGAGATTATTAAATTTATTATAGGTATTTTATCAGATGGGTCATTAAGAAACAAACCTTGCATACCAAAGTTGAACGAAAATGCCATTCCATCAGTTTTTACAAATTTACTGAAATATTTGTCCTCAACAAAGTTTGTTGTTCGAACAAATCCTGAATGTAGAAAGCAATATGAACTTTTAGTAAATAATTTTGAAAAAGCAGATGTTTTGGTCGTTTTCTTTTGGGAAATTAAAAATATCCGATTCTTGGAACATTAAAATTGTTAAGACAAAAATTATTTTCTATATCTTAAATGTTGGTAATAAGGTTTTGACTGTCAAGAATGAAATTTGTATCAGTGACGACCTTAAGATTAAAATATTTGTAAATACAAGTATATTTTTGTTTCCATATTAGGTCAATGTAAAAATATGAAAGGCTTCCATTTGCTTAATAAGAATAACTCATTTAATAGCAAAGGACACATATAAATGAATAACCCTCGGTATTATCAATATTTTAAGGGACCTTTAACTTAGAGGGAATTTTAGTGACACGAAAATGTATTAATAAAAGCATGATGGCCGACGCGGATGATATCGTTGACGATCCAGGAAATATTTACGTGTTGTGCGACGAAAAAGAGTGGTGTAATTGTCTGTATAAAATGTTGTAATGTTTTTCATGCCAGCTGTACTGATAGATTAAAACTGAAAAGAGGAATAGTAACTATCTCCGAAAACAGAATAATTTGCTGTCAACAGAATAGCATAATCTTAAAGTCGCCAGTTTTTAACTATTTGCAAGATCAAATAAAGCTTATAAATGAGTCAAATTTGCAGAAAGATGTAACCATTAGGGATAAGGATGAAATTATTAAGCTGCTTTAATCTAGGATACTGGATTTAGAACGCCAAGTTGAAACTAGAAACAATGCTGATGCACGTGTTTTCAGGACCGAAATCGCCCCACGAAGTTACGCGGCCGCGTTAACTGATGGGGTAGTTGTCATAAAATCTAATCAAGGTAGTGATAGTTCCAAAGTAAGGGATGAACTTCAACAAAAAATTAAACCAGTGGAGTTAGGTGTCAGTATAGCTGCTATGTAAAAAAGGTAGAGATGGACCAGTTGTCATTACATGTAAAAATAGGAGTCAAGCAGAGATAATTAAACAGAGCATAGAAACAAATTATTGAGATGATTACACGACTCAGATTCCCAGTAAAAAATCTCCCTGTATAAAAATTATTGGTATTGATCCTGATATAGAACAAGATGTGATAGAAGCAATACATAAGCAAAACGATCATATTGTTAAGAAAGACAGCATCCTATCCATTAAAGCGTTTAAGAAAATGATCACCAAATACTTTGTGATACTTGAGACGATCCTATTACTTATCATAATATCATAAATGAAGGTAAGCTGTCCATTGGGTTTAAAATGAGTACGTTAGTGTTCTGCGATGTTTTAAGTGTAATCAGTTTAGTCACAAAGCAAGTGATTGTTCGAATGGTGAAAGTTGTGGTAAATGCTGTAGCCAAAATGATCAAATAAAAGACTGCCAAAATAATGTCCTTTAAACGTATCAATTATTGTCATAATGTAAATTTAAAATTTAAGAATGATCTAAATGAAAAACATAGTGCTTATGACACATCTTGTCCGACTTATTTAAGGCAAGTTAATTAATCCAGAGGTAGAGTGGCTTATGTAATGCAGTAACAATTACCACCCAATAATAATATAGCATACCTCAATCAAGTAAATAGTATTCAACAAACAAAGGATAGTATTGAAGCTCCCGATAGTAATATTATTTTATATCAAAACGTTAGAGGATTGAACTCGAAAACTGCAACCTTCTTTAATAATGTATGCCTCACTTCTGAGGAGTATGATATTGTAGTGTTAAAGGAAACGTGGCTAAATGACAGCGTGTTTGACAGTGAACTTTTCCCCAATGATTTTGTGATTTATAGGAAAGACAGAGACTTTGATGCAACAGATAAAACCAAAGGTGGAGGAGTTATGATTGCCGTAAAATTTTTTTTATCTCAACTCTAAAATTGAGTACAATTTGACGACCCCACATATATTATGTGTAAAGTTACAAATTAATCAATCTAAACATATTTATATTTTTTCTGTTCATATTCCGCCTTCTTGTACACATGTAGTGCTGGAAAATTTCTTTAATATGTTAGAAAACTTGCCATTCTTGTATGATAGTGATTTTGTCATTTTAGGTGATTTCAACATCACAAAATTAAACGAATACTATACACATAATTTTGTAGATCGTTATGTTAATAACTTGTTAAACTTTCTAAACTTTTATGGTATTGATCAACGTAATAGGGTAAATAATAGTAACAATCATATATTAGATCTTGAAATTGCTAAACTAACTTGTACAGTGAGACAGGGCAGTTTTCCTTTAGTGATTGAAGATAGTCATCATCCAGTCTTATCTATACAGGTAAATATCCTATCTCATAGTTTAAAAGAAATTTCGTCTAATAGCATACATAACTACAACTTTAGGAAAGCTAACTTTAATCTTATGTACGAAATGATTCTGGGTACAGACTGGAGCGATTTGGAATCACAAACTGATGTAAACATTGCTGTTGATATATTCTATGGTAAATTATATAGTATTTTTGACATCTGTGTCCCTAAGTCAAAAAAATCCAAAAAATATCCTATGTGGCTTAATGGACAAATAATTAAAGATATAAAGAAAAAAGATAAACTTAGGAAAAAGTTTAAACAACATCATAATTTTTATCATAATAGTGATCCTAGATCCCTCTGGCAGTCCGTTAATAACAAAAATGAATCCATACTTATACCCAACAAAATGCATTTAAATAGTACTGAGTATTTAGAAACAAAATCTATTGTGGATACTTTTGCATCACATTTCGGCAGTGTTTATACAATTGAACAAAAGGATGGGAATGACAATAATAGCTATATTGGTGATAACATATATGAAGGCCAGTCTCTGTCCACACCTTCAGTTATGATGATGTGTATGATGCTATAAAAAATCTTGAAGTCAACAAAGCTATTGGTCCAGACAGTTTACCCTCCTATATCCTCAAAGCATGTATTGACATTTTTGTCCAGCCCTTGAAAACCTTATTTAATATAAGCATAGCCACTAATGTTTTTCCAGACATTTGGAAAGAAGTTAAAATTTGTCCCGTATATAAAAAAGGTGATAAAGGAGATATAAGGAATTATTCCTGATGTTTATTAATAGCCTTACTAAAGAAATTAAAACTTCATCATATTTACTTTTTGCAGATGACTTAAAAATATATGCTAACATAGATTGCGTTAATATGCAAGTAGATCTCGATAATATTTATTCTTGGTCGATCAAGAATAAATTATTTTTTAATATACAGAAATGTAACAAAATGACATATGCAAGAAAAAAAGAATTAATTGTTCACAATTATAATTTGAAGAGAATCATTTTGAATCGTATAAATCTGGTTAAAGACCTAGAAGTAATTTTTGAGAGCTACTAAAATATTTGGTTTTATAGTTCGTAGTACTAAACAGTTTACGAATATTAAGTGCATTCAACAATTATATATGACTTACGTCAGAGGTCTGTTAGAATATGCTTCTCTTATATGGAGCCCCCATTACTATTGTCATATAAATACTATAGAAAGAGTACAAAATAAATTCTTAAGGTACATTTATTTCAAAGATACAGGAGAATATGATCAAAATATCCCGTCAGTCAGTTGTTACAGCGATACAACTTGCACTCACTTGAAAAAAAGAAGAAATATG
>JANEYF010000588.1:0-11640 GCA_029963845.1 Rhamnusium bicolor | reverse complement strand
TATGGAGTGTAGAGAAGGAGAAACGTCTCCGTGTTAAAAAATGTGATCGGATTTTCGATGGAAGAATAGGTGGCGCTGATTTAGAGGAGGTATTATACGTGATTTTGTTTTTTACTATTTTTATTATTTTTTTACGCTGTATAATTCTTTTCAACACCTACATAATATTATGTTTTCGTTAGTTTATAGAATCTGAAGCTAGTTTCAGAGATATAGTAAGTGTTTAACTTCAGACTCAATCCCATAATACGATCAGCGCCACATCTCATACCTTGCAGAATTCAGACCACATTTTGAACGTACCGTCCATAAGAGACGTTCCTCCTTCTCTACACTCCATAGCTATAACATACAATTTTATTTTTTACAGCATCTAAATGTTACTGTAAAGGGAATGTGTTTGTGAACGATTCCAGGGAGCCGAAGGAGTCCTATCCGTTTGGTTGTTTGTAATGGAAGGAAATGTCAGTGTGAGGTGTCTGCAAATAGTCTTTATTCTTATAACACTATGTACATAGTTAACATAACTAATATGTAGAGCTGTCCGAGGTCACCTGGCCGACAGAGCCGTCATATGACTCATATGTTTACATCATATCATAATACTTGAATAAGTACAGTAAATGAAATAAATTTTAACAATAATGTTACATTTTATAAAAATTTGTATAAAACTCATCCTTTTAAGCAGATTTATGAAGTAGTTTGGTTGTCGTCATCACAAAGTGGGGAAGATCTATAGTATAATAGCATCAGATATGTTTCTACAGCTGTCTCCGTCAGCGATGTTCGCTTTGGTGAAAAAATATGTTTTGCATTTTGAAAATGACCAATCGACATCTACGGATGTAATACAGGCATAAGTAAAACAATCTGTGAACTCACTTAACGAAGTTGTAGATGCACCATCACAAATTTGTCTTAATTTGCTAAAATCAGGATCTTTCTGTAATACACTCTCGAATTTTTCACTAACGCGATTATTTTTTGCGTCATTTATAGCCTGTAGCTGTGTATTTACGTCGTCCACTATTTGCAGCGATTCCACTAACGACAACGAATTATTTTGCAATTTTTCTATTGCGTCGTGTAGTCCTCTATAATTGTTATTAATAGTTTTTAAATCTGTTTCAAGGGAAACGTCTTGAAAGCTTGTCTGGCTTTCCCTAATAGCTGCAGCCTCGTTAGGGTTGAACTGTAGTATCACAGCTTTTATTTGTTGAAAATATTCAGCATAATAAAAGCCGCTTTCAACCACGTTCTCCAACGTGTAAGAATCGGCTCTGGTGGTTCAGGGATACCAGGACACTGTCTGTGAAATGCTCGAAGCCGTTTAGGAGATTTGAGAAAAACTTTTTGTATTTGCTATTAATGCATCTACCTCTGGAAAACATTTTCGAATCGTTTCTGCCACAAGATGTAACGCATGCACTTTACACGTAACATGTAAAAACCTACAATTGTCTCTTTGAAAAGAACGGCCTACCATGCGCATTGTCACAGCACCATCAGTCACAAACATCAATACTTGACTTGTTGAAAGTTCAAATTTTTCGAATGTCTCCAACACCCCACGCGTAATTATTTCGCCAGTACACGCAGTTAGTCTTTTACTAGCTAGTAAAAGTGGAAATGTTAGTTTAAGAGGGCCCAGTACACGTACTATAATATTTAAAATAGAATTTTTTTTACAATCTGTCGTCTCGTCAATACATAACCAGAACCGTGTATTTTTTAATCTACATTTAATCCTATTTACAATGTCTTCACGAACAGCTGGAATATATCTACGTAACGATGTACGACTTGGTAAGTTCACCTGGGGATTGTATTTATTCCAAAACTTCCGAAATGGTTGTTTATCCAGTATGTGTAGCGGAATATTACAGGCTATTAACATTAACAATAAATCAAACATAAACTGAGTTGTCAAAGGCATGCCATTTTTTTTATTTTGATGTTGCACGGTGTTGATATGACGACGACAATCTGTTTTGTGCCAGCACATTAAGTCTTGATTACAAACTTTACAAATTATTTTGCATCCGTCATAGAATAAATCCGGAAATTCACAGATAAATTTATTCACTGTGTCCGCGTACGGTCGTTTTTTACCCTTTGGCGCGTTTGACATTATGTATAATTTATAGGTACAACCTCACGCATCAACTTTTCAAATAAGACTGCAGCGTAAATCACTTCTAAATCGGCACGTGTGACGCCATCGCAAGACCGTGGCTGTACTCCAGCCACCTCGGACAGCTCTACTAATATGTAAGTGGTGACGGATGTAAGTCGCGGTTGCGGTGCAGACATCAGAAGTCAGTGGGGGTCCCAGACCAGGAAAGTACAGCATCAAAGCACCAGAAGCAGCGAGATCGCCAAGTCCGAATTTTACCTGTACAAACTATTTAAAGGCAAAGCGATCGTACGCACTCTGCTAAGGGCTGTGCGGTCCTTTTTTGTTCCCTTTCGCTGGTGGCTGCCCGGTTTGGCTTGAAAGGGGTAGTGTTGGGGTTAACCGAGGGCTACGTTGTCAGAGGGTAGCGCCACCAAGAGGGCACTTGGCGGAGCGTTTTGGTATTTGGATAGCTTTCTAGTTCGTGTTGCATTATCACGTGTGTAAATAGGTAGCTTATAAAAACAGATTGAAAAATTGACAGTTTTCTTTTCTAACAATTTTCTATTTCGTTGTTTTATTTTGACACCTTGATATTTTATTGTAACTGTGATATTAAATCTGTTATTCGGTTAATGTCATTAATTGGTGTTGAAAAGTTTGAATCCAAGAAAAGTATCATTAGAAAATAAGAAGGTTTTGATAGACTGCAAATATTTTTTTCATTTTAATTGTAATTCTTCTGATAATCGAAATAAAATTGTTAGTATAGCTGAGAGGTTTGAATTCATTTTAATCTATGGTGGTGCAAATCGTTGCGCTAGACGAATGGTTGCGATTTTCAATGAAAGAAATCCTAACAAACATTAAGTCACACATACGTTTAAAAATTAGTTGCAAAATTTACAGAAACAGGATCCGTGACAAACAAAACAACCGAGCCAGTGTCTTGAACGAAAAAGCTCAGATTGAAGGTCAGGGAATTATGCTACCAATTCCACAAGCTCACTTCACCAGGTGTCCGCCAAGTCCATCAAGAACTAGCTGAGACGATTTTAATACTCGTAGAATTATCCACTTCTTGAACAAATTACCAAAAGAATAAATAACTCGCTTGCCGATATTGGAACGATAAAAATCCACATGTTTTTATTGAAAGATATATTCAATACCATACAAAATAAAACGTTTGGACTGTACCTTTATTCACTGAAGAAAATCTCAATAGCAACATCTATTTGGAAATATTAGAAATCACCATTCCTTCTTATAACCGATGTATTGAAGAATGAGGAATCAATTTGATAAGGATGCTAATCTTTCCGTAGGTGAGACATGCTTCACTTTCAGCACGATGGTGCTTCTCCGTTTTATCAGTCTGGGAATTGTTGGAAAATACATTTCTTGGTAGAAGGATTGACAGAGGACACATAGAATGGCCAGCAAGATCTCCGGATTTGATGCCACTCGACTATTATCTGTGGGGAATCTCAAATCTGTCATTTATAAAACCATAGATATATAATTCTATGTATAAAACTCAACTACAGAGCATTTAAGAACTTCAGCAAAGAATTACTGCCAAATTATCGCTCCATTCCAAGAAAGGTTTTTTAAAATCTGAGACGCGAGTTTCAGAATAGGCTACCATTGTCTGGAAAATAATGGATAACATTTTGAGAATATGTTATAAATTAAAATAAATAACATAAATAATATGTTTTATTGTCTGGATTTTTTTCAACAATACCCTGTAAAGTAGGCCTTTTAAGATATGAACTTGGGAACGATTTTTTGAATTCTAATTAAATGAATAAGATTAGAAAGTTTTCGTAGTAATTTTTTTTACAAATTTCGGAAAATCAGTTTTTTCTGAACTACACAAAAGTATTTGATAAAATTAAATTAAATTTTAGAAGATAACAGTTCAAATGGACTTTTATTTAAGATATCGCAAAAGGTTATTCAAGATTCTAAAGTAGGGCTTTATTATTATTTTTAACGAAATGCTATATTTTTTTAGGGACAGTAATTGATGTTCTATTCTAGCGTTTTCCAAACTATGTTATAGGAAACACTGGTGTTCTGTGCGATGTTAATGGGTAAATCAATCAACATTGAGATATGGTATTTCGATATGGTGCGCTGCATATTCTATAAATCTAGAAACTATAACTAATTGTGGCCCAAGATTTTAAATTCAATCGCTACTAAAAACAAATACATACATATTGATCACAACTACAACACAACATAAAACAATAATTTTCCATCTCCAATTATCACACATGGTCTCCATAAACTAATATTTTGAAAAAAATTAACAAGTTAAAACTTTACAATGTTAGGTAACTTTTATTTTTATTGTTTAAGATTACTTTTATTGTATTAAAAGATTATAGCTATATATGGCATCATAAAATTTTTATACTTATAAATATTCAGTCCCACATAACACAGTATGTATTTAGTATGGGTATGATCCTCTTTTATATCATAATAGTATATACTTAGTTAACTTAGTTACTTGGCGTCAGACTAAACTGAAGTATGTTGCAAAATTGTATATACTTTTATGAAAATATATGAAATGAGTATATACTATTTACGAGCAAATTTCGTATTAATATATTTTTGTTATACAATTACGTACCACGAATATGAAATAACTGGCAAAAAGGATGATTTCAAAAGTATATACTATATGTACACGTTTTATGTTTATTTTAAGTAGGTACATACAAAAAGTATGTTTTTATGACAAATAAATAATCTCGGCAAATGTTCGTGAGAACTCGTGATTTGTGATACTTGTATTGCTTGTATCTGTTATATATTCATATTTCTACCTCACTTTTATACTATATACTTTGATGGTTTAGTTGGGTTATTGTGGAATGCTGGTGAGGAAGGTTGGTAAGAGTTCAAGCATAAGTAGCACGGCTTGTTATGTGTAAAGAAAATAAACTATTATAGTTATCACAAGGAGTTTTATTAAATGAAGTATTAAACATGGTGTCAGGTGAAATACCCATAAATAAGGGAAATTAAGATTAGTGACCAAAAATAGTCGAAAGTTGTAAGGTCCAACATTTTTGTACCTACAAATTAGAGTACCTATTAGATTCCAAAATGGAGTATTTCAAGCCTCCTCCCCCCTTAGCAGAATATGATATTAAAAACTGGACTTTATGGAAGCAAAAGTTCGAAATATATTTAAAAGCTTCAGATAAAGAAAAATCTAAAGAAGACATAAAAATAGCTATCTTGCTTAATTGCATAGGACCCCAAGGTCTTGATGTTTATAACACATTTAAAAATAATGAAAAAGACACACTTAATAACTTACTGTAACGGCCTACGATGCATATTTTTTGCAAAAAAAAATCATCCCTACGGAAACCTTCAAATTTAACAATCTTGTCCAGGCCGAAGACCATTCTATTGAGCAATACCTAACAGAGTTACGTAAATAAGCTGAATTGGGCGAATTTGTGTGTAAAGCTGAAAATTGTGATACAAGTTTTGAAGAGAGAATGATAAGAGATAGGTTAATAGTGAGGATTAGAGACAAAGAAATTTAAGCGAGGCTTATAAGAGAAGACAGTTTTGATATGAATAAAATTGTGGACTACTGTAAGGCGATAACTTTAAGTAAAGAACATTTAAAAACATTGAACCCAGAACATGAAGTATATGCAATGAAAAATATGAGTTCTAGTTCTGACGTGAAGCCTTGGAACACTTTCAATTGCAAGCGATGTGTACAAGCGCACTTACCAAATAATTATTCAGCTTTTGGGAAGACATATGTCACTTGTCTAAAACAAGGTCACTTTGCAAAAGCATGCTTCAGAAACAAAAAAAATGGAAATCAAGAGGCACCCAGAAAAGAAGAAAATGAAGCCCAGGGATGTCAGAATATAAATAGCAACAGTGAAGAAAGGAAAATCAGATCAATCGAGTATGAAACCGAAGATGAAGAATGTGAATTGTATATTAGCGAATGTAAAAGTGATATGAAATGTAGAGGTTGGTATGAATTAGTGAAAGTTGAAGGTAACAATGTCAATTTTAAATTAGATTCAGGTGCAGATATCAGCATTTTACCGTATAATGTTTATAAAAAACTGAATTTCAATAACAATTTTCCGATTACTTTAGTATCATATGGCAATTTTAGATTTAAAACTATAGGTCAGGTAAAACTTGAATGAGAATATAAAAACATTAGAGGTTATATTAACTTTGTGCTTGTCGATTTTAAAGCTGATCCATTACTAGGTCTTAAGAGAGAGACAATTTAATATGAATAAAAAAATAGATTGTTTAACTAATTTTCCAAAAATAAAAGAGGAAATTCATGATTCCTATAATGAAGTTTTTTCAGGTTTAGACAAAATTCCAGGTAGTGTCAAAATAGAACTTCAAGAAAATGCAAAGCCAGTACTACAATGTGAAAGGAAATTTCCTTTTAGCTTACATGAGCCTTTGAAGGAAACTCTTCAACATTTTGAAAGTAAAGATATTTTTAAAAAAGTTGAATACACAACGGAATGGATTAACAGTTTAATATTAATAAAAAAACCAAATAAGACATTGCGACTTTGTATTGACCTGGAAGCCCTTGAATAAATATATAAAACGACAAATTTTTAGTATCCCTACAGGTAATGACATAATTAGCAGATTAACTGGCAAAAAGGTGTTTTCGGTTATAGACAAGAAAGATGGCTTCTGGCAATTAGAGCTAGATGAAAAAGTTCTGAGCTGACCATATTTAACACACCTTTTGGCAGGTATCGTTTTACCAGATTACCTTTTGGACTATCAAATGCGCCAGAAACTTTTCAAAGGAAAAATTTTTACATTTTTGGGGATATTCAAGGGGTTGAAATTTACTTTGATGATCTAATTATTTTTGGGGATGATGAAATATCACATGACATTGCTCTAAGAACAGTGTTCGAGAGTGTTCTTGAAAATAATGTAAAATTCAATTTTGATAAGTTTCAATATATCAATCCAAATTTTCGGGATGAGCAAAGAAAGCGTTTCGCTCCATTACTGTCTTGATAACTTGCAATAAATTTTGATTTAGGTACCGTGATGTTCTGATAGCTTCAAGAAGTATCTTTGGACCATCTGTGAAATGTTTGCTGGTTTTCATTTTGAACCATAGAGACATATAACAAATTTGATTCTTGCAATGACAGTGGATGAAAGAAGAACTATCAGAGAACTGGGACTACGCAGACTACTGAAAGCTTGATCACTTTACAAGGGAATGACCATTCGAAATTTCACCACGCCAAAACTAAACTTTGAGGCAACATACTACGTCGATATAATTTGGTGGGATAGTTTGGAAATCTTTCCTCCTCCACTACTAAGAAAAATCACGGATGAGGACATATAAAAATGATAATGACAGACACATCGCCGCAACCAGATTTCCAAAGTTTCCCTTGTCATACCCAGGCGGTTTGAACGGTGTGTCAAACTTGTGACTGAAGTATCTCAAAAAGTGTGTGGCGCTGACGCAAGAGACGGATTAATACGAACTACCCTCCTGTCACGAAGTATTATGCCCGAATTTTCCCAAAAAATCTAACATTAAAGTGATTGATTGATTATTGAATAAAGAAGTTGAAAATAAAAATATGTTTATCATTTATATAGACTGAACATAAAATAGATAAGCTACGAAATACAGTCGTTTTTAGAAAAAATCCAGTTTTTTTGAGCATTTTGCGCAAACACTAAATATTTTCAATTTAAGGGTTTTAATTTTTTTTCGTATTCCCTATACCCCAAACTTCACATTAGGACCTATAGTGCTTAGTTAGTATTGAGTTTAGTAATTATAAAAAAATAATTAAAAAAAACGAAATTTCGAAATTTTATAAAACTTTGAGCGCCATGCGCGAACGGAAGATATTTTTTTTATTTGAATTTTTTTTTTCATTTTTGCTTAGCTAGGCAATATGCAACTTTTTTTGAGGTATAAAGATAGAAAAAAAAAATAAAGTGTTTTTTTCGGCCCACTCTAATGTTTATTGAAATTTTTTCAAAATTCATTCCAAACTTGTCACATTTATCTGGCAACATGAGAGAACTTACAAAAACGAATGTTCCTTTTATTTGGATCCAAAAACATGAGGATGAATTAAATTTGCTTAAATCTTTAATACCAAATTCGCCTTATTTACGAATCATAATTCAAAAGAACCGATAGTGTCAATCCAATGTGATCCTTTTAGTGAAGGTAACGGATGTTGCTTATTACAGTCCGGACAACCAGTAGCATTTGCTAGTAAATCTCTCAGTAATGCTCATAAGAAATATGCGCAAATAGAAAAAGAGCTGGCTGCAGTAGAATACGCATTAAAAAAAAATCATTTTTTCTGCCATGGCTACCCAGTAACTATGCAAACAGACCACAAGCCGCTTATCCCGAATTTTTATAAAAATCTTGAAAAAGTATCTGCTCGACTACGGCGCATGTTTTTAAACTTATTAAAATATAACATAAACATTGTTTATGTACCAGGGAAAGAGACGTATGTAGCCGATATACTTTCTAAATCGCTTGACAAGATAGATATTCCTGAAGATGACCCACAAATGAAGTTTGTTGTTCATGCACTTTACAATAATTTGCCTATTTCCGACACTAAGAAAACTGAATTTAAAAATGCTATAAATAATGATTTAATTTTGTCAAACGTAAAATATTTTTGTGAAAATGAATGACATAAACGCTAAAAGATTTACCTAATGAGTTAATGTTCTACTTTAAACTTAAAGATTAGATTTATCTATCAAATGATATTCTGTTTCTAGATTATAAAATAATTGTTAAAGACATATTGAGAAAAGAAATGCTTGTATTAATACATAGTTCTCATCTTGGCATTGTAAAGTCAAAATTAAGAACTAGACAATTGTTCTATTGGCCAAGACTATCCAAAGATATCAAGGATTATATTTCTAGATGTAATAATTGTCAGATTAACCAAAGAAATAATCAAAAAGAAACTTTAATTAATCATCCTATTCCCTCGCGATCGTGGCAATATATTTTCTCTGATTTTTTTTTCAGTTCAATAACAAAAATTTTCTAGTACTAACTGATTCATATTCTAATTGGATTGAATGTACTCAAACAAAAACAAAAACGTCTAATGATGTTATTGAATTTTGTAAAAAAATATTTGGTGCATCAGAAATCTTTTATGCTGATAATATGCCCTATAATTCGGCAAACTTTAAAAAATTCTCAGATGAATGGAACTTTAATCTCGTATTTAGTAGCCCTCATCATCATTAGTCTAATTTTTATGCTGAAAAAGCAGTACATATAGTTAAAGATGTTAAAAAAATCAAATGGTCAAGTAAATTTACTTTCAGAACTCATTTTGGAGTATAAAAATACGCCTTTACCATCAATGGGTTTATCTCCATCACAAATTTTTCCTAATAGAATGACGAAAACCAAATTACCCATCTCGTCTAAAAATCTTTAACATATCATCCATAATAATGATGCTATACAAAATAAAATAGAACAAAAACTTAGGATTCAAAAAGAATCATATGACAAAACAGTATTATTGGTAACGATGTATTAATTCAAAAAAGGAAATGAATGGGTAAAAGGTAAAGTAATAGAAATAATTAACGACAGGTCTTATATAGTTAAAGATGTATGTGGTAGTATCTTAAGAAACAGAAAATTGTTAAAGCTCCTAAACGTTGGTAATTTACAATAAGGACGTGCAAATAAAACCAAATATTTCTAACAACAGCTATTTATTATATAATTATGATTTTGAACCGACAGTGTCTAGTAAAGGTGATGAAGCCTCTAATGAAATTAGCTCTGCAAATGTTAGTGAGAGCAAATCCATTGTGGATGTGTCAGTTGAGAGAGAAATTGAAAACCAAAATAATGCATCTCATAATAATTTAAATGTACTTATTAATCATATGGAATATACTCTACCGGAGACTAATAAAAATGTAAACCTAGATGTAAGTCAAGAAACCATAAATAACCCAACGCATGTGTCCAATTATATTGAAATCTCTAATGTGTCAGATGTAGATAATGATAGTGATATAATATTAGAATTCGATAAAACTGTAAATAACACAGATAACATAGATTCAGCTATAGAAAACTCTAAAAAAAAAAGTAAACGTAAAGGAAAAAAGAGAGTCTAAACCACTTAAGTATCTTAACGATTATGTATCTGAGTTTCACAGTAATAGCTCTGAAGATTAAAAAAAAAATTACAGCGTGTTATATATTCATATTCCTACCTCACCTTTATACTATAGACCTTGATGGTGTAGTTGGGTTATTTGTGGCAATACTAGTGAGAAAAGTTGGTAAGAGTTCAGGCATAAGTAGCACGGCTTATTATGTGTAAAGAAAATAAATTATTATATCACAAGGAGTTTTATTAAATGAAGTATTAAACAGTATCCACTCCACTATGTTTTCTATCATGTGTTATGTGTGAGATGAGAAGTTGTGAGTAGGTCTGTACGTTTTTGTTAATTATCGCTGTAGTGTAACATTCTGTGGTGTAACTAATAATCTGGATTTAATATAGATACCGTTACCACAGTAGAATAAAAACTGTGCCGTTACTGCAAGTAAGGTCGTAAGTAGAAGTGAGACCAAATTGTACCAGTGTGTATTTTATTTATGCTAATCTACGAATCGATCAACTTCACAGATGATAGCATTGTAAATTATTTTATGGATGATAGGACTGGCAGGTGATTTGATTTTTGATTTAACATTTGACAGATTGCAACTCTCAGCTGTTTCCCGATTTAAAAGAATTTTCTCTTTCAGTTCCACACTTTTTAACAAATAAAAGGTGAGTACTTTGCAAGTGTTTTCTTATGGTTCAAGGTGTAGCAAGAGTAAATCTGAAAGCACACGTTTCACTAAAAATGGAGTAGATGGTTACCTACTTATATTGTCTTGTGAAAGCCCTTGGGCGCCTAAAAAAAAGGAATTGATATTTTTCTTGTATTCTATTTGATTGTACTCTTTTTGTGAATTTTTTTAATGGAGATCAGATGGTTAATTATATTGACTTGTGAAAGCTCCTGGGTGCCTAAAGAAAAAAAGGAACTGATATTTTTCTTGTATTCTGTTTTATCGTAGTTTTGTGTATTTTTTAATAGTTTTATTAGTACTAATAGGCTGGGTGCACTGTTTAAAGTATTTATTTTCTTGTTAATCATATATTTTTAAATAAATGTATCTCTTTAGCTACAATTATTACTGTCTTTCAGCCTCCAACCTTTCCCTCCACAATATCAAAAAATCATAAAAATATTCATAGAAAACATGTACAACTATTGTTATGTTTTTCACATGCAATATACTTTCAAATTTATATACTGTGCTCGTGAATATTTGATACTCAAACGCATGTACTAATTATATACTAACCATAACCTATAATGTAATACTATTAGCGATACTGAAATAT
>JANEYF010000587.1:0-47032 GCA_029963845.1 Rhamnusium bicolor | reverse complement strand
TAATATTTTGTTATATCTAATATAGGTTGGTTTATTATAAAATGTAGGTCCTGTAAATGAGATAAAATTTTAGCATATACTTTTTGTGTGTCGGTTTTGTTCAATAAAAGAATTTTAGTTTGTTCTAGTTTGGTATGGATGGTTAACATATTGCTTAACCTTTTTTGTGTGAATAAAAATACAACTGTGTTAAATTAATGTTTAATAAACCAATTTCAGCATATAGTTTCTTTGTAGGATATATTTTTGGTCTTTTTGACATTACTTTAATAATACAATTCTGACACGATTTTAAATTTCTTACTGTACTGTCATAAAGACCACCCCATATAATAATTCCATATCTTATAATAGATTCTGCCAGGCCTTGTATATAGTAGTTAATTGTTCGGTGTTTTAAAAATTTGTCTTAGACTGTAAAAAACAGGAATTAGAGCACGTAGCTTAGAAGTTATGAAATCTACATGGTGTCTCCACCACAAGTGCTCATCTGTAATAATGCCCAGATATTTAATTTTTTCCAACAGAATATATTTATATTACAGGGACATCCGTTATCATTTTTAGTTATTTTCATGCAAAGTTATATTTTTAAATGGATTATCTCCAACAGTAGAGGAGAGAATGCGATAAATTTAGTTTTTGATAATTTAAAAGTTAAGAAGCTACCATCAAGCCATTTTTTCACGGTACTAAGTCCAACGGAGCTTTGTTTGTTAACAGGAAGTAATCTTTTATCCTGAAACAATAGTACAGTATCATCTGCATAAGATATTATTTTGAAATTATCGTTTTTTAGAGTTGATATACTATTAATATAGATAAGCCTAGTACTGTGCCTTGAGGTACACCTATTTCAATTATCCCTGGCTCACTTAATGTAATATTTATCCTAACAAATTGTTTCCCTTTATTTTCTAAGTAATTTTTATTATATCTAGTGCAAATCCTCTAATTCCTATTTTTTCCAGTCTATCAAATAAATTATTATGAGATACCGATCAAAAAACCTTTGTAAAGATCTAAAATATTGCTATATATTTTTTATTATCATTGAGACTATTATTAACAAAATCAATTAATTCATAAATTGCCATTTCAGTATTTTTGCCCTCCTGAATCCAAATTGTGTCTCGGACATTAATTTATATTTTCTAAAAACGTTACGATCCTCTTTTTGACACATTTTTCAAAGATTTCTGCTACATTATTTATGACTGAAATTGGTCTATAATTAGCAACATTAGTATGACATCCTGATTTATAAATTGGTCCAACAACCGATTGTTTGAAACGACACGGCACAACCCCAGTTGAAAATATAGTGTTTATAATATGTTGTAATGGAAGACCAATAAATTTGTGATTTTTTTAACATACTTGCAGATATACCGTCCATACCCGAACTACGTTTATTTTTCAATGATCCGATATGTAATATTATTTCATTTTGATCTACGGATACAGTACCATGGTATTCGGTATGTTCTCTTCATTAATTATATAGTTGCTATTTTTATTGTTAATTTGTTTTGCCATTTCCAAACCTATATTTAAAAAATAATTGTTAAAAATGTCGGCTTTTGCTTTATCATCCTGTATAATATGATTCTTTTCATTGCTAATATTAATAGTTCGCAGATTGTTTTTATTTACATTTATCACCTCTCTGATTATTTTCCATGTTTTTTTACAATCTGATTTTGCGTCAGCTAATAAAGAAGTGTAATAGTTTATTTTTGAATTTTTTATTACCTTGTTTAGTTTATTTCTGTATTTTTTGTAATTATCAATTAGTTCTTTGTTATCGCAGTTATTTAATTTCTTTTTAAGTTTGTCCTTGGTATTTATAAATTTCGTAATACCTGTAGTTATCCGTGGTTTCAATTTTTATATTTATGTGAGATGGTTATTTCTTTTGCAGATAGGTTTATATAGTTTTTTAAAATAGTTATAAAATGGTTGCTGGCTATTTCTGGGTCATAAACAGTATATACCACTTTCTTTTTCCAGCAATTCAATTAGTTTTTTCTCATTTAATATACTAATAGTATTTGTCTTTTTTGAGTTTTTTTTTCTGAGTAAATATTAAGCAATGTAAGAAAATGATCTGTAATATTGTATTCCAAGATCATCGATTTGCAAAGTAATTTTGAGTTATTTTGATTTTTTTACAAAAAATATGATCTATACAGGTACTTGTTTGTTCTGAGATTCTAGTTGGTTTATTAATATAAGAAATAAAACCCAGGCCACCCAAAAAATGTAGATAAATGTTAAAAACCGTATCATTATTTTGCAGTATATTTAAGTTTATATCTCCGACAAGGATTTCAATGGTATTTTGTGAATTATATGTTTCGTAATATGTCTCTAAATCAGTCAGAAATGTAATCGAGTCTGAAGAAGGGGACCTGTAAATACTAGTTATGCAAATAATACTATTGTCATGAAAAGTAAATGTAGTTCGTGACATTTTAACCGTATAACTTACATGTTCCACATTTCCAAGAATATTGTTTCTTAAATATAATAATAATAATAATAATAATAATAACTTTATTTCCTTTAGACCTGCTAATACAAGTATTGGATAAGTCAAATGTAATGTCAGAGACATGTAACAATAATATAAACAAATGTATAAATAAAATAAAATAATATAAATAAAAAACAAAAGACAGATACACAAAATAACATTGCTTAGTTATAAGATATATACAATATATACATATACACACATATATATATATATATATATATATATATATATATATATATATATATATATATATATATATATATATATATATATATATATATATATATATATATATATATATTTTTTTTTTAAATGGAATAAACCTATTCACATACTTACACATAATACTAATCTAATTTATTTGTTATCACAAAAGTTAAAATATTCAACTGCCTGACTGTGCTTTTAAAGCGTTTGAAGCTGTTTATATCCTGTAATTCTTGAGGTAGGAGGTTATAGATTTTGATCGATGTAATGAATGGACCGTTTTTTACTTGTGACAATCTATGTGGTGGTATGTATACTTTGCTTCCTTTGCGAGTATTATATTTGTTAATTTCATTACATTTTGGCAATTGGTTTATATTTTTTTTAACATAGCATACTGACTGCAAGATATACATACTATAAACAGTAAGTATACCATGCCGTCTGAAATATGGTCTACATGATGCAATGTAATTGAGTTTAAACATACTCCTAATAATTCTTTTTTGCATAATGAAGACTTTTTGCACTCCTGAACAATTTCCCCAGCAGAGGATACCATAAGACAGAATCGAGTTTATACAACCATAATAAAACGTTTTTTATTGTATTAATATTAACTGTATCTCTTATTTGTAATGTTGCAAAGTTTTTTCCAGCTAGGTTTTTTATTACACTTTCAATATGACTGGTCCAGGATAAATTTTGTCCATGTGAATTCCCAAAAATTTTGTACAATTGCTTTCACAAATAGATGAGTTGTTAGCTCGTACCAATACACTGAAATCATTTTTTACACCAGTTGGTGAGAATAATAAAAGATTTGTTTTTTGCGAATTCAGTACCAAACCATTTATGTTACACCAGTTTGTTATTTCATCTACACACTCTGAAGCATGTTTGCTTAAGAGTGTCAATGTTTTCAGCCGTTATGATAGCCGAAGTGTCATCAGCAAAAAGAGTTAAAAAAATACTGCTATTAATATGTTCAACAAGGTCGTTAATAAAAATTATGAATAATAAAGGGCCTAACACACTTCCTTGTGGTACTCCAGCCATCACAGTTTCGTTTTGTTTAATTTTGAGTCATTATAATGCATTTCAAGTTAGGTATATTATGATATTTTGTAGAAGTAATTTGCCAGGTTTCAGAGAGTATAATAATATCAACGTTTTGCTTTAATGTTTCCAAAAGAATCATTAGTTCATCAAAATTCTTATTAATACTTCTGATGTTTAGATGCAAAATATTTACGCCTGTATTGTTTATTTCAGACATTTACTTATTACATTCATCGACATCACAAACAAAAGTTTCTATTTCAGCTTCATTCTCTATCAGATTTAATATATCAACAGCTGCCATTTATCTAATTCTTCTCTCTCATAGTACCACTGCAAAAATACAAAGATATAGTAATTAATAATAAAAGTGCATTTTTTTTATAATGGTAATATTTTATTTATTTTTTTTTTATTTTTATTTTATAAATTATATACCTACTTTATTTTATAATTGTAGAACTAAATAATATACATATAAATATAAACATAAGAATAGTATTTTTCTATTTTGTTTATTTACTGAATTATTTCCTTTTAAATTATTGTATAACTTATTTATTAAGCAGATTCATTTAGCGGTTCTTCTGAAATTTCATCATTGAATAAAACAATCCTCTGCGCTGTTTTGACATAAGTAGATCCATTTTTGGTCCAGGTATTTTTAAAATCAAACTTTTCTCATGCCTTATTATATAATCTGAGGTTTTCTGTTGGTAGATCTTCTTTAATTGACAAACCAGTTCCTTTTAATTCCTTTTTCTGTTAACCACGCCTAGCTTATTTTGAATGTTTACAAATTTTATCAGTATTGGTCTATTTTTTCCATTCCCTGTTTTACCAACTTTTTGACGTGTCGACATCTAACATATTTAACTTTAATTTAATTTAGAATTCAAGAGCTCTGTAACTATCTCTTTCTGTCTTTTCATTATTTTGCTCTTTATACCCAAAGATGAATATGTTATTGCGACGCAGATTTTGTGCTAGGCTATTAATTTTTTTCCTGTGTACTTGTTTCATTGACCAACGTTTTTTGCTTAAATTTTCAAATTCCTCTCTGATACTTGATATTTCCTTACTTATTTTGTTTAATTCTTTTTCTAGCCAACTATTTATCTTAAATGCAATCACTTACTTATTTCTTTTATAAAATTATCCTTTTTAAATGCATCTGCAATCACTGTTTCCACATCCAAAATAAATTGCCTGGTTACAACAATTTTTTCTTTTTATGATTAAATTATCCACTTTTTCTTGAGAAATTCGACAAACATTCATTTTCAATTTATACAAAAATCTTTGAGTACTACTTTTTAAACATTTATATAACACTTGTCTCTTTAGCTTGTATCTTGCAGCCGTACTAAACCGTCTTACTCAGTTGCCGCCAGCTACTTTGAAAATATGAGCATTTGCATTTGAAAATCAGAGCTCGCTTTAATTTTTTCCCAAATTATTTTGAGTTTCTTATATGTTTTTATGACGTTTTAACGATATTTTACAGGGTCGATACGGATGATTCTTTTCTACATCCGAACGCCACCTCCTCAAGAAGATTGTCCTCAGATATAGACAGCGGCCAGCAGTCTCAGGACAGCTTCTTTATTACCAAAAACAAAACAGAATCCACACATGTTACTGCCCAACTGGGAATCATACCCGAAGACACAAAAATTAGTATCGTTGACATAACTCCCAGTGGTAATTTAGAAGACTTGGATACTCAAAAGTGTAAACCTCATAGATGGTTTTTTATTTTTCTTTATTTTTGAACAGAATCATTCATGTTTTGGCCGTTCGTCAGGTTTTATCTAGAGTTTAGGTCGTTCTCACCATTGGTATTTTTATAGAGTATGAATCCACGGCAGACAGCAGCTCCGTGTTTGACCAGAACCAGCCGAGCAAGCCTAGGAAACCCATCTCTTTGTTTGATGATGATTACAAAAGCTCTTTAGATACCGACGACCTGTTTTCTTTCACGAGCCAAGGCAAAAACCTACCTAAACTATCCGACAAGAGATTGTCAAATTTCCATAACGTTAACGATACTCTGAACGAGAAAAAATATGAAAACACAAGAGCCGCTTGCGAAAAATGACAATCCAAGGGAAAATAAAACTCAAGATGTTAGAAACGAGGATAAAAGTGGAGCTAGTAGGGAGGAACCACCTAGGCAAGTGGACGTGAAAAACAAAGTCGCTAGCATTACTGGACAGCTCCAGAACGAATTCGATAAAGAAGCGCCAAAACCGCCAAGTGGTAAGTTTTCCTCAGTTCTATTACACCTGCTTTGCACAGCACATCTTCAATACAGGGTCCCCAGGGAAACTGAAGCATAACCTCAAGATAAACGTAAACGCCCTCATGCCTGGTTACGCACCTCCAAAATTGAGAGATATGTCTAAGTCTCAAAGCTTGGATTTGCCGAAGGAACAAGAGGCCATTCCGACGAACCTATCAACCCCTGACGTTAGTTCTTCCACTCCCCGACTTGCAAAATCAGCCGACCGATGTGTCCAGTGTACATTCGGAGAAGGCGGTGAGCTTCGGGGATGTCGTGGACAATGTAGAAGTACTCCACAGTGTAACAAAGGTAAGTTTTGTATAAAGCTGTCAGTATTTCTTTGATAGGAGTGAATAACGATATGCATCTGAATTTAACGTTTCTACACCAGTATAGATAGATAGATAGATAGATTTATACATAATATTTACATAAAATAATGTTTATAACAAGTCACAAAAGTTTACAGAGTATTGTAAGACAAAAGGGATAATGAGTATGAAACAATAATAATAACAGTATTTAAATATAGTTAAGCATACAAAAGTAACTAGTTTGTCGATCAGTCAATCAATCAATCAATCATACACTTTATTTATCTATTTGATCATATTGCATGATATTAGACATGTCAGATAGTGAAAAATAATATACACCTATATACATACATATAAAAAAAAAAATAATATATATATATAAAATGTAAAATAAATCTATAAAAGTAATAATATCACCTAGCTATTCAAGCAGTTATATCACAGGTTACTATATACTTTAAATGTATATACTTAAATTAAATTAAATTGTCAAGAATACAAAATTAATTTCCCTAATTTTATCATACATAATATATACATATTACAAGTCAAAATATGATGACAAAATAGGATTAAGAAAAGTTATTAGGTAGTGAAAAGCCTTAGAGAGATATGTATAGAAAGAAAAACAATTAAAACTACCTAATCGGGTTATTTAAGAATTCCTCCACACTATAATAGCACTTTGGTAATAGCATTCTTTTCATTGTAATTTTAAATTTGTAAATATGGAGACTTTTTATATTTACGGGTAAGCTATTATATAATGTAATGCAGTTATAATGTGGAGAATGCTTGAAATTTGTTGTTTTGTGATGGGTATCGTTAATAAATTTCCATTACGTGTATGATAAATGTGGGGATCCCCCAAAGTGAAAAATCTCCTATTTAGTTTTGTAAAAATTAGGCACATATATATAAATGCAGGGAAGTGTAAATATCTCTTTCTTAATAAATGTGTTTCTGCAGGATTCATTACACTTTAATTTGAAGATTAGCCTAATTAATCTTTTTTGGTGAATAAGAACTCGGTTTAACTGAGATGACCTACCCCATACTAAGATATTAAAAGATAGGTGAGCGAACGCCAAAGCATAATATATACATTTTAGTCCATCTTCATTTAGATTATCTGACAACTGCAGTATTGCAAAGTATGCACTGCTTAGCCTGTTATATACTTTATTTATTTGTAACTCCCACGACAAACTACAATCTATTTGCATACCCAGGAATTTTACATTTTCTTTTAAAGGATATTCTTTAAGTAAGCACGGTCTTCTAAGATTAAAATTAATAAAAATAGTTTTGTCGGTGTTTAGCATCAATCTATTACTAATACACCAGTTTTTCATTTGGGATACAGCAATTTTTATTTTTAAGCACAGTTCCTCAGGAGAGTCAGCTGAGACAGATATGGACGTATCATCCGCATACATGATAGTAAAGCCTTCAGGTATATATTCAGGTAGATCGTTAATATACAACAAGAAAAGCAGTGGTCCTAAAATGGAACCCTGCGGTACTCGAAGGTACTCCAGTGCACTACATATCAACTAGAACATTAACTGGTGCCTCCATATAGTCAGCGATTGAATAAAAACAAAAGGAGAGCAGATACCATTTAATTTTGAGCTTGAAGCGAGTATAATTTAGGTTTTTTATAACGGGGGGCAATTTATTGGAAATATGTAGATTGGGCGAATTGCGTGCAGAAACTGTGAGCCGAGATCTAGGATGTCTAGAATCATCACCATGTCTAGCGGGATAGTTGTGTGGATCCGATTGAAGGGAAAATGTGTGTGGTTTTATGAATTTCTAGTAATGCATAGAAAATATAGAGGGAAGTGGTAATATTTTAAATTTTATAAATAGAGGCCGACAATGTTCATTAAAACCTGCATTAGCCAACAATCTTATGGCCTGTTTTTGCAGGCAAAACGCCCTAATAGATTGGCTAGAGTTTTCCCATAAACGAACGCTGTATGACAGTTGCGAATGGAAAAAAGAATGGTAGGCTGTTAAATTAGTTTGAAAACTCAGTGATTTATATAATCGTCTGAACAAGTATAGTTGAGTGGAAAGTTTTTTAAGCAATTTATCAATATGACTACCATTTTAGGCCATCGTCAAGTACAATTCCTAGAAGGTTTACATTATTTCCATTAATGGTATTATTGTTAAACTAAAAAACAATTTTTTGAGTTTTATCTTTATTCATTTTAAGGTGATTCGGAGTGAACCACTGTTCAGCTTTTACTTCGGCTGATGAGACCAAATAATTTTATTTGACAATATCTTCATGAGTTTCTAAAAGGGAGGAGTCATCAGCAAAGCATATGCAGTGTCCAGATTCGAAATATTAAATATATCATTAAGATAAATTATGAATAAAAGTGGCCCCAAGGCAGAGCCTTGAGGCACACCGTGTTTTACAGATAAACAATCTGATAAGTCACCATTTGCTAAGACTTGCAGAGATCTATTTTGTAAGTATGATTTAATAAAAATCAGCGGAATCCTCCTTATTCCGTAGTGATTTAATTTCTCCAACAGGAGATCGTGCGAGACACAGTCGAAGGCCCTGGTGCGGTCACATAGTGTAAGTGCCAAGGACCTGCCCTCCTTAAGGCCCTCAACTATGCCTCGCACCACCTTACCAACAGCTTGGACCATGGAGCAGTTACTGCGAAAACCAAATTGACTATTGTCTAATATATTGTTATTTTCGAAAAATGTTTGTAACCGCGATTTAAATAATATTTCTATAATTTTATCAAAAATTGGAATTATTGAGATAGGGCGATAGTTTTCAGGATCATCTTTTTCAAAAATTGGGGTCACCTGTGAAACTTTAAAAATGTCTGGAAAAATACCCTGGCAGAAGTAAAGGTTAATTAATTTAGGTAATGGATCTACCAAGAACTCTAGGGTTTCTTTGATAATCCTACTGTTTAGTTCGTATATATCAAAACAATTTGAATTTTTAAATTTATTTATATCAAGTTTCCACAAGGCTCTCCACATAAAATATTTTTGTTATCATTATTATTGTTTTACTGTTTTGCTTGGGCACGTTTACTCATATCTTAAATATTTCTGTGCAGACCAGTCAAATACCAGATTTATGGAAAAATTCTTTAATCATACCTTTACCCAAAGTTCCCAAAGCTGTGACCTTGTTAGCGCTTCGACCAATTAGTGTACTTACAACTATGTCAAAGGTGTTCGCATTGATCATTTATTCACAACTTTCTAAACACACGAGAATATCAGCCATCTTACCTCAGATTCAATCAGGATTTTGTCCAAAACACAGCACTACCACAGTTCTAATAAAAATAAGTAACGATGTTGCCCGAAATATTAATAACTCTGTAGTAACCTATCTGGTATTGCTCAACTACAGCAAAGCATTAGATGTCATTAATACAGAATTACTTATGGCCAAATTAAGCTATTATGGTTGTGACACTATTGCACACTGAACTGGTTCAATATTTACCTAAATGGTAGAAAACAACAAGTAAAAATCAATGGCATGATTTCTAATCAATTATCTATAACACATGGGGTGCCTCAAGGTAACATATTAGGACCACTACTGTTTTCAATATTCACTGCAGATTTACCAACTATATTAACAGCAGACTGCTCTATCCACATGTATGCAGACGACACCCAACTCTACATGTGCAGTTTTACATCATCAGTCTGTTCTACCATTAGTGAACTTAGTTTAGTTAACCAGTGGTCCTGTGAAAATGATTTGATTCTAAATCCACATAAAAGTATAGCACTGTGTATCGGTACTTGTTCCCGTTATGCAAAAGCAAGTTCTTCTACTGCTGTCGAATTAAAACTGGGTGACTATAATTAAAATGACTGAAGATACGAAAAACCTTGGACTTCCTATTGACAACAGACTTTCCTTTGAAAAACAAATAAATGAAAAATCCAGTATTTGTTATTTTAAATTGAAATCCCTTTATAAATTTAAATATGTCTTTCCATCTGACACAAAATGGAATCTTGTAGATAGTCTAGTTTTGAGTCATTTAGATTATTGTAGTCCCGTTTATTATAATTTTCTCACAGCTGCTCTTAAAAATAGAGGGTGTCTATGACAATGAGATATTTCCAGAAGAATTTCTGATCTTCCGAAAAGATAGGTGTTTTGAAACCAGTATGAAGTCTAGAGATGGAGGAGTACTACTAGGTGTAAAGAATAGTTATAAATGCCATGAAATAGCTTTGGATTTTAGGGACCAATTTATAGACATATTGTGCGTAAAAGTTACTGAGAGTGAGTTTAATCATATTTTTGTATTTGTACTGTATATAGATCCTCAAGGTACAATTGCTACTGTAGAAAATCTTTACAGTTTTTTGCAAAATTTACCATTTTTATATAAGAACAATTATGTGATTTTAGGGGATTTCAATACCACCAATTAAATACTATAGAAATAATGACTTAACAGATACATATGTAAGAGAATTGATTAATTTCTTAAACTTTTTTGATTGCCTACAACATAATCAAATATTAAACAATTTTGAACATTTATTATATCTTGTTATATCAAATTTTAATTGTAGGGTTAGTCGAGGCACATTTAGTTTAGTAAATGAGGATGCACATCATCCAAGTACCAAAAGTTAGAAAATGCAAAAAATATCCTGCGTGATTCAACAGACAAATTATTAAAGAGTTAATAAATAAGGATAAAATTTTCAGTAATAATAAAGAAAATCTTAGAGAGGAAGATACTTTGGATAAATATTATCTTTACTACCGGAACTAGTTGCGATGTTAAACGGTCTTTTTCAAAATATCAAGATGTTTTAATAAATAAAAGATGTAGTTTTAGTGAAGTTAATTTAAAAAAAAACTTTAGTTATATATTCTAATAGTCAGAGATATTGTATAATTGTCATATTTACCTAATTACGAAATTTTAAAAAAATATAAGATTTTATTCTAAATTATGCTAAAATTATTAATGAGCAAATACTGTTTCTGTGCTATTATTAAGGTTTTGTATAATACACTTATTGTAACGTTTTTTTTTTTTTTTTTTTTTTTTTTTTTTTTTAATGAGAAAATTGAATTGGTTTTATAAAGCACAGTATTTTTCTGATTGCAATTTGAGTTCAAGACAGAGAAATTTGGAAAAAATTAGCGAAGCTACCGAAAGCAACAAAGAATTGCAGCTTTTTGGACCACTCGATATATGTGCAGTATCATTTGCCATTGATTTTATTTTTTGTTTGACCTATTATATTACAATAATTTAAAATAAAATCTGTTTGTTTTGATTTAATCCATTAATTATAATCATTATAAAACATAAAGCTAATCAAATCGATGAAAATGAAACGATTTTTAATTTTTTTCCTCTGGCTCCCTCTTGAACTACGTTCAACTTGTTTCACCATAATGCCATCCAATGTCAGGTCCAGTTGTACAATTTGTTAGTCAATACTTTCCGCGCGACAAAGATTTATGAATTGAACTGGCGGATTGTTTACCAATTGCTATTGAGGCGGCAAAGCAGTTGAAACCGAAATTTAACGGTATAATGTATACTTGTTTACAAGTAGTTCGCATCCGCTTTGTACCAAGAGTGACATCAATTTATACTAAAAGTCTGGACTCTAGCAATAACTACCTTTTAAAATATAGTTTTACCTGTTGAAACTCTGTTTTCCAACTGCTTTACACGTTATTTCCTCTTTCTTTTCCAGGATAGAGCAAAAATACCCATTAAAAGGAGGCCTTCAACTAGAAGAGGGAGGCAGCAAGCAATTCGTAAATCTGAGGCTGATGTCTCACAAGAAAAAGATAGCGATGTCGACCCCACACGGTTAGACTCCTCCGACGTTGAAAATAAAGCCGAGAAAAGTGCAAAAGGAAGGGAAACAGGTATTTGGCATTATTTAAAGAACTTTTGTAAACAAATTTTTAGTCATTTCGTTATATTTTATAACAGTATTAAAGTCAAAACTACACATTTATTGAGCCGGAGACGTTATAATTCAAATAATTGTTATAAATTTTAACTGAACATGAATCAATCGAGACATTGAGGGGTCAATAAAACATATTCTGCAGAAAAGTTCTGTCGCCCTAATTTTGCAAAAGAAAGTTAAAAATGCTATTTTAGCAGTTTTACCACTACGTTTTGGGAATGCTATAATTTTTTCGTATTTAAGAGATTGTAACAAAATAAATTCTTTTAAACAAATAAACACAAAATAAACTTATGTTTGATTTTCACAATTTAATTAACTCATGACAATTGTTTCGCCACACAGTGGCTTCATCAGGTGGTGAGTACAAGACTAAATTCTTTATTACAAAGTGAGGGTATATATAAGTATCAACTAACTAATCTAGGGTAATAAAATGGAACAGTAATAAAATAAGGTACAAAATAATTTAGAAAAGATTTAACAGTGGTGAACAGTAAATCTAGCTGGTCATTTAAAATAATATTACTATTTTTTAATTTATTGATTTCTGATGTCCCTAATAGTGACAATTTTAATCCTTTATTTTCTATGTGTAAAATATCAAAATTATTATTAAAAGAATGATTGTCCTCTAGCAAATGGTTGGCATATGTCGAATCTAATTTATTGTTATTAAAACTGCGTTTATGTTCGGACAATCTTTTTCCAAAATTTCTTCTCGCCTGTCCGATGTATACTTTAGGGCATGCACCACATGTAAGCTTATAATAGACTCCACTTTTTTGTTCTTTTTTAGTTTTATCTTTATTGTCCTTAATACATTTTCCTAGAGTGTTATTAGTTTTAAATGCTATTTTAATATTACGTTTCTCTTAAATTTAACTGATATTTTTTTCGGTAGGTTGGCCTATATAAGTAAGAGTTTTATATCTTAAATCACTTAATTCACTGATTTCTGCTTTTGGATAAACTGATTCTATTGCTATATTATAATTTTTCTTTTTAAGAAAATAGTTAACCAAAGTTTCTTTAAAACCATTATTCACTGCTATTTGTTTAATAAAATTTAATTCGTTGTTGTAATTATCTTCAGTTAAAGGAAATTTGGTTTGGTTTGTTTATCATACTAATATAGGCAGCGTGTTTATGTTTTACAGGATGTGTTGAACTATTATGTATCGTAATATCTGTGTACGAAGGTTTATGATAAATATTAAATTCATGTGAATTATTAATTTCTGTGATAGTTATAGCAATAGCAATAGAGTCAGTTTATCCAAAAGCAGAAATCAGTGAATTAAGTAATTTAAGATATAAAACCCTTATATAGGTCAACCTACCAAAAAAATATCAGTTGAACTTAAGAAAAAACATAATATTAAAATAGCATTTAAAACTAATAACGCTCTAGGAAAATTTATTAAGAACAATAAAGATAAAACTAAAAAAAGAACAAAAAAAGTGAAGTCTATAAGCTGACATGTGGTACATGCCCTAAAGTATACATCAGACAAACGGGAAGAAATTTTGGAAAAAGATTGTCAGAACATAAACGCAGTTTTAATAACAATAAATTAGATTCGACGTATGCTAACCATTTGCTAGAGGACAATCATTCTTTTAATAATAATTTTGATATTTTACACACAGAAAATAAAGGATTAAAATTGTCACTATTAGAGACATTAGAAATCAATAAATTAAAAAAGGGTAATATTATTTTAAATGACCAGCTAGATTTAAACTGTTCACAACTGTTAAATATTTTCTAAATTATTTTGTACCTTATTTTATTACTGTTCCATTTTATTACCCTAGATTAGTTAGATACTTATATATACCCTCACTTTGTAATAAAGAATTTAGTCTTGTACTCATCATCTGATGAAGCCACTGTGTGGCAAACAATTGTCATGAGTTAATTAAATTGTGAAAATCAAACATAAGTTTATTTTGTGTTTATTTGTAAAATGGATTTTCATCAAGTAAAGGTCGAATCAATCAACTGTAAATTCTTTTGGTGAGCCGTGTAATAAATTTCCTGTAATTTGCAGTGATAGGTGAGCAGTTGACAACAGAAACGCCACCCGAATCCATAGCTCCAAGTATAAGCTTGGAAACACCAAACGTGAAAGATATTATTGATAATAAAGACAATCTATTTACCAGTATATCTGGAGAAACTAGCAAAGTAAACACCAAATCCAAAACTTCCATTTTTGATTCGGCTGATTCAGATAATGACTTGTTTAGTCCCTCTGAAGTGAAAAAGGCCAAGACGGAGAATAAAACTAAGAGTAAGTCTGGCAACAAGGCAGATTTGTCGAAAAAGTCTTTATTTAACGACAGCTCCAGTGATGACGATCTATTTTCCACGAGTGGCGGTGGTAGAAAACAAGGTAGACTGTTACCACTATGTTCACTTTTTATCCAATTCTCATGCAATTTTTTTATTTTTAGAACTGGTCTTCAAGGCTGTTGAGAAGAAGACACAAAAAGCCTCGATCCGTAAACTTGAAAACATTGAGACGGATGACGATCCTCTGTCTTCATTGTTAAAATAATATGTTCGTACTTCCTCAGTTAATTGTTTGTTTAATTTTTACGATTATAGTCAGTATACAAATCAAGTTAGATATTCTACAACTCTATTATTATTTATGTTTTATATTATCTATTGTGGTTATAAACTGTTGCATTCAAAATAGAATTATTTAAAAAATTAAAATATGTTACTATTTGTTTATGTTTTACTACTGCTGAAAAGTACACAAAAACCTAAATTTTTTATGTACAGTGTGTCCAGTTTCAAGTTCAACCACTCTCATATCTTTGTTTTTATAATAGGAATGTGATTAATATTTTAATGACGTATACCGTGTGTTCCAAATTGGATGCTCACCATTGCGATCTTGGAAACCATAAGAGCTATAGGTCGGTTAAATAGGATAAGTTTTAGCAAATTTTATGCAGATTCCAAATCCGTTAATCCGTTTTTGGGATTTTTCCAAAAAAAAAAAAAGAAAATTTTGTGATTTCTCTCTTTGGCTGTAGCCAAGAAATCCTTGGTCAGACATTTTTTGAACTTTTACATTATTGGGACACTTTTAGAAGACTAATATTCTGGTGTAGAAACGATTGTTCGATATTCTTTTGTTTTCGAGATATCCGAGGTAACATCTGTTTTCCTTATGGCAGCCATATTGGATTTTTCAGATTGTGCTTAAAAAGAGTTTTCAGATGGTGTATCACAAGCCGAGGAAAAATTGTTTTTTAAGGGACTAATTTAAGAAAAGTTGTCCAAGCAATGGACAACTTTTCTTACAGTGTGTTCCAAATTTGATGGTCACCATTAGAATCTGGGAAATGGTCAGAGCTACAAGGTCGGTTAAATGGGATAAGGTTTAGCAAATTTTCTGCTGATTCCAAATCTGTTATGAAATCACGGCTAGCTGAAACCATTTTTGAGATTTTCCAAAAAAATGAAAATTTTATGATTTCTCTTTTTGGCTGTAATCCTTGGTCAGACAGGTTTTAGACTTTTACATTATGAGGACACTTTTTGGAGACTAATATTTTGGTCTAGAAACGAATGCTTGATAGTCTTTTGTTTTCGAGATATCCGAGGTAACTTTTGTTTTTCTGATGGCAGCCATATTGGATTTTTCGTTTTTCAGATTGCGCTTAAAAAGAGCTTTCAGATGATGTATCACATACTGAGGAAGAATTGTTGTTCAAGCGACTAATTTAAGAAAAGTTATCCATTGCTTAACAAAACAAAATAGTACGCCATGGAAAATTAAAGTTATTTTGATTTCATGGATATACCTAATACCAACCATTATAAAAAATAATACCAGTAATATTAGGGTTACCAGTTTGACATGTTTAAATAATTTAAATTTTCTGTTAAAATAACGAACATAATCGATATGGAAAAAATTTTTTATTGACAGCAAATTCACATAATAGAAAAAAATGATAGTAAAGAAGTAAGAAGATTTAATAAAACGGTTCAATATGACCTCCATTTAACTGAATACATTTTTGGCATCTATGCCTAACTGAGCTGGTTACTCTTCTGAGAGTATTGACATTTATTGTGCCGAAAACATCCTTAACTCTGTCTTCCAAAATATTGATAGTTTCCAGGCTTTCAAAATCACACATTTCATTTTTCACCGTACCCCACAAATAATAATAATAATAAAAGTGTTTTATTGGTTTCACTAAAAGGCCATCGACCGAGGTCCATCAGCCATTTCATTTCATTTCACAGTATAAATATCTGTATTTAAAAAAAAAAAAAGATTTGTTTCATTGTATATTATTCAATGCGGTGATGTGTTTGTTCCCATAGGGTTAGCTCTGGAAATTTTCTTCTGCTAGGTAATTCTTGTTCTCTTGTTTTGCAAAGGGGTTGTATTATTTCTATGTTATTTATTTCCTTAGCAAATTTTGTGGTCAGGGATTGGAATCTTTGGTTGATTGGTGTTATTTGCGTAATCTCATAGAGAAGGTTGTTGGGAGGGTTATGGAGAGGATTTCTGGTGTGTCTGATTTTGGTAATGGATCGCAATGTTGATGTTTCTGCTATTTCTAGGCTTTTTATGACTGGTCTTCTTGTATTAAGGTATAGTGGGTGGCTATATTCTAATAATGGACGGCAGATTGTACTATAAATATGGGCAGCAGCTTTTTTGTTGATTCCTTGGTTTTTATGTTAGGCTGCGGAAGTGTCTGCTTCTTGCAATGCACTTCTTCTTAATTAGTTTGACATGTTTGTTAAAATTAAGCTTATTGTCTATTGTGACTCCAAGATATTTTACTGCCGGTTGACAATATACTGTGCTATTGTCAACAGTTATCGTTGGAGTGTTTGGGGATATATTATGGTTAAACAGGATGTATTGAGATTTTAGGAGATTTGGTTTCATTCGTCATTTGTTGAACCACGTTATTGTTCTGTTCATCAGTTACTGAAGTGCTTCTGCTGTCTTGTAGATGTTCTTGTTATAGCTTACGAGTGAGGTATCATCGGCATATTGGAGAATATATAAATTCAGGTTTAAATATTCTGGTTCTGAATTAAAGTTATCCATATCATAACAATATATATTGTAGAGCAAGGGCGGGAGTTGAGAGCCTTGTGGAACACCTTGATGGATTATGTTTTATGACAAATGGTCATTAATTTTAACTTGAACAGTTCTTCCACATAGGTAGTCTTTGAGCAGAAAAAACAGATATCTGGAACAGTTGGTTACCATAAGTTTGTATAATGTGCCACGATGCCAGACACTGTCAAAAGCTTTATGGATGTTAAGAAAGATGGCAGCACTACATTGACCACTAAGTTTTGCTGTCTGTATGTTAGATGCGATGATTGTTAAGAGGTGTACAGTGAAGCACTTCTCGGAAGCCGAACTGATACCTTGGGATAACATGTCCTACTTTGTTCTGTAATATCGCTTTGATAATATTTTCAAAGTTCTTTCCCATAACAGAAAGTAACGTAATGGGACGATAGTTGATAACATTTGTGTGGTCGGTGTTAGACTTGGGGATAGTGATTAAAATTCAATGTTTCCATTCTGGAAGAAAATAACTGTGATTGCGACATTATTCATATGTTCTATTAATGTATAAGTGTGTTTCATACTTGAGGTTTCTTATGTTTTTCGTGATATTATCGTATCCCGGTGCTGTGTTTTTACCTTTATGGAGTATATCAAAATAGGTTTCTTCATCTATCTCTTTTGTGTCTGGCACTGGGTGTTCAGTGAAATATGTTTCGTACCAGTTGTTGACATCTTCATACTGAGCATCATCAAATTGAGGATTGTTGCTTTCCATGTAGGTTTCATTATAATGTTCTGCAAATAATTGTAGTTTTTCTGGGTTAGAGTTATATGTTTTATTTCTCTCCAGGACAGGTAGTTTCTGGTGTGGTTGATTCTTGTTTATTTCATCACATGTTTTCATCCAATTGTTTTCTTTGTATTGCCTTATAAGTTTTTGAATGTCCTTGCAGTTGTTGATATGTCTCTTGTAATCTTCACTTGGATTTTTTTAAATAGTCTCTGTACATTTTTCTTTTATTTTTTATCATTCTAATAATATATGGTGGTAGCTTATACGTGTAGTATCGTGGGATCGGAATAAAGCCGACCTACTGAAGGCAGACAGTTGTTGGTTTACAGACGGCTCCAAAACTCCCGAGGGAACAGGAGCCGGAGTACACAGCTACAGACCAAGGGTGAGGATAGTCTCAAACCTAGGTACTTATGCAACTGTTTTTCAGGCTGAGGTTCATGCCATTGAACTGTGTGTACGAAGGCTGGAATATATGCATCTTACACGCAGATCAATAAAAATTTTCTCAGATAGCCAAGCAGCTATAAAAGCTCTTGGCTCCTACCGGTGTAACTCCAAAACGGTATGGAACTGTCAGAAAGCTCTAAATCATTTGGGCAAGAACAACAAAGTGACTCTGGTCTGGATACCCGGCCACTCTGGTATGGAAGGTAACGAAATAACGGACTCCTTAGCCAGAGAAGGAGCGGGATCACGATTCATCGGACCAGAACCAATACTTGGCATATCTTCAAGTACGGCCAAGATGGCTATCTCAACCTGGGCTGAAAGGCAAACTCTCCAGTATTGGCAAGAGTTACCAGGATTAGTTCATTCGAAGGCGTTCATAAAATACCCTTTGAAATCGAGAACTAAGAAACTTTTAGAGTTAAACAGGATAAACCTGAAAACTCTAACAGGCCTATATACCGGGCACTGTCGACTAAACTATCATCTGCATAAACTCGGCCTAGCGGAAAACGCCGAGTGCCGTCTATGCCTGGAGGATGATGAGAAGGCAGACCACATCTTATGCACCTGTCCCGCTGTGGAGAGGATCCGATTCTCAATATTTGGCAAAGGGCAACTGCTGCCAGAGGATCTGGACACATTCTCACCCAATAAAGTTATCAGTTTCATTAAGAGACTGAACTTATTGGGTGAAATATAATTAGGCGTGAGCCACAATAGGCCTGCTGATGGCCGCAGTGGAGGGTCTACTGAGACCCACTCACAACAAACCTAAACCTAGTATCGTACTTGTTCTTTGGGTGTATTCTCCATGATTGTTGTCATCAGCTTTTCATTCAATTATTTGATTGTGTCCTTGTCCATTGGTACATGCTGCATATCTTCGATGTATTTTTTTATAATCTTGTTTGCCTCTTCCATATTATATTTATTGTGGTTTAATCTTTTTTTATCTTGGTCCTCAATTTTCCTATTCAGATTTAGTGATATTTCTATTGCTGAGTGGTCAGAACTAATGTCCGGATGTGTTTCAATTTTCTCTATATTATTTTTAAGGTTATTTGTATAAAGTATTAGGTCTGGTGTTGTGTCTGGGTTGTTTGCCATATGAAAAGTAGGGGGAATATTTGCTTTTGTAAAATTGGAGTTTTCTAAGAAATCATTAAGCTGTTTTTGCTTGTTCTTGTTGACGTTGAAATCACCTATGATGATACAATATTTATACAATGCTGCTTTCGTGAATATAGTTAGATCAATGTTTGCAGTGGGGTGAATGTATACTAAAAATATGTGTAACTTATCCTCCAGAAATGGAATGGTGATATGGGTAGCTTCGCATAGGAGGTTATTTATTTTCGGTGGATTGGACAAATAAAAATTAGGAGGGGTTATTTAGGCGAGCGGGAGACCACAATACTGGTCCTCTATTTGAAATTATGCAGTTACCAAAATTCTCCTGCAGTATTCGTCTAATATTATTAGTATTATGTGCAGAGGACAGCCATCTTGTTGGAACCACAATTCGTTTATTTCCTGAATCTGTAAAAAACTCTCATCTCGGGTAAAACTTGATTTTCTAGAAGTTCACGATAGGTTAGTCCCATTAAAGTGTTGTGAAAAATGAATGGACCAATTAAATGGCGATCCAAAAATAGTAATTAAGGAAAGAGTTATAGGCAGATCATAGGAGTAGAATAGGAAGAGAAAAGGAAATACCTATCAAGCCGCACCAAATATTGAATCCCAACATAGTTTGGATTCTTCTTTGCGTAGTTACATGTGGATTTTCTGTGGCCTAGCGATGATAATTGTGCTTGTTAAAGACTCCACAATTTGTAAAACGACTTTCATCGGTCCATATAACTCTCGATTGAAAATCAGGTTGTTGTGATTAAACCAAGGACAAAATTCAAGTCTTCTACCAAAATCATTATTGTTTAAAGCTTGGACAATCGTAGGTTTGTACAGATGATATTTCCTTTGTTTTAATGTCTTGTGTACAGTTGTTTCGCCTGCAATTTGTCACACTGATATAAGAATAAGAATAATGCTTATTGATTAAGAAAAAATAACCTTACAGTACAATACAGTAAACATAATGAATTACCATTGAAAATGAAAAATTTTTAGAATAAGATTAAATACAAAAATTATTAACTAAAAATGTTTTAAATACTGTTTTCAGACAATAATGCACAATAACCCAGATGGTTGCGTGTGCCCTTGAATGAAGTTATACAAATAACATTGATAAACATGGATGAAAATATTTTTTTTACAATTATATGAGTTTGAGTTATATTAGTTGTTAGTTACTTATTACAGTAACGTAGTTTTATAATTTCTTACATTCACATACATACAAAAAACAACATAGATATACATGTATATACCTGTACCCACAATATGCACAAATATTGCACAATGTCTATACATATTATATTATAATCTAAAAATAATATATCTAATTCATAATTTGTTTTATTTATTTATTTTCTTTAGTAAGGAAAACCAAGAAATAAAAAGGGAAGATTATTTTTCACGAGGATTAAATTGCAATTAATCCATTCTTTTTTGTCTTCTTTTTTAAAGAAGTTGATATTACTGGCATTTATTAATTCAACGGGCAAGAGATTTAGTATTTTAAGAGCAATATAAAGGAAACATTTTTTGTACGAGGATTTGTTAGGTTTTGGTATTAAATAAGGTTCTATTATAACTCAAGTGTTATATTGATGCTCATTTTTGCATAGATATATGATCTTTTATATGCAGATATTAAAGTAGCTTGAAGATATAAGAGAGGAATGTGTTGAACATTTGATTCTTTATAAACTAGTTCAGATGGATATAGTATACTTTTATTTAATATTATTTTAAGTATATATTTTTGTATAGTAACCAATGGCTCTAGGTGAATTTCAGATAACCCATCCCATCCGATAATTCCATATTGTAATAGAGATTGTAGTATATATCCCCAAACACTCCAACAATAACTGTTGACAATAGCACAATATATTGTCAACCGGCAGTAAAATATCTTGAAGTCACAATAGACAATAAGCTTAATTTTAACAAACATGTCAAACTAATTAAGAAGAAGTGCATTACAAGAAGCTGACACTTCCGCAGCCTAACATATAAAAACCAAGGATTCGACAAAAAAACTGCTGCCCATATTTATAGTACAATCTGCCATCCATTATTAGAATATAAGCCACCCCACTATACCTTAATACAAGAAGACCAGTCATAAAAAGCCTAGAAATAGCAGAAACATCAACACTGCGATCCATTACCAAAATCAGACACACCACAAATCCTCTCCATAACCCGCCCAACAACCTTCTCTATGATGAGATTACGCAAATAACACCAATCAACCAAAGATTACAATCCCTAACCACAAAATTTGCTAAGGAAATAAATAACATAGAAATAATACAACCCCTTTGCAAAACGAGAACAAGAATTACCTAGCAGAAGAAAATTTCCACAGTTAACCCTATGGGAACACATCACCGCATTGAATAATATGCAATGAAACAAATCTATATTAATGAAATGAAATGGTATGTAAATTATTTTAAACAGTTGTAACAGGCTGAAGGACCTCGGTCGAATACCTCTTTGAATTTAGCGTATTTCGAAATATCCGCGTTATGTTAATTGTATTGCGTAACATGGAATACATACTCCACACAGTAGATGGCTTTAAATCGTTGGATATTTTACTAATATAAGCCAGAAGAACGTTTTCAGGGAAAGAGTTTATCTGGTTATCATTTCTCCAATCCATGAACAGTTCTCTAATAACCTAGACAGTACGTGTGACGAATCTGATGATAGTGTTGCCAGGGGAAAAAATAGAACAGTACTGATTTTCAAGACTTTTAATCCAAATCTTTTAATAGTATAATCACTTTTTTTAAGTGTTCTGACCACATGTAATACCACTTACTGGCATTTTACATTTTGAGAGCTTTCGGCCAAGTATCTTTTTTAATACCACTTACTGGCATTTTACATTTTGAGAGCTTTCGGCCAAGTATCTTTTTTAATAAAATGTGGATTTTTTTACTGTTCAAATGGAATCAATCAAATAATGTTTTCTATTTTTTTGTAAAGGTAACAAATTTTAGTTATTTTTGAGCTTTCACACTGTCGTATTCCCGCATTATGCCGACCCTGATCTGTTTTGTTTAACTTATCTGTGAAAAGATAAACAACCCCGTTGTTTTCCTCTGGCCGCACACTACACATTATTATTCATTGTTTCTCAATAAATATATAACTAAAAATCGATTTTTAATCCAGTACCCAATAACACAAAACTAAAGTTTATCACTTATCATCACTTAAAAACTAGAGATTAAATTAGCAATAGCAGAATAGCATTGAAAAAACATTACTCAATTAAACAAATTTTGTATACCTATAAGTTTTAAGTTATGCAAAAGCATTAAACGCTGAAGCCTGGAGCCACCCCTGGTTTGTTTTGGATATGTTATATATGTAACCATGCAAATTATGTATCGCTCATAATAATCAGCGTATCTCTATGAGTGTTACTTTTTTATATTATTTTATTAATCTGAGTTTATTATTTCCTACGCATTCACGCCACTAAATCCGCATTTCTTTACAGAATTTACGAAAATAGCGATATTTCGCCATGTACCTGCAACATCATTTTTGTACGTTAACAGAGACAACCTCTGTACTTTAAGCAAAAGTTATACAATATTTTTTGTTATATTAAAATGTGGGCGCAACCACTCGGATTGCTCCGTATTCATTGCCTATGAGTAAACCCATAGGTGAACGATCATCGATGACAAATCGCAAATACAGAATTATTTGCAAATTGTCTGCCTCACGCTCAGAATACGAAACTACATCTCGTCATCGTGGTTGCGACAACTCTACGTTTGAGTAGAGAGTATGCGAAGATATACTACAGAAACGATCCTGTGAAGTATGATCTTGGTTTTCAATCTGCAAACATTTTTCTTACGTTACAATTAGGCAGAATCGTGTAGGTGAGTAGTAACATTAACGCTTTGTGTTAGAGAAAGATAAAGCTAGTATTATGGATGTGCGACATCTACGAGGCTTATTTGAACTATTCTGTGCACCATCCATAGAAAATCAGGTATGTGGCACCAGACTCTGGTGGCACTATCGAGTTGGTATAATATACCATGCCTTTATTGTTTCACTAAAGGCATGGGCGCACTCAGGATTTTTCTATGGGGGCAGTTCATCCTAGAGGTGTGTTATAATTATTAATGTCTGGCAAACATCAATGTAAAAAAAAATTACATTGTGTTTATTTGAAGTTTTAATTACAATAAAGAACAATTTTGAACTAACCGTTGTTTAATTCTGCGCTACCTCGATTCTGTCGCTTCATGCAAAATACTAAACGTACCCCTGATGTCAAGCGATATCGCCCGACGGCGATAGATGACAATACTATGGCAAGTAAAAAGAAAATATATTTCATACGTTTACGTTATTTGTTAAATTTTATATATTATTAAAATTTGAAAATAAGTCAAACAGAGATGTTGTGCGATGTAATATACATTTTCCTTTCGATATATCGTTGCCATGGGTGGTAGAGTACCGATGTTGCCATCGATGTGTTGTTTTGATAACTTCCCTCGCTAATTCATCCTGCAGCGAGAATTTCCCATGCAAATAGTGAGGCTTCATCCACATGGATACGTGATTACGCACGTTCAGATCCGTGATCACATTTGCGTTATAATTGATCGTCCTAATGGTTTGTCGATAATACCACGTTTGCATTTTATGTTGGAGATGTGTCTGTTTTGCCGCATTTATGTATTCTAACCTCAAAAATTCTAAAAATACATCATAAACGTTATGGATTTGTTAAGTTTGCTGTTGGTTATCACTGTTATCAGTAATCTGAGTAAAACATTGTCGCAAAGAACATTCTCAAATCAGAAATGACAAGGGGGAAAAAATAAAGGATCAAAACGAGCATGTTCGAAATAGTCACGATCTGTCCAAAAAGCTAAAATTAACCAACTTTCGTACATTGCGATCTTGAAAATAGTCTGTGATAATCCAGCTGCTCTACTAGTGGTCATAAGAGGCCATGTGGTCGCTACGGAACCGTGATCTAATCACGTATCCATGTGATTTCAACATTTTGCACAGGTTCGTCAAACACTAGCACCTTGGTTATTACGGTCTTATCCAACCCACATGAGGCGCTGTTCTGGCACTTTTTATAGCTGGCGGCGATCCTTGATAAAAAGTCAAAAGGGCTTTTCGGGTGCAGAGAAGTATTAACCAGTGGCTTTAACCTCTCGATTATCATTGGTTGAAATTAATTTTGATTTTGAACACAACCAATGATAATCCAGAGATTCTAACATCTGGTTAAAATATTTCTGTACCTGAAAAGCCCTAAACACAGAATAACTATATTGTCCTGGTATCTACCGAATTGTTACTTAAGTAAAAAATTTTATTGGAGGTACTTTCCGAAAAGTCAGATTGGATTCAGGAGGGTTCAGAAGGTAAGTATATATCAATCAAAACTCAAGGTCGAAAAAAATCACGATTACTATACTTCCTAATATTAGGTATGAGAAAGTAAAAAACATAACATTGTGGAAAAATCTGTCTGCATGTCTGTAGTATAGCAATAGCAGCCACAGTTTTTGAGATAAAGCTTAGAAATTTGGTACACATGTTCCAAAGGCCAAAGACAATGATAAATTCAGTCATGAGCAAAATTGTCCAGCTGAATGGAGATCCACAGGACACAAACTTTTTTGTATTTGACTTTACAAAGAAATATATTCTTGATGAAAGATTATAAATTATGTCTACTATACGAAGCGAATAAAATATATTTTCCAAGTACTTAAATAAAGCTGATGTAAACTGAAACTTTGTACACATTTGACTTCATAAAATGGAGTTAGGATAAATTTAGCAGTTTGACAGTTGAAATGTCTAATTTAGTTACAAACATGTCAGTGTCAATAAGAAGAAATTATTAAAATATATCACATGAATTATGATTGACAGTATCGAATAATAAATAATTATTTAAAAATTTTAATGAAACATTTCAAGGTGCTAGTGTTTGACGAACCTGTGCAAAATGCTGAAATCACATGGATACGTGATTAGATCACGGTTCCGTAGCGACCACATGGCCTCTTATGACCACTAGTAGAGCAGCTGGATTATCACAGACTATTTTCAAGATCGTAATGTACGAAAGTTGGTTAATTTTAGCTTTTTGGACAGATCGTGACTATTTCGAACATGCTCGTTTTGATCCTTTATTTTTTCCCCCTTGTCATTTCTGATTTGAGAATGTTCTTTGTGACAGTGTTTTACTCAGATTACTGATAACAGTGATTGTTAACCAACAGCAAACTTAACGAATCCATAACGTTTATGATGTACTTTTATAATTTTTGAGGTTAGAATACATAAATGCGGCAAAACAGACACATCTCCAACATAAAATGCAAACGTCGTATTATCCACAAACCATTAGGACGATCAATTATAACGCAAATGTGATCACGGATCTGAACGTCCGTAATCACGTATCCATGTGGATGAAGCCTCACTATTTGCATGGGAAATTCTCGCTGCAGGATGAATTAGCGAGGGACGTTATCAAAACAAAACATCGATGGCAACATCGGTACTCTACCACCCATGGCAACGATATATCGAAAGGAAAACGTATATTACATCGCACAACATCTCTGTTTGACATTTTCAAATTTTAATAATATATAAAATTTAACAAATAACGTAAACGTATGAGATATATTTTCTTTGTACTTGCCATAGTATTGTCATCCATCGCCGTCGGGCGATATCGCTTGACATCAGGGGTACGTTTAGTATTTTGCATGAGGCGACAGAATCGAGGTAGCGCAGAATTAAACAACGGTTAGTTCAAAATTGTTCTTTATTGTAATTAAAACTTCAAATAAACACGATGTAATTTTTTTTACATTGATGTTTGCCAGACATTAATAATTATAACACACCTCTAGGATGAACTGCCCCCATAGAAAAAATCCTGAGTGCGCCCATGCCTTTAGTGAAACAATATACCAATTCGATAGTGCCACATACCTGATTTTCTATGGATGGTGCACAGAATAGTTCAAATAAGCCTCGTAGATGTCGCACATCCATAATACTAGCTCTATCTTTCTCTAACACAAGATGTTAATGTTACTACTCACCTACACGATTCAGCCTAATTGTAACGTAAGAAAAATGTTTGCAAATGGAAAACCAAGATCATACTTCACAGGATCATTTCTGTAGTATATCTTCGCATACTCTCTACTCAAACGTAGAGTTGTCGCAACCACGATGACGAGATGTAGTTCCATATTCTGAGCGTGAGGCAGACAAGTTGCAAATAATTCTGTATTTGCGATTTGTCATCGATGATCGTTCACCTATGGGTTTACTCATAGGCAATGAATACGGAGCAATCCGAGTGGTTGCGCCCAAATTTTAATATAACAAAAAATATTGTATAATTTTTGCTTAAAGTACAGAGATTAGAGGTTGTCTCTGTTACAGTACAAAGAGGATGTTGCAGGTACATGGCGATATATCGATATTTTCGTAAATTCTGTAAAGAAATGCGGACTGAATGGCGTGAATGCGTTGGAAATAATAAACTCAGATTAATAAATTTTGTTACGTTATGTTTAAAAAAAAATTTTAATATTTTTTTATTGTTAATCAGATTTTAACCTTTTTCATTATTTAAATAATAGATTGAATTTGAAGAATATTAAAATACGTTTATAGTTTAAACTTTAAACTATACGAGATATGGATATGATCAACAGCTATTCACTCAGTAGATATTTAATCACTGAACAAAATTGACAAATATATTTTAAGCGAAAAAAATTTTTTTTACTTTGTAGAAAATTGCAAATGATAAATTTAAAAAAAAAAATCTTTTGTTAATCTATTATTCAAATAATGAAAAAGTTAATAAATGATTATTAATAATAAAAAAAAATTTTTAAGAAAAATTTTTAAAAAAAAATCATTCCACTAATAATTTGGCAAAAAATTTTTTTTCTAAAATATGCAATTAATCTATTTGTTTATAACACTTTTTTTTAACAAATACTACTAAAAATTTAGAAATTATAAAATCTAATAGTGTTTTGATAACAAATATTGATAAAAAAATTTGTTCAACTTTTTTTATCGTTTATTAGTTTTTTGTTAACGTAAATGATTAATAACTAATGAACTATAACAATTAAAAATATCGTGATGTGAGCATTTCATAAAGTATACTTGTCACAATGTGTCCAGCATCGGTTATAATTTTCATGTCTTTAGTTTAACAATTATCTGATTATAAACATAAACGTGAAAATTTGTTAATTAACAATAAGCGCATTTTATGAAAAATTGATGAAAAAAAATGTTTTTTAAGTGGATATTGTTCCTTGGAATGTCTAGATGATCCGATAATTTTTTGAAATCTTTTAATTACTTAATATTTTATAGCTAAAAAAAAAATTTTTTTTTGTTGCTACGGTCGGATTCTGAGGTCTGCGGCAGCGTCGCGCTCGCCGCGCGGAGCACTACTTTCACCATTAAATAAAAATTATTAATAATGGAGGTACAGTTCCGGGAGTTAGAACTTTTTTATCGGAAATTTCGTCCTCTTTCAGAATCTTTTTTTTTTAATTTCTTAATTATTAATAGTTTCTGAATTATTTGCGAAAAACTAAATAACTTTTTTTATCTTAATTTATTAATAACTTTTGCAATTTTTTGTTTGCTGGTAAACAATTTTTATACATTTTTCTAGACGTCATTCCGATTCCAATGAGGTATCGCCCATATTTTTACGATCTTTATCACTAATTAACACCGTTTTTAACTTGTGAACTAGACTAATAAGTTTGATGATATTTTAGGATAATCTCAGACAATAAATAACGATAGTAACATTGACCACATACCACAGAAGACTAGTTAAGTCTTCTGTGCTCATACCTACTAATGAAATAAAATTATAAAACAGTACACAACAGAACTGTATATTCATCAAAACACATATAAAATCTTCATCCAATTATAAGTGGAAACAGGTGTAATAATTATTTGCAAACTGTACTGTGACGGCCCAACCCCCCTCGTATCATTTAATTTATAATTTCTATTTTTATTTCTAAGTCTACTTAATTATTTAATTGGCCTTTTTCGTGATCGTCTAGTTTTAGTGGTAGGACTCCAAATTTGTTGTGTTATTGTAACCTCACAGACACGTTTATAAAGTTTGGTATTACTTTGTTTCAGTTATAAGATTTAATTTGCTTTAATTTAATTGGTATACCTGTAGTAATTATTATGACCCCTAACCTGCACTGCACTGATATCTGTTTTAAAAGAGTACTCAATATAAGATTTAACTTTATGTTTATTATTATTAATGTGCTTAGAATTCACTTTTGTACCTGAAAGTAGAAATAAGTCAAGGAAACTCAAATACCGTTTTCACACCTTTTATTTCTATACGGAGACAACTGTCTACAAGAAATAGATTACAAAACTTACATGAACAAAACCTTGTTACATGTACGGTGGACAAGTCCACGAAAAATACATAGCTATTTAGCTAGTTGAACCTGCAATGTAACCAAACCTGGTTACATGCGCGGAAACTTCCGCTTCGTAGTTTAAATGATATATGTAGAACTCTACATATGGGTGCAAGAGAAACTTCCCTTGTATGTGGAACAGAGTGTCCCCTGTCACATGAACCGGCCAGAGGCCGACAACCATGCCTTGTTATTGAATTCGCGGACTGGTGCTACGATAAAACAGTATCACAAACACAACTGACGCTTGGCCAACGAAGATTCGATGCATATGCGGGACCCCGACAAATGACGATGAACTGCCCGTATTATTTTGAGCTGTCGAACGCAGGCCGCCAATCAAGGCTTAAACCAACCTGGAACGAACTATTCCGTAGATTTGTTAATTTGGCCGACGCCGCTTGTGTTGTGGCACGCTTATGGGAGCGGTAGCCAAAAATCATTAATCGGTGTATACTGGTTGGCTGGACCCGAACCCCTGCAGGTCCGTGCCCAGATAACCGCATGTTTTTGTTGTCGGCGCCTCACCGTCTCACCCGACAGCGGCACTCTGATCCCCATATGGGTAATGCACTCTGATGAAGTTACAAATATTTCAGATTCAACTGGACATTCATTCTTTGGTATATTATCTTATTTAGACCTGACTTGACAAATGAAGGAAAAGTTCCAACTATTATCGAAATTAATATTGACTGTTCTAATTATTAGTAAACATGTAATGAGCAGTGCATTATAACAAAAAAAAAAACCCTATCTGTAAATCATGTGGTACCACCGGTCAGCTATTGTTAAAAACCGCGAAACCCAGCATATAGAGTCGTACTTTATTGATTAGCGTTGCCATTTTACTCGAAACAAAGAAATTGCATTAATTTCATGATCTTTTTACTGGACTCGAGTACGTAGCAAATGGCAACGCAGTATAATAATTATTTAGGTGTCATCCTTACCAATTCTAGTATACACGGAGAGTTCCGCGGGGCCCACTCCCCCCGGGTTCTTCAGTAACGCCTGAGTTACTCGCCTCCATGTCGACGGCGGTGTCGGTGGCTAGCGCACGCTAATGCAGCGCGGCTCCCAATGCTAGTTATAGCTTGCAAGACACGGCCACTCTCTTATTTCTCGACTCCGCAGAACAAAAGCATAGGCTTGTGGCTGTCAGAGTCGACCTGGTGCACAGTTAGATTACAGAGAGTCGTACAAATTCTTCGTACCCGATTCTTTCGAACCAAAGCTAAATGCTTGGGGGTAGTCAGATGTGGGGCACGAGTCTGCCACGTAGAACTGGACAATCTCTTCGTAGCCGGTTCGTTAGAACCAAAGCGTATAGCTTGGGGCTGTGAGAGATGTGACCACGATCGTAAGCTGCCTCGCGTATTTATATGATTTCCCGTGAGTGAATTCGTGGTCCAAGCCTGCAAGTTAGACGGAGATAGGCAAACGCTCCGTTTTGGCTTTACCCACGATATTACCCTTTATGATGCATTTAGGTGAGAAGTGATATAATGACTCTATGTTTACAGCCTTTGAATTTCTTAGTAAAACTCTTACAACCCTACGTGTTCACGTTGGTTTGTTTATGTTATCTCCTCTCGACTAAAGAATGCTTTGAGATTTTGTACAGTTTTGTCAACGTTTTAAAATATTAAATGAATACTGTGTGTTCTTTACTTAGCTGAATAATTTAGACTCTATAGTTTGAATGCATACGTTTTCTGCCAAAATTATAAGAAAATGATTTAACCCCTTTTATGTAATAGTTAATTTGGAATTTAATGATATAAATGCTTGGAAATAGTTTAGTTTTATGTAAAAATTAGAGGAAATTGTTCGCGATGAAGCAGCCCAGGTCTGGGATGCTTCAGTACTCTCGTCTCTTTTCTATTCAGCTTGCATAAGATCATCGCAAGGGCATGCATGTATAGGCACGTTTGTCTTCAAAGAAAATTAACTCAAGTCAATAAGATGATCTAAATCTGTTCAAAATTATTAAATATTTTTTTGAGAGATCTATCCATATACGTATAGTCAGTGGCGGCTCGTGATATTATCGACAGAGGAGGCTTGAAATTTAAAAGGCAACTATAAATTTCAATCGCCAGAGTTGTCCTACTAGCCCATTTATAATAAAATTATAACTTCTAATAAAAATCAAAATAGTTTTGGAAAAAAATTGATAAATAAAAGTGTTTTTCTACAAACAAAAAATTGTATTCATTATCACTACCATAGTGTAAAATTATTACTTTTAATAAAAATTAAAATAGCTTTGAAAAAGGTTACATAAAAAACCTTTTCTAAAAAATAAATAACGTAAATAAATATTTCTTCTAAAATAATAATTAAGTAACTATATTAATCTTTGGTGTAGTCTAAATATTTTTATAAATCAGTGATAACCTGCGATTTTCAGAACTAGCAAAATGGTTGTATACTTCTTCATAAAATGAAAATAAATCATTTTTTCTTCAACTCTAACAAAAAAACGTTTTTCTATTGAAATAAGCGATATATTTTTGACAGGCGGTCTTGAGCTATTGTATTTCTAGTAAATGTTTTTATGCGTTTGAGTGCTGAGAACGATCGTTCTACAGAAGCTGAGGTTACCGGAATTGTTGACACTAAAGATAAAAGTTTGTACAGTTCGGAGAGACAGCTTTTAAATTATTATTATATATAAAAGTAAGCATTTCTTTAGGCGATTTTGAATTTGCTAAAAGTTGCTGGTCAGAATACAACACACATAGTTCATTTCTTAACGAAATACGGTTAAAAAGGGGATACTGGTCCAATAATTTGTCCATTAGACTGTTAGGAAATGATCTAGAATACATTATAAAATTAGTGGGATTTACTAGATCGAAACATTGTAAAGCATTTAAATCGGAAAATCTAATTTCAATTTGAACTATAATGGTGTCCAAAATTTCTGTAAAAATTTGTTTGTAATGTATGTCTGTCCTGTCAAAGTTATATGTTGTCTTTCTTTTTTTAACTGTGGCTCATCATCTAATTCTTCAATATTTTCTAAAAAAACATTATATAAAGTATTGAAATGTATTTTGTTATTGCAAAATTCTTTTAATTTAGATATAAGTAAGTGAATTAATCTATTTTTAGAATATGTTATATCAGTTAATTTATTTTGTAAACTTTGGAAAACAATATCAGTTTGCTCAAAAGTCATTAGAAAATATATGAAGTTTTTATCCAACAATAACGATTTTAATCCGCTCTTAAAGTCTGATCGTCATTTAAAAAGTGTTCACTTTCCGAAATAAAATTAAAAACGTCAATAAGTTTTTTCTTGGTATGTGTCAACAGTGAAAACAACTAGATGAAAAATTCCAACGAGTGGGAGCAGTACTCGGAATTCTATGTTCCATAATTCTATTTAAAATATCAGATTTTTTTACTAGATCTTGAAAAAAATGACGAAAAACCAGTAATATTTGAAAAAAAATATGTTGACTTCTTTAATTCCGTTACAGGCTTTACTCAAAACCAAATTTAATTTGTGTACATAACAGTAAGTGAAGTAAGCTTGAGGAGCAATATCATTTATTTTAGTTTGGAGTCTATTAAGATGTCCTGACATAACCGCAGCACCGTCATAGGTTTATGCAACTAATTTATTTTTCAAATCAAATTTACCAAATTCGTCGATTAATATTTAAATAACCTGTTCGCATTTCTTCCACTACTCACATAAAAAAAACTAACAAACCTTTCAACAACTTCACCGTACATTACGTATCTAAAAATTACGGAAAGTTGCGATTTACAAATAATGTCAGTCGTTTCATCAATTTGCCACGAGAAAAATTCGCAATTATATAGTTCTTCATAAATTTTGCCTTTAATAATGAAGCTAACATTCTCAGTTAAGTCATTTTGAATTGATTTAGACGTCCCGGAAAATAGTGGCGTTATTCAAAAAGTTCTCTAATTTTGGATCATACGTTTTTAAAAAATCTATTAGCTCCTTGAAATTTCCTTTATTATACGAATCGCGTTTTTCGTCATGTCCTCGAAAGTAATTTTCTTGAGAAGATAAATATATAACAGCATCAATTAATCTCTTTAATATTTCCCTATTTTCACGTACTTTTTCATTAAAATTTTCTATTTCTTTTTTATGCGCAGAATCCATGAAATTTACAATATATTGTTACCCAGCATTTCGAATTTAATGCTCCTGAGATTTTTTCATGCCTTTCTAAACCTCGCAACAAATTTTGCAATTTATTAAGCCCGGCCCTGCCCCAAATTGAGGATTGAGCATTCATTAGTAAATAACAAACATTTCCAACAATACAATTTGTTTTTAACTGTTGATGCCGTTAACCACTCGATTTTTTTGATAATTGCTATCACTAAAACCTCTGTGGTGGAACTCTCTATGCACGTTAACTTTTGCTACGCGATTGATATCAATTGATATTATAATGTGTCTGAATTTGGTACTCTGTGTGATGGATAAAGATTGTTATCCTCCGATATCTACAACTAATTTATCAAGAGCTTGGCTGGTGTTGCTAAATGTTGATATATAACGACATAACCTAAAAAAATAAGTTTAATCATATTTTGTTAAAAAGGAATCCTTGGAGATATGGGTAAGTTTTTTAATTTATGAATTATGATTAATTCAGGCCGTTTATTTACCTTCAAATATTGTTGAATAAAATTACGCAGAGTAAATTACAAGAGTTTGTATTTTTTCATAACCATAACTTTAATTTAATTTGTTTCTTTGTTGTTCACGAAAACCTATGTTGTGAGCAGTAATTTTATATTTTTCGTATTGCAGATACCAAAAAACGATCAACACGCACGAGACCAGAACACCAGAGAATTATTATTGATTTTGTAGAGAAACACCCGGAAATGTTAACAAATTCTTTTCGGTGTGCAGAAAGTAGAAACAAATACAATGAAAATTGGTGAATATTATGTATTACATTAAATTCCGTTGGCTATGGAGAGAAGAGTGTAGAACAATGGCAAAGAGTGCTAGTAGATTGACTCACTAAAGTAAAGATAAAGTGGATTAATATAAAAAAAGACATAAAGGGTACAGGAGGAGGTCCAGGTAGTGGCAGTGTCCTAAATGATTTGGAGCAACGTTTACTACATTTGAAAGGATTCAGTTCTGTAGAGGGTGATGGTAGTACTCAAGAAATAGGACTTCGACAGTTACAGTTGCAGACAAAACCCGAAGAAAAAACAAATGGCCATAAAAATTATCCAGGATCTACTTTTGCTACTGAAGCATTATTTGAACATGATTATGAAAATATTATGGAAATTAGTGAATATGTTTCTGTTGATAATAACATAGAAATTAATAGTGTAAGTACCGAGACAAGTACAGCACAAAAAAGAACTGTTGAAACATCATATGAGATGAATAAAGAAAACACCACAAAAAAGCAAAAGAATGTGCGGAATGCAATGGGTGTAGATTTATTGAAACAACATGCAGAACTTATTGATATAATGAAAAGTATAGACTCAAATACAAACAGAATGGCAACAGCTCTTGAAAATATTGCAAGTAACTGCTTTAATGTTTAATGCATTTTTCTCATTATTTCTAGCGACATAATTCTAGAGTTACTGTTTGTTGCGAAAAAGTTAGATTTTTTAGTATTTTTGTTTGGTAGAAGAATAATATTGTTTTTTACGTTTTGTTGTACTTATATTAATAAATGTTATTTGAATTTGAAATGTTATATCTAATATTATCATGAAGTCATGTGCATTTTCATGGTACCATAAAGATTATTTCACTGAAAATATTTTCAGTTTTGTCTATGTATTCATAAATTGAATGAAGCGAAGTCACTTCCTTATGCAGTGTCAGACAATGTTGGTTACTAATCTTATTGCCCGTCACTATGTAAAAGAAGGAATAACTTCGCTTTATTCAATTTATGAATATACTTTAATTACCATCTTGCAACATGAATTGTTGAAATGTCCCATAAAACAATTTATTGTAGATTAATTATTTCCACCTATATCCTATAAACCAATTAGTCCAAAGAATTTCAGATGAATTTTTGAAAGCATTTTGCTTTTTTTACCATACAATTGGAGTAGACCAAAATAACTGAGAAAAACATTTGGAACTACACTCTGTGTATTTTTGAATAAATTTGGTTCTAATTAATAACGCAACACAAATTCTATGAAAATTGAAAAAGTCTTAACTTCTGAAAAATTTAGATAGTAGTGTCAGTAACAGAATACCCAGTAGCGAGTTTATTCAGGTAAGTTTTAAATTGGTTCTTACTTATGTAATGACTATCTAATTTCTATGCAAATAGAACTAGAATTCCAAAGCAGAATGTCCATCTTAATATTTGCTCATTTTGAGTAAATTTTAAAATTGACACCCTTTTGCGCAAATTTCAATTACTAACTAGTTCTCTGCAAAGTAACAAAAATAAGATCACTTAAATGAATTAGTTTAGATTGCTCTATTTTCTAAAATATTTCCATATTAAAATTATATGTGTTCAATTGTAAAACGTAATACATCTTAAGCAACAATATCTCAAATTATACCAAATTCAAAATAAAAAACAATTTATATTTCAGTAAAAAAAAAGTTTTTACAAATTAATTTCAGCTCATCAAAATCAACGAAAATATCTATTTATCAGTTCTAGACGAGCTTGATCTCCATTGATGTTTTGATCATATCTATTTGGAAATGCATCTTCTATATTATCTACAAAATCAGTTTGTGGCTCTTCAATGTTTGCGTTAATGCACATATTATGCAAAACTGCGCAAACAGTAACTATCTTCCCTACTAATTCTGGGCTATATCTTAAAACCCTTTCATGCAATATACATCGGAAACGGTTCTTTAAAACACCAATACAACGTTCCACACAGTTCCTTGCTGATGCATGCCTTAAATTGTATCGTGCAGCAGCACTATTTGGAGGTGGATTCAGAACTGGTGTCATAAGCCAAGGCTGTTGTGGATAACCAGAATCTCCAATAAGCCACGAACCTCGATTGCCTTGTTCATAGCACCTAATCAGTTCTTGTTGTATAACGGATTCTCTCCAAATAAAAGAATCGTGGCTCGCTCCAGCATAACGAGCATTTACAGACAAGATTTTCAAACTGTAATCACAAATCTGAAAAATAAAAATTATTAGATACTTTAAAGTAGTTACAAAAAGAAATCATACAATTTGTACATTCTTAGAATGGTACCCTTTCCTATTGAGGTAGTTATGTTCCTCAAGGCGAGGTTTTAAAATAGCCACATGTGTGCAATCGATCGCCGCAATAGTTCCAGGAAACCTTGTTTTTTCCATAAAGCTTATTTTAATCCTCATTTTCTCTTCCTCACTTGCTGGAAAGTTGATCCACTCATTCGCAAGATGGAAATAAATGGCTTCAGTTACTTCTCTCACGCATTTAGATACTAATTGTTGAGACATTGATACCAAATAACCTTGCCCTAATAACCGTTGATAGGAGCCAGTGGCATAAAATAATAAAGCTGCAAATATCCTTTGTTCTGGAAGAACTCCTGTTATTCTGCTACGCTCTTGCAAATGTGGACGTAAAACGTTTATTAAGTTTCTCATTAAGTCTTTATTTAAACGAAACAAGTCGATGAATCGCTGATCTGGTAGCTCAAACGGATTGCTATGATCTCTTAATAAACGCATTTCATTTTTATTTATCCTTTGCTGTCCACGTCGGATTTCTTCAATTAATATAAATCTGTGGCCAGGGAACATCGTTTTTTAATAATTTTAATTTTCACAACCGAGGTTAAATTGGGGGTTCTTCACTTTTTTCCGCGAATTAAAATTCAAATGACACAAATGTCATTTTAAAAATAAGGTTAAATTTATGTTTTAGTCTCTATAATTACTCTAGAACACTACCAACATTAATCATCTTTGGAAAAGTTACTAAGATCCTTAAACAATTTGCTAATTCTACGGAAATGTACGAAGCTCTTATCAACTAATCTACGGAGTGTTATAGTCGCTACGTTAACAACTTACGCTTAGCTACTGGCTGAGATATCAATAAAATTATATAGTTCCCCTGCTGTTTTGTTTACCACTTGTGAAAACTAATGACGGCATTGGCGGTGTAGGCCTGACCATTTTTTTAATTCATAACTTTTGACCATAACTATGAGAACTAACTAAATCCATTTAACAACAAATAATCCACCACGTTTGGACAACAAAACATGTCGTTGGGAATATTTTCATCTAGAGCACTCATTTTTCAACCACCTATTAAATATTTTATGTATGTTCTCTCCCACGAAACCACAAATTGTCACTGTCCTTGTTCTATAAACTGTTCATACTCTGGTGAGAGGGGATCAACGCTCAACTGAAGTGTATATGCACTAAAAAGAGATGGGGTGCTAGAGGCTAGCTGCCCTAACTGACAGATCCAGAATGTTTGCCGAGATACCCGACAAAAATTCAAGGTCGAGAACAATGTATTGAAATGGGGGTTGGCTGGCCGTTAGCCTCAGTTCATCCGGGCGAGCGCGAAGCGCGATGAGAGACCGGCAAATATGCATACGTGGAGTGCTGTCCAGACTACAATGTTACATGTTTGTGGAAAGGAAATGCAAATTTTTTTTTTACACTGAAAATAATTAATCAATTATAAGCAACATTGAGAATTGAAATATACCTAAGTAGAAATTTATACTTGCGAAAAATATTGGTTTGAAGATAGTCTGCTTCTCCCAAAATTGTAGAGGAGGCTCAGCCTCCCTGACCAGCCGACACTGCGTATTATTTATTTAAAACTTATTTGCAACATAAAAATCGTCGGCGCGCGGCGGTAAAAGAATGAAAGAAGCCGACGTTTTTTATATTGCAAATAAGTTTGAAATAAACTGTACTTTAAGAATGATTTTAAATCACTCTAAAAAGATTTAAATCAGTGAATAGATTTAAATCTTTGTAAAACGATCTTAAATCAATTTTTAAATCAAAGATATTATATTCATATAGCAGTATTTAAACTTTAAATCAAACATCGTTTGAGATAAAAATATCCCAGGTAACACTAATGCTCTTATTAAGATCTCCAAGGTCACTTTAAAATTATACAATAAAACTTCGAATAACACCAAATGATCTTCAAGACAATCTTAGGATCACCATAAAGCAGCTTCTAGCCAAAAAGGACCCATCCTAAAAGGGTCTTGAAGACTAAATTTTAAAACTATATTAAAAACCATTTAGTTTTAATTTCATATTCTTAAAGTTTTTCAAGGCAACCTTAAATTTATGTATTAAAACGTTTTGCATTTAAAATAAAATTGCAGCAGACTAAATTGCCTTGAGAATCATTATAATTAATCCTAAAAGGGTTTTATTTTATTTTAAAGTCGGACAACTTTATGCGTGAAATAGTTAAAACAACGGCAAGTCTCTAATGGGGCAGAGTGGTAATATTTTAAACGTAACGCATATAAAGCTGATCAAAAATAATATTCAAATGCAAACTATTCTGGTAAAAATTACCAACGGATGGCACTTTTCTGACAAAATATAATAAAATACGTCTACATAACTCGAGCGCCACCAATATAATGTTTTTTTTATTAACTAAAATTTTTTTTTAAAATATCGTCAATTTTTATTTTGCATCTAAACATCCAAATGCATTTTTTTTATTAAATTGCATGTTTGGACACACCGTCCTTCAGTTATTTAAGAGGATGTAAAGCGCATATATTTCAATAATATTTTTTTCTTTGGCTATTGAAAATATTCATCATGGCGGGTCTGTATCTTATATAAAATATGGCGTGGTCTAGATAAAAACTGATGGCAAGTTAATAGAACATTTTAAATCTTACAAGACTTAAAATAGCGTTTTATTTACCACTTTAAGTACAATTACTCTCCCAGACATTTATTTACTTTTCCTTTTAAAACTGAGTTGCTTTAATATGTTCAAACTCGTGGCCTTATTGATTTAAAGGGATCTGGCGCGCGTATGAAATCCTAACCTTAAAATTGTGCCGATTTTGTGATTGCTGGATTTAGTGACTTCGTTTTAATTTAAAATACTTGTCACTAATATTTTCCATTTTAAATATGTCTTCTAGTTTTCATTCATGCATAAAGTAGGTACACGGACTGCACTGGTTCACTAAATCAGCAATCAGTTTATTGAGCAGATGGCGTGTTTTCTCCGATTATGGAGGGGGTAGAATTAGTTTTAATAAAGTCATCAAAAATCCAACAGGCATTTCTTTTAATCAAATTGATTAAATTAAAACCTTTGAACTTTAAAATATTCTTAATTTACTCTTTAAAAAGTAAAAACTATGTTTTAGGATTTAATGTGGAATTTCATTGAGCATATAGGCTTAAGATAAAATAGTTTTCTTAATGGGTTTTAATGACTACATCAAGGATACTCCATAAAACTACATTAAAACCATTTGTTCCAAAATGGATTGTTTTAAAACCAACTTGCTATTTAATTCTTTAAAAAGGCAAATTAGTTTTAAAATAGCCAATGTCAAGAGTATTATAAAACTAGTATAAGATCAATAGGGCATTAGGAGCAAACAGTTTTTTTATTTTAATTTAAAGAGTGCATTAAATCCTTTGCATAAGAATCAGTGGTCTTTAAGAACTTTTAGTTTATCTTAAGGTAATTTTAAAACCACTATCATTTTATTGTACTTGTTAAAGCACTTTTAAAACCTAAATAAATCAAAAGTATCTTAGAGTTGTTACTTGGGATGTAAGATATAATTATTCAAGATCAAAAAGTACTTAGATATTTTAAAAGATTTAAATCTTAGGGCGTGTGACAGCTCTAGTGCAAGTTACACAAAGTTTTTTTATGTCAAATTAAAATGTGGGTGCAACCACTCAGATTGTTCCGTATTCATTGCCTATGAATAAATCCGTAGGTGAACGATCATCGATGACAAATCGCAAATACAGAATTATTTGCAAATTGTCTGCCTCACGCTCAGAATACGGAACTACATCTCGTCATCGTGGTTGCGACAACTCTACGTTTGAGTAGAGAGTATGCGAAGATATACTACAGAAATGATCCTGTGAAGTATGATCTTGCTTTTCCATTTGCAAACATTTTTCTTACGTTACAATTAGGCAGAATCGTGTAGGTGAGAAGTAACATTATCGCTTTGTGTTAGAGAAAGATGGAGCTAGTGTTATGGTTGTGCGACATCTACGAGGCTTATTTGAACTATTCTGTGCACCATCCATAGAAATTCAGGTACGTGGCACCATCCCGTTGGTATATTGTTGCACTAAAAGCATGGGCTCCCTCAAGATTGTTACCTTAGACAAGAGAATAGTAAGAACTGATAACCTTGCGCAAAAAGTGATGCCAATTCGGCACCAAACAAGGATTACCAGTGGCGTAGCTATGAAATTTTTTTAAATATCAATACATTTTCAGTTAATATAAATAATATTTCCTGTTAGTATAAGAATAAATATACATAGTTATCTATATAATATTTCTTTGCAATTTTTCGATTCATCAAAAATTTATATTAATAAAAGCGCAAAGTTAAATACTAAAAAGCAAGCATGGTGTCTTTATAGTCACATCGAGAAGGCAAGCATAGGTAATTGTAATTATATTATACTGTCCAGTTTTTTCGCCCGGATAATATATTAAAAAAACTCATGGAGACAAAATTATTGGTATAAGATATATGGCCGAATAAATTACGAAATTGGATGAAACAATTGACCTTTTATTTTAAGGTATTAATAAGGAAAAGAAATTTAACATCGATAGGCCCCTTAAGCCAAAGCAGGATAAATAAACCCCAAGTTTTGATACGCTTTGTAACCTGTTAATTACCTACTATCTTTAACCTATTAAATATAATACGTTATTTATTATACATTTACTTTACATTAAGTGAATGAAAGGAAAGGAGTTGTATGTCCTTCAATCTTTTCTCCCATACACATACCAAAAGACGTAGCATTGTCTTTATATAAAGATGATTTCATTTTTTTCCATTTACGAACACAGTATGTTGTTTAGGGATAAAACAATGAAAAAATACATGTTTCTGAGAATGAAATATATTTAACCATAAATTAAAAAAAATTACATCAATTTACATAATTATAAAAGCATATTCTAAAATATACAGGCCATCCATTTTATGAGCGCCACCTCAGATCTCACTTAACACTTAATAAAATTTATTCTATTGTTAGTGTGCTTTCTGACAGTAAAAACAAATTTTAAGTTCATGACCTACTCTCCTTTTTTTACAAGAACAAATTCAAAAGTATTTTTTGAACTTTTTACTACACAATATTAAACTAATCAGGTTTACCATCAATTTTCATCCCTTTCATATCTCTTCATATAAGCGTTCAAAGTTTTTGCGTTTCTTAACTTTTCCCAACATAGCTCACAAAGTAGGCTACGGATTTAAAATTTATTTTTACCAACAGAAAGTTCACAAAAAAATGTAGTAAATCTTTTTAAAACATTTTTTCTTCCGGCATGGGTATTAAACGAGATATTTGGGGTAGCCCTTATAAAATGGACAGCCTGTAAATGTAGAAAACACGTAAGTAATATTGTAACAAGAACCTATATAAATTCTAAATATTGTAAAAAATAAACAAACTATTGCCCACGAAATAAAATTATTTTTGTTAAATGGCTTCTTATAGGATCGGGTTTCTCAGAAGTTCTTTTACAAAAAAAGGTGATACCAAATATTTAAATATTTTAAAGTAACTGCATTAACTTAAAAATGAATATTATTCTCTAAAACATAAGTATTTATTTAAGGATGAAAAAAATATTTGAACCAAAAACATATCTTTGAACTTTGTTACTTATAGTTAAATTGTTTAATATTTCACAATTCTCTTCTGAAATCAAGAATTTATTTTTTTAAAGTATTTAAAACACTTTTTTAAAGAAATTATTCTCTTCTTGTACCACTTCAATGACTCGAAGAATTTTTATTTTTTTTTGTTTTTTTTTTTTATATTTCTTTCTAAAGATTTAAAGAGCTGCCTCCGTAACCTCTGTTTTCTTGGAGTTTCTGGTTGTACAGGTGATACTTGGTGGCCACTTGACATAGAAGGTTGTAAACTCATTGGTTCGTCTGTGGAAGTTGCATATCGAGTTGTATATCTAGGATTTTCCTATAACATAATATACAAAAAGTACAATAAATCTAATGCTTACATTTAAACAGAAACTTAGTTATAAGTATACTACCCCAATATGTTGTGTGTACCACTAACCTTTTTTTGTTGAGTATATTTTGGAACTTCTGAAAAAAATGGTGGGGATTGCATTATCCCTTAAATATTATGTCCTTGATAACGTGCGATTGAAAAATTGTTCTTCAAAATGAAGTGAGCATATTCGATTATTACTATAGTGGGTGTCCAATTTAATAATCTCGTAGCTTTTACCCATGCACTAAATGTCTCTTTATTCCTTGGAATCCTGGAAAAAATTAATTACAATAAGGGCTGGTTTCTTCATCTTCTGTTAAATTTAATTAGCAAGTAATATCCTTGAATACAATTGTACCAATACTTAACTGTACAAAAAATACTTAATATTTTCAACATCACGAAAAGATAAACAGAAAAACATGAAAAGTTTAAAATTATATCCCTATATTTTTAGGTGTGTTGGATAAATTATTAACAAACTATTAAATATAAAAATTTTCGTACTCAAATAGGTATAAATCGAGGTATGAATATTAAAAATTATAAGTACACACATAAATTAGAATTAATAAAAAATTAAAAGCGTATGAAACAAAAAAGTTTACGACGCCTATGGAAAATTTACAATATAGTTGGAAACACATCTGCTTTTTTTTTTTAAATATGTTTGAGACTGAATTAATGTGACACATGAATCTAATTGAAAGGGCTTCTCAAACATGTTAAAAATGATACTTCAATCGTATTCATAAAAGTTAAATTTTACACAAATTATACTTAAAAAAAAATATAATTAAAGTTATGGACAGTATCATATTACATACTGTAGTATAACATACATGGCCTTTTCAAATTTTAAATTTAGCGGAACCCAAGTTGTGTGAGTAGGGACCTCTACATGTAAACAAATGAACGATAGCACTGGCTACTAACGTTTTAAGTAGGGGATGTTTTTATTCAATAAAAGACATATCGTAAATACACCTAACTTTATTATATTTATACTTGCGGTTCCATTACACAATAAAGATATGACAGAAAAAAAATAAATAAAAAATATCAATGAAATTGAGAATGCCAGGCTCACCTAGAGCTCCTGTGGGGAAAGAGCATGGCAGAGAAACCCACGATCTTTGCTCTCGACTACCTAAAATATTGTATGCAACCAACTTAACGCAGAAATGATAAAAATCTAACATTTTGATTGTTACAACAAAAACTTAAATTAAATATATATGTTCCTACTACGTGTCACCTCATACAAACAACATACATCATTTTTCAAACAAAACTGAATAGTTTTGGTGTTAGTTTGGCAAAGGTACTGGGGTCCTATACAGGAGGCATCCCAGTTATGAGTTGAAGGTCGGAAAGATCTGTATGTGTTTTTTTTTCATACATATAAATTTATTGCTTATTTTATTTGTTTTTTTTTTTTTAATAGATTCAATCCTTCACGGGAGAAAATATTAGTTTAATCAACAAGGCTCTATCACTCGACTGACATTAAGTAGGCACAACTAATATTTAATAATATTTACTTCAATACCGAGATTACTTTTATGAAGTTATGTAGAACAAAGACAGACACCAAAATATTAAAGGTAGTCACGACAATCTAACAGATTTACATTCAATGAATGATAAAATTACTGTTGAACAAGTGAAACATTGAATAAACATTGTAAGAACTTTTAATCAAGAAAATTTGTGAACATGAGGCTATGGCGTATCGTTCAGACAAAGGATTATTTATATATTCAACTTTAAATAACATAATCATGATGTTACATAGAGAAATTAATACACACTATACATAAATAATGATTACCTGTTAATTAACACTATAAAACTAAACACTTAACTATTTCTTCTCAACTTTTTTCAACTTAAAACTTCGAAATAACGCCTCTACTTTTTTTCGTCCTCCGCACTTATTTTTTTTTCTGCTGAGTAGCAAAACCACCGACCGCACCCAAAAATCCCATCGAGCTCTTCTTCGATTCCCCTTTTCCATCTACCAAAAACAGTCATTACCATCTAATATAGCCTACAGACAATGAAGTATAATGTTTATACTTCATTGCCTACAGACAACTACCTCTTACTGCCATATTACAGAAATTATTATTAATTACGTCCTCGACTGAGAGATGGCGCGCACGCCATTAACTTTCACAACTTTACAATGACAACCTCACCCAACAGATGGCGCTAGTTGTATTTTCCCACAATACCTACGAAATGTAATACCCGGTTCCTTTTTATCACTGTGACTTTTACACAGAAAAGTTACACACTTCACCATAATTATCCACCACTTAACTTTTTAAAATAATGTTAAATAATACGGATGCTACATGAAACTATATTCCACTTCCGTGCTTTGTTTGTCACCAAACAATGGCCGCCAACTAATTTCCGGCTTCACTTCTGAATATGCGCTGTGGTAGGACATTATGTATCCTGTAATTTCTCTAATCTAAGATTGTTACCATGGGGCAAGAATAGTAAACTAAGAAGGATAGTTTATAAGCGCTATTTTATCGGCGAGGGGGCGTGGCTATGATGACGTAGACGACTGGCCAGAATTTGAATTCAGAGTAATATATATATAGGCTAATAAACTGCAATTTTTGGCTTACACAATGCAGCAGAAGGATATTAAAATATAAAAATCAAAGGTAATAAGTGTTATGAATATTAGAAAAATATGAGCCCGAATATAGATATTATTGTTTAAAACACGTATATAGGTGTAAGAAATAATCAGTTTAAATATACTACCGTGGGATCTGGTAAATCTGAAAGTCGGGGAATTTTGTAATTGTTAAAGTTTCAGGAAGACACTAAAAGTTCATAAGTCAGAACTACTCATGTCTTACAAATTTGATGAAAATATTAGTCGATAAAAACCTGATCAAATTAGTAAGACGACCATTATTCGTAGCAAGTTGATTTGTACTTTGTAATACCGATTTTTTTAAAATTTAGTTACTTATAAAATCACAACTAAAATATTTACCACCCTTGGTAAGCTTTGCATTTAAAGCCAATAATGATATTTCTTTGGCAAAACTATGTTGAACTTTATAGTGAGTATGGAAAAATATCTGTTTAGTCAGATGAGAAATAAATTGGTCCCCCACCACAGCTAATAAGAAAGGTATAACTAAAAAAAACCAAATATTTTTTAAAATTATTTATTAAACTAATTACCAACAAATAAAATAATAAAACGTTCTTGAATTAACAATCTTTTTTAATTTTTTTACGTGTTCTGCGGTTTTCATCGTTGGACCTCTTTCTTTTTAAATTTGATGCTTTCTCTATCATTTGAAGATTTCTGTACTTCATTCTCATAATTGTTCTTAATTTGCAAAATTCGTAAATTAAATTAAACGGCATTTTTTCTTTTTTTTGCTATTTTTAGAGTTAATTTTTTCACAACTTTAACATTCTTTCTGTAAGATTGGCCGTGGAATTTTACAAGTAATCATTCCATCGCAATACTATATTAAGCCATTTTTCTGTAGGCTTAATAAGACTTCCGTATGAAAGCTGTTGCACCCAAGGGATATTGTAACTATGGTCACTTTTTATTTTATATGTATGGTCACCCAGATTCGGCACAGTTTTTAGGTATATATTTCTTTGCTAAATACCCTGTTAAATATTCGAAAGCATCCGTTGTGGTTTCCTGAGGCGTTAAAGGTTGAGATGACCTGTTTCATAAAATCCCAGAAGAAAATCTTTTTCTTTCGGGAAAGAATGATAAACAATTTTTGTAGCGCCGCCTTTTGTAACCACACTCCTATTATTGCATCCATAAATCGCACATCTACAGCCAGGCATAATTTTAATCTAGTCTCTGAAATAATTAATTAGTTTTATATACATATCCATGAAGTTTAAGGTAAAATAAAATAACTTAAAATAAACAGCAGAAAATACCTAAACACAAACTTACAGTTGATTTATTTTAGTTATTTATTTTAAAGTCTTATTTATTTTATAGTCTATTTAAAACAAAGAACACTTAAAATTAGTTTTAAAATACAGTAAACACATGCATAATCACAAAGTAGAGTTAATTTTGTCTTTAAAAGTTTTAAAACACAGCTAAACAGTAGTAAACACACGTGTAAGCAAGCATAAACAAAGCCGGTACGCCAGACGGTGACGTCACCAACTAGATCGCAAGCCGATCGGAGAGCCAACATACAGTCTTATGGGAATAAACTATCCTTCTTAGTTTACTATTCTTGACCATGGGGCAGTTATTTAATTCTGCAATGCCACGATTCTGACGCCTCATGTAAAATACTGAACGTAACCCTGATGCCAATCAATGACAATACCTTCGATCATAAACACCG
>JANEYF010000586.1:0-14742 GCA_029963845.1 Rhamnusium bicolor | reverse complement strand
AATAACACAGCCCCACAAAAAAAAATTTGACCCAGCAATGAGACGAGAATATCCTTAATATGTATTTTTTGATCGCTGATTCCGAATCCGGGGTCAAAAAAGTCGTACACCCCAAAAAAAATTTTAGAGCCAAAAACACCCCCTGAATCGTTTTGTTTAATATTTTCGGGAAAAATTGAATGTATTACGATAAAAATAAAGGTGAATTGCAGCGTTCACCCTATCGGTATGAAACGCACCCCCATTGAGGGTGAGAACCACCCTCATCTGCCATCATACCAATTGATAACGACAATGACTGAAAAACATCTAAAAATGTTTAAGTTTCGTTAGGTTTGCAATAAACTGACGTAGAATTCACGTAATACCCCAAAACTACCCCGATATCGTTATGAAAAACAACCCTTAACTTCAATTACAGAAAAAAGAAAGGAAAAAACATAAAATTTGATAACGATTTCATTATATGGATGTTCTTATTTGCAGAGATCCTTATGGCTAGGATATTAGCAGTCATTTGTCACCAATCTTAACACTATTTGGGTATAAAACGCATCCCTGAAGGGTGAGAAGTACTCTTACGTTAGTAGCTTTTAATTGTTCTTTTTTTTAATCTTTTTTTTTATGATATCTTTTAACTTTATTTTCAAAAGATCTTCTTACTGACTGTCGTTTGTGTTGTGCTTTCGTGTCTCTTTTCAGAGACCAACAGTAGTCTGCTATCATGTGTTCGTCCCATCTTCCTTGATATCGTTTTTCCATTTCATAACGCTATAGGGGTAGTTTTGGGGTATTACGTGAATTCTACGTCAGTTTATTGCAAACCTAACGAAACTTAAACATTTTTAATTTTTTTTCAGTCATTGTCGTTATCAATTGGTTTGGTGGCAGATGAGGGTGGTTCTCACCCTCTATGGGGGAGTGCGTTTCATACCGATAGGGTGAACGCTGTAATTTACCTTTATTTTTATCGTAATACATTCAATTTTCCCGAAAATATTAAACAAAACGATTGATTAAAATGATAACATCATTTTCAGAGTGTTATCTCATATATACCCTATTCAGGTAGTGTTTTTGGCTCTAAAGTTTTTTTTTTTGGGGTGTGCGACTATTTTTGACCCCGGATTCGGAATCAGCGATCAAAAATACATAAGGATATACTCGTCTCAGTTTGCTAGGTCAGAATTTTTTTTTTGTAGGGCTGTGAATTAACTAATGTTAATTAGTGGTGTAAATTATCGAACAATTAAGTGTGAGAGACAAAATTGTACATGTGCATCTTGTTGCCGATAATGTTCTTTCGGCAAGAGACGCTGTCCAGAAAATTTAATAACAGACATTCGGATAGACGTACAGTAAGCAACAGTACTGTACACAGCATTAATAAAGTTTTCAATGACACAGATAGTATAAGAAAGCATATATTTAAAAACAGCAATAATCCATGTAGGAAGATTAGAAATAATTAACGAATATGTTCACCATAATCCTTATTCGAGCTTGATACCAAAGTTTAGACTTAAATATCCCTAGAGAAAATGTCAGAGGGTACTTTGCAAAAAAAGAAAAATTAGGCGATTTAAGCCGAAAGTTTTATATACTCTGGAACTGGGAGATAAGAAAAGAAGATAAGAATTCTGTTTGTGGGCCCAGAGAGAATATCTGGACAGTAGAATATTTTTTTAAGGAAATATTATTCAGCGACGAAGCCACGTTTTCTACAAATGAGATTATGTCGTCCCAAAATTCACGATACTGGTCTGCCGAGAATCTTACTTGGGATATAAACACAGTATTCACATAAAATAAACGTGTGGTTGCAAATACTTGAAAATAGGATTACTGGTCCGTTTTTCTTTGAGGGTGATTTGAATGGTAAGTTTTTAGACGTTCTAAGACATGAGTTTTGGGACGAACTACATGACTTGCCAGATCAAGCTCTACTAAAGTTCCAATTAGATGGGTCTCCTGTGCATATCGCAGTAGAGGTAAGGGAATGGCTGATGAAAATTTTAAAAATCGATGGATAGGTCGAAACAGTCCTCCTATTGAAGGCCAGCCAAGGTCCCTGGGCTTGACGCCACTCGACTTTTTGTTTTGGGATACACTAAATCAAATAGTTTACAAGTCAAGACCGTAGTCAGTAGAAGAACTACGCGCTTGAATAACTGAAGGATGTGAAAATCTTACCCCAAAACAACTGAGACAAATAGCCATAAACGTACGAAAAAGTGAGGTGAAGAAAAAATAAGTGTAATGAAATAAACGGAAACAACAGAATTTCAATAATTTTGTTGAATGTTGTTACTTATAAAAATAGTTGATTTTAGTTGTGTTTCATCTTTTATTCCATGGATTACTTGATCAGAAGAAATAAATTCATAAGAACAATGTCATTTTTAATTTGGCCACACAATTATTAATATGCAATATGTTTCTGTGTAATTTGGTACAGGCTCGTTTCAGAGGGTGTTTAACTTAATGGTGTCCTCATATTTTCTGTAAAAAATACGAGTTTTTGAATTTTCATCCACCAAGAAATTGCGCAGTGGGAGGCTTTTGGTTTTTGTAAAAAAATGACACATTGTCCTAAAGTAGTTTTTGGCGCTCTATAAGTAAAAAAAGGTTAGTCAAAATCGAATCATAAATACAAATTTTATAGCGGTGTATCGCTTTCAAGTGAGTCACACTGTATATATTAAACAACCTGATAAAGCCTTTACTCCCGCTTTTATCAACATTTTTAAAGGGACCTTTAACTTAAAGGAGTTTTAGTGATAAGAACATTTATTATAGACATAGTATAAATATCAGATAATATTCCTATAGTTTAAATAAAAATTGTTAATGGCCATCGTATTTGTATCTCGATTTAATCTTTGCTGGAATTGCTGGTAATACATTTTCTTGTCACTAAATTCCAATTAAGTTACAGCTCCTTTTAAAAGCTTGATAATGCTGGGGTAAATTTACTAAAGACCGCTTTAGATGTGGAAAAATCTTGCTCTTGAATTCACAGCAAATCTTGTTGTTATTACATGAAGAAATATCTTGTTCTTCGTGTAATAATCAATAATTTTGAATGATTAAAATCATTGTTTATCTTAAATTTGCCCTTATCTCTTTTTTACAAACAACTTTTATTTGGCATTTTTGCCAAGATATATAATAACGACTCCTCATTTGTGGTCATATTTACATTGAATTTTATGGACGCCATGTACATAAAATCATATTTTTGTCAATGCCAATATTATGTTCAGAGTAAACAAATGCTTTTATAAACAAACAATGACTATTTCTCTTAAATTCAAAAATGAAAAAAGAAAAGTTTTTTCTCTTGGACATCCATCTAGGATTGTTTATTTATTTAAATTTAGAAAATCAGACTCCTTGAAGAAATTTATTTTATTTTATCATAATCAAACCCAATTTTTAGACATACATAAAAATTATGAATACATTAATATTTGCAGCAGGAGACATGTTTTAAAATGTATGCATTTCAAGAAGCACTGCAAGATTCATTAATTAAGAGGAAACAAGGATTGTAAATCTCACCAGAAATACTAAATAGATTTTTGTCTACAATAAAAAGTGCTCTAATTCAAAAATGAACATTTTATTAATTAGACAATTAAAAAATAATTACCAACGTCATATCATAAACTATTACTTATGCCTATATAATTGTTTTACAAAAAGAGATATATTTTTTTTCTTCTTAAAATATATCAGTGCGAATCATTAGAATATTATTTATTAGTCAGACAATACGGACAACTTCTGAGATTGAAAACAATAGAAATGACAGTTCATTGTTCACGTAAGTTAACGTACACACTTATTCTTCTTCTTCTTCTTTTCTAGAAGAATTTATATGTCAGGCATACTAGATTTTTCTATATCACCTCCTGAAATTTAGTTACTTAATTATGGAGCACTTTTTATAGTTTTTAAGAGATTACTACAACATGACCTAGAAAGTATGTAATTTTTCCTTCTGTCTGTTTAAGATCAGTGTAATACTAATGTTTTTTTAAATTTTCTGTAATAATAATATTTAAACTTGGGAAATAACCCTTAACCACTGTAATGCGGAAAACTGATATAAAATCCCAACATCTACATCTGGCGAAATATGTAAAAATAATGGTGACTATCTCTTGATTTATTTTTGTTATTAATATTTTAGAATAAGATACAGTAGCTCTCTCCCTATTACGTCCCTACTAATAGCACAGGGAAAACTCTCAGGCACTGCCTGTATGTTTCAGTGATGAAAATATATAGTACCCCGACGCCACGCAGAAGAATCAGAATGCCGTTGGGGTCTTTGTTTTATTACAATGACCTTCTTGGTGTACGCATCACATACAGAATGATAATTGAATTATGTAAATTTATTATAATAATGTTGCGAACAATTTAGACTATAATATTTGGGGCAAACATTTTCTTTTAGAAAAAAAATAAACAAAGTATACATAAATTGTACATGTATCGAGTGGGCAACTAAGAATGGATGCCGGCCATATCGTGAAACTAATCATCGCAGAAGTTTAGGAAAAAGTTGTCTTAACTAAAGGACCCTGAAAAATCGCTGAAAAATATTTACGAGTTTCTAAAACGGCTATTAGGGGGCGTAACAGCCATGACCAAACAGAAAATTAGGTTTTCTCCGTATTTTGCCTAATTAAGTGGCATGAAAAATATATGCATCGTAATCCTGGAAGAATTTCGAATCAATTTTTTCCTAATCTTCAAAAATAAAGTGGTGAGATGCCAAAAAATTTTTTTAAATGTCGATTACTCCGATTAGACTTAACGGAATTTAACACACTTGGTCTCGTTACAAAAAAGGCTTTTGCTGAGTGCGCTTTACGGTGTTTTCATTTGATTATTACCGTCGCCGCTAGAGGGGAAGTGGGATTTTCACCATTTACATTTTTTGCGCAATTTTTAAATTTTCGATGTGAAGTCATGCGCTAGCTGAATAAAATTTATCGGGTTGATTGCCAGTAAAATAGAGAAGTTTTTACGATGGTTATTAAATCTTTTTCTATCTTTTTATGTTTTGCTAGAATCTTGTAAAATTAAGGAATAATTTTTATTTTAATATAATTTTAAGATTTTTCTTCTCCAAATAGTTTCGGTTCCAATAAAAAAAGTTTCTCATCTAGTCTACTAAATATTTATCTAAGGACTGTTTTATTTAGCATTGCTTTTACGAAATTTCAAGATTGTGTGTGAGAAACAGAAAACGTCTGTATAAATTAACTTTAGTTGGAAGTATAATTGCAACTTGCACTAACAACAAATTTTTAATTTCATCTCTAACTTCCTTTAGTTTTCCGAGATAAATGTTTTGGTGATTTAACAAAAATGTTTTATCTGTTTTACAGTACTGGTGAGAAAATGAACAAAAACGAACCGCTGGGATGAGAACAAATAACATTAGTAATAGGTAGGACTCCTCTGGGCAGGATTATCTCCTGATACCGATTGTGCATTATATCGAACAATTATTGATTGAACTATTTTAACGTCAAATTCAACTCCAATATTATTTCTTCATTTGTAGGATATGCGGTTTTTTCAAAAACCGGGTTTAAAAAACTTTTTATTTTTTTGATAAATTTTTAAAAATTCAAAAAACCGGTTTTTATAAAGACGGTTTAGTTACAAGACAATTAAAATAAAAATAATTAAAACGTCAACATTTGGAACTTAGATACTTCTTAAGGAGCACAAGCGTGTAAACAGCTTCTCTAAAACTAATCCCCACGATTCAGGCGAACATTTGACCAAAAACTCCTTCTGTATCCTTATATTGTGTCCATCTACTGAAACATTCTCAAGCGATAAAAGACAGAAATTTATTTTGTACATGATAAAGTGAATCTCAGTTAATTCTTTAAATGTTAATATGTAATTAGTTTTATCGGAAAATGTGACAAACAATAAAAGCTTCTTTGGGACTTTTTCGAGTAGACAACTTTAGGTAAAGACGTCCCACACTATATTTTCTTCATAACTCGTAAATGCATTGGAGATATCAAAAGTCTGTAGATATTTGATTGGTTCGCTGTTAAGGACCTTCTAAGCTGTTGGGGTATTAACTCCGTGCTTAATGCTCTACTGGTGCAAAAATTTTTGTTTATATATGAAATGACCAATTAATCAAATAGTAGCCAAATAAAATGCTTTAATTTACTCAGCACAATTGACATGTTATATATTTTATAACCGGAATAGACGATAGCACAGTTTCAATATTTTAAAAGTGAATAGACGGTCTAGTTTTATTTTATTTTACAATGTTAATACGTAAACTAGTTTTATCGGAAAATGTACGGATTTGTACGTATTTTAGTTAAATTAGTTTTTTTTGTCTTGTATAGATAGATTATATTTTTGTTACGTTTTTGTAGTTACATAAATATTAAATAAACTGGAAAATTTTAATATAAGTAAATATTTTTTGCTGTTTTAATTTTTTTTTTCTTTGTAAAAATTCGAAAACCGGTTTAATCGTTTTTCTTGAATAATGGGTTTCGAAAACCGATTTTTTCAAAAGTCGGTTTTTGTAAAACCTACTCTAAAGCCACCGCTAAATTATTCTAACGAATACGGTGGTACTGGTACGTGGGAAACTCGCATTTTAGGAGCATAAAACGGTATGCTCTAAAGGTTGCTGATCTGAGGAACAAGCGGGCCAGATCATCCTATTGAAAACAGCGTCTTCGACCATTCATCAAGAATGTGTGCGTTGTGTGGTCTTGCAGTGCAACATGCAGTATGTGTATTGACGTATTAGGCATAGTACTTTACAAGAAGACTGAAAAATAACATTGTATCATACGACAGCTAAATGGAAAACGAATTCTCTGTTCTGCTACTAACTGCTACTAACGCTGATGGGCGACGGCTTCTTTTGCTTCTAGTTTACATTGTAACGTTGTCATTTAAGAGATTTAGTCTAATGATTTAATACACATACTGTATAGCTTTTGGCCAAGTTTGATTTACAAATGAGGTTCCGATACGTTATCTATTTTTTATCGCCTAGGTGTGAATGCTTTATTAAGGAATGTTACTAATTCTGAACTACTATCTACATAAATCCCCTCCCCAAATCGTTATCGAACCTTCACCAAATGGAACCTGTTCTAAGGTGCATTCTGCCGTGAATCTCTTCCTATTATTTTCCATACTGTAATCTGTCACTACCATGTAGATCAACCCTTAAATTATCAGCAAACGTACATCACTGCCAGTGTTTTTCCCTCCCATTTACACAATCTCTCACGAACTGCAAGCGATTGCGATTCCTTTCATTCACACATATTCATCTTCCAAACATATGAATTGTCATAAAACAAATATTAATCTACAGAAATTAATTTATTTCCAGGAACTATTTGTCTCTAAATTAAGAAAACATAGTTGAAAATGCTAAGTAATACTGTAATCGGGAAAAATTATATCTCCAAAAGTAAAATAGAGACGAATTCTATAATCTGTTATATGTAAGTGGTGATGGGATATTCGAATGACTTCAATAATCGGAAAGTCGGTATTCGAATATTTATATAATCGAATGATCATTCGAATGATCGCTGAAATGTTTTTAGGACGATAAGAGAGTCGAGAACCGCGAACGATGGGTGGGGTACCGATTCTTTAGGATTCAGAAGATTTACTTTTTATTTTACTTTACTTTACCTTTACTTTACAGTCACCTGACTCACTTACTTTAATCCTTCTTTAATGCATAAACCTTCTCATTTATTGCCAATAATTTATTATTTTATTACTAAAAAACTTATTTTTTAGAATTCTCCTTTATTTTTGTATTTTATATTTTTATTTATATCATCATAGTAGAAGTCTGGTTATTATTTTGCGAGCAGTTATGTTTTTCATTGCAGCATCCTGGCCCGTTCCCTATCCTAATTCTGTGAAATAAACTGTCGCTGTGCTACACTCATACGCAACGGTGCAACAGGCAATCAACGATAATTTATTATTTTACATTTTTAGTACATTGCTATATGCGTGGGCCGAATTCGAGTATCCGAGTGACAAATTCTGAATGTATTGCGATTACCTACTGTATCAGCTGAATTCGAGAGTCGAGGTTGTGTTGTACGTAATTTGAGTGGTGATCGATTATCATTCGAATCCTTTCACAGTCAATGGAGTTGTTTGAATATTTCAATAATCGAATGACCGATTATTTTTTCATTCGAAGATCCCCATCACTATATGTAAGTACAGCTCGAGCTAAAAATTATCTTTATAAGCGGGTGCTCACCAAGTTCCCACATATTGTCTTGACATTTCGGTAACAAGCACTGTTGAATAAAGCATCATATGTTTCCTTTTCATTGAAGCTGTAGATTAGCGATACATAGGAGATAATGGCAGAGGGGTCGATTAGGGAAGCTTTCAAAGATCGGATGCAACTCAAAAGCGTCAAAAATTAACTATTTTTAAGCGTTTCATTTCAATTGATTACAAGTTATTTAAAGTAACTAAAATATCATCATGTCTATCTGCCTAAGTGATTAATATAAAAGTATAAAAGCTTATTCGTTATTCGAAATCCATAAATTCTCATCTTAATGATTTTAATAAAATTTTACGATGATATACTAAACCTCATAAATTATCTATAGATTCCTTCGATAAATTTAATAGTTCATTTACGGTTCCCCTATTCTTTATTTTTACGTCTTAATAATAAATGACTAAAACAATTTAAATTTTATGGTTTTATATAAGGCTTTTATAGCTATAAGCCGGAAGGTCTTCTTATAATTGATGGGATACGACCTGGCGATTGTAGGAGTAATTAAAAACTACATTGCGCCAGTTCATTTAATATCTACTAAGTATTTATTTTCTTTGTAATTTTCAATAATATTTTGAATTTTATAAACTCAGATTAGTTTCAATATAATTATTGTTGAGAGAAATCGCTCTTTATGTTGAACTGACATGGAACAATCAAAAAATAAAATATAAAATGAAATAAAAATATTGCCGCTAATCAGTAACAATCAGTACCCATTCTTTGTAGTGTATTTTTTATTGAGAAAGAGTAATATACGTCATTAATAATACGAGACGTAGCCTGGTTTGCACTGAAAAAAATTAATCTCTGTATAATTGTAAACAAATTTTAAATGCGCAAACCGAAATTTTAACTGCACTAAATAACAATAATAGATTCATGCAGTCTTGCAGGTAAAAGGTTGAAATAGCCATGCAATTGTGAATTTCAGATAAAATAAATAAGCAGTTAAAATGCATAGACACATTACTATACAGGGTGTTAGAATTATGAATGCCATTATTTTTAACATGTGAACTTGTTACTATCCTTGATGTCCTGGATGCACTAAACAGTTTAAAATTGCAAATAGTTTAGATATTGACATATTTAACATTAATTTTGAGCAGTTGAAAAATTTTGTAAACACGATTTGCAGTTCTAGATTGGTATTTCCTTATTTATTTTTATACAAAAATTCCTTCAATTAAAATACTGTAAAATTTTTAGATATTTTAGTTTTAATATAATTTTTAAGGTTAGTTAATGTAATAATTTACATCAATTTTGTACTATTTGGGTTTGTAACCTGTTATATACTGAGTAAATAAATAAATAAATAAATAAATAAATAAATAAATAAATAAATAAATAAATAAATATTTATGAATTAAATAACAAAATTGTAAAGAAAACAATAGATATAATTATGTATCCTATAACATACTCAACAAATTTATGTTACAGTCAAGGTTCTTTCCCAGATATCTTTAAGATAGCTAGAATTGTGTCCATTTTTAAAAATGAGGATCCCGATAGTCCCGATAATTACAGCCCTATATCAATTGTATCAGTGTTTGGCGAGATTATTGAGATTATTTTAAAACATCGCTTAAGGAAATATTTTGAAAATTATTCGCTTATTCAGTAAGTGCCAATTTGGCTTTAGGAAATTGTGTTTTACGAGTCTGTAAAGTTGTGGGTGACATTGTTGAGGGTTTGTGGGGGGGGGTAAATATACAGCAATTACGCTAGTAGACCTCAGCAAAGCCTTCGATTGTTTCTCCCACAATCTTCTAATTAAAAAACTTAATCATTACGGTGTTAGAGGATCAACATTCAGTCTACCACAATCCTATCTCCAAAATCGGAAACAGAAATGGAAATCAAACTTCAATTTTTAGGACAATGAATTACGGGTACCTCAAGGCTCTGAATTGGGCCCTCTACTATTCATTATTTTTATTAACGATCTTTTTTTATATCGCTTCCAAACAAAACTGTTATGTACGCAGATGATGCAACTTTAATAAATAAAAGTAACAACTTAATAGCTCTACAAACAATTGTCTAACTCAAAATTCTGTTGAACATTTGTACAATAATAATATGTTAAAACTAAACAAAGACAAAACTCAAAAACAAATGTTTTCGACCAACAACGCGATTGTTAAAGGTGACAGCGTTAAGCTAATCGGAATTATCTTGGATGATAACCTCAAACGGGACGCTCATATTGACCATATAAGCGGTAAAATTTCTAGTTATATCTTCCTTCTTCGTCAACTAAACAAATACATTAATATAAAAACGATGCTATCTGCATATCATACATTAATTCAATCACATGGCGTGATTGGCGTTGTACTCTGGGGGAATTCCACAGAGGCTTAAAAACTTTTATCTTAATTAGAATAATTGCAGGAGCCAATTATCGTATCCATTGCAAACCGTTAAATACAGCATAATGCCCTTTCCAATATATATATATATATATATATATATATATATATATATATATATATATATATATATATATATATATATATATATATATATATATATATATATATATAATCGGGTGAGTCACGAATTGCGCTCGCCCCGATATCTCTTAAATATTTGGAATAGAAAATTGAAATTTCGAGGGCTTATTATACGACTAAAATGCCATTCTTTCAATAAAAAATCAAGTTTGGTGCACATCCGGTTTGACCGGAAATGCCTAACTTTCGATTTTTAAATGAAACACCCTATATATTTTTACATTTTTGGAATCTAGAGGAAATTTTGAATACAAGTTACATCCATTTTGGTCACTTTTTGATAAACATTAAAAATTTTATTAAAAAATCTATTTCTGAATCCAGAGTGCTGTGGTGCCCAAAATATATTTTAGTTTGTGTGCTACGTTACTATAAACATAAAAAGAGCAATATGATTGCATTACTTAATTGTCTAGAGGCGTTTAAAATTTTTAAATGTGATTTTTACCCACTAACTCGGTTTTTTTAAATGGGAAGTTAATCGTCCACCAACATTTGTAAATACCCCATTTTCATACGAATCTAATGATACCAAAATTTTGAAAATCCGCTCAGAAATATTTGAGATTTCAGCCAAAATACAATGCAACCAAGCTTTTAGAAACATGCGGCTAATAGATCAGTGGGCTTTGGAAACTAAAATGACACATTTCTGTTTAAAATCTGGTAACCTAATAACATTGGAAAAATCATAGTAGCCACTGAATGTAATAAAACAATATCAGCTGTCAGACAGATAAAAAATAAAGCGTTGCGGAAATCTCTTTGAGTAAAAATTAAAGAAAATGAATAATTTTAGTAGAAGTGAAAAGGTCGATATGTTACTGATATATGGAGAGTGTCACAAAAATGCAACTGCAGCTGCAGGACTGTATCAGCAACGATATCCCAACAGACGTCCTCCAAGCAGACACTTGTTTGCCAGAGTGGAACAAAAATTAAGAAACGAACCCGATCAACAAGATGACCATCAAACATTTATTGTAAGTGAGGACAAAGAAATTGATGTATTAGGATTTGTGATGGTACACCCAACAACATCAACAAGGGAATTGTCAACGGAATGCGACATTAGTCAGTCTTCGGTTTGCAGAATTTTAAAGAAACATAAGTTTCGGTCTTATAAATACCAAATACACCAACATCTTTATGGATATGATAAAGACAAGAGGCTAGTATACTGCAACTGGTTCTTAAATGCAGTACAACAAAACCCAGGTTTTCCTTTTCATATTTTATATTCAGATGAAAGTAGATTTACGAACCAAGGTATGTTTAACAGAAACAATACTAGGTACTGGGCTGAAGAAAATCCGAGGTTGGTAGGGCGGGGGAATATTCAGGAAAGATTTGGGTTTAACTGTTGGCTTGGAGTACTTGGAGATCGAATAATTGGACCCATATTTTTTGATGGAACACTTACTGGCGAACGATATTTAATCTTTTTTACAAAACCAGACAGCAGAATTTCTTGACTTACTTCCTCTTGCCTATTTACAAAATCTGTTTTTTCCGACAAGATGGTGCTCCCCCACATAATTCCAGAAGAGTGAGTGGAATATTTAAACAACTTGTATGGTGAACGCCTTATCGCAAATCAAGGTCATATCAGGTGGCCTCCTAGGTCACCTGACTTAACACCCCTCGACTATTATGTATGGGGCACTCTCAAAAATAAAGTTTATAAAACTTCTTCAAATACCCGTGAAGAGCTGCAAAAAAGTTGTACGGGCTCTTAATGAAATAACGCCGGCTGAATTGCGTAGAGCCATTCAAGCAACTGTACGCAGAGCCGAATTGTGTATAGAAAAAATGGTGGACATTTTGAACAATATCTATAATGTCAATTTATAGTTTAATTATATTAATTATTTTAATATGGATACCTACTGTTACCTAGTTTAAGTTTAATTGTTCAAACGGAATTGATTTTTATTTATTTATAGGCCCGATATTTATGTTCATTTAAATAAAACTCTGAAAACCGTACTGATGTCGCATTCTGTTGCTAATTTCCTTGTGGATGTAATTGTGTTTACCACCACATAACTATGCTAAATTTACTTGTAACGTTCTTTGCGCTCACAATTATTAAATGTTTGATAGCTCAAGATTGCCTATAACTACACGAGTCTGTCTGGCAGCTGATATTGTTTTATTACATTCAATGGCTACTATGATTTTTCCAATGTTATTAGGTTACCAGATTTTAAACAGAAATGTGTCATTTTAGTTTCCAAAGCCCACTAATCTATTAGCCGCATGTTTCTAAAAGCTTGGTTGCATTGTATTTTGGCCGAAATCTCAAATATTTCGGAGCGGATTTTCAAATTTTGGTATCATTAGATTCGAATGAAGAATGGATGACCCAAAATGCTAGTTGGACAATCAACTTCCCATTTTAAAAAAACCGAGTTAGTGGGTAAAAATCACGTTTACTAAAGAGTTGCTAAACACCTCTAGACAATTAAGTAATCTCGCAATCAAATTTGCTCTTTTTGTGTTTTTATTAGTAAGGTATTACATAAATTAAAATATATTTTAGGCACCACAACACTCTTGTTCAAATAGATTTTTAATAAAATTTTTAATGTTTATAAAAAAGTGACCAAAGTGGATGTATTGTATTCAAAATTTCCTCTAGATTCAAAAATGTAAAAATATATAGAGGTGTTTTCGTTTTGAAAATCGAAAGTTGTAGGCATTTCCGGTCAAACGGTCTAACTGATTTTTATGAAAAGATTAACATTTTGAATCGTAAGCCCTCCGAACAATTTTCTATTTCGATATTTTGGGATATCGGGGCGAGCATAATTCGTGACTCACCTGTGGTAATAATATATAATATATATATATATATATATATATATATATATATATATGTATATATCTGGAGATTGCGAAATTTTTATAGTCACTTCCAAAAGTAGATATTATAAGATACATTGTGACTTCATATATGACGAACTCACTTCCGTTTTCGTTCACAACGAAAATGCCATAATATTTAGAGAACTATGAAATAGATGTCACTATACATGTTCTGTTTCTACAAAATTAATGTTGGAGGTCGGTTGAAGACTTCATGTATCCTGAAAATTTTATTTTTAGTTCCAGTATAGATAATTGGCGCTGGTGTCATATATAGATGCATCACGGGCAGAACGAAGACACTTCTGTAGTATTTTACTTACTATGTGAAAATACGGCAACAACGCGTCGTCATATAGTTAATATAAATGCGTAGTGTTTTGTACTAAAATCATAAATCTGGTGTCACTTCCATTTTAATATTTTTAAAATGGGCACCTCGAGTAACCGTTTACTTGTAAATATCATTGATTTGACGCGGTAAGTTATTCTTAAAATTATTGTTTAAAAAATTATATTTAAATAATCCATAATGGTCAGTTTATATCGTTAGTATTCTGTATTGCACCAAAAATTTAATAAGACTTGTACACAAAAGGAATTTTAGAATGTTTGTTTAAACTTTCATAAGGAAAATATATTGGTAAATAAAAAAGTTCATCAATAAAATGATTTGAAAACAATTTTTATTAGCAGGAATGTAAATTATTATACTTTTTGATGAAACAAAAAAATGTGTTTTAAAAAAAATGTAGGAGATGTGTTGTGGGGAGCTCGACCCACTGGAGATGTTTGACAAAGCAAATAAGATATGAATAAGATATGCAGCAAGTTGTAAGTAACAAAATGATCACGAATATAGAAGTATTGGCAATATAAGGGTAAACAGTACTTGCTTCTATATTTAAATGTTGGATTAAACTGTAGGTAATCATATACATGTTTTATGTTACATGCGTTGTTTTTAAAGTAAAATAGTCT
>JANEYF010000585.1:0-10123 GCA_029963845.1 Rhamnusium bicolor | reverse complement strand
AGTTACGTATTGCTGAATAAAAAAATAAAAGATCTAAAAAATTAGGTCATACTAGTGATGGCTGGTTCCTAAAAAGTCGGATGAGTAACCATCCTGCGATCCTGTATGTTAAAAAGAAAGTTTACCACAATTACTTATTGCTCCTAAGATTTTTTTATATCTTTGACGATTTTAGAGTTATTTATAAAACGTGACCTTTTGTTTCCTTTGAGTTTTCCATAAAGAAACCATACATAGTTTTCAGATAGTCTCGCTTGATGTTATGACTCATTGTTAAATACAAAAATAATTATATAACATGGTGGAACCCCTGTATGTTCCGGAACCAATATAAGCCTTAACTCTTTATGCCTAGCAAGTTCTTCAAAAGCATCCCTACACTCCTGAATAAGCTGATCTCGTCCTAGAGAAGCAGACCGCTTTCAGAGTCGCCTGGCTGTCGGAGCATATGTATATTATTTGCTCCGTGCTATTCCTATGATGTTACGATCCTAGAGCGTAGCTCTCTTGCACTCATTTGTCTTCCAGATATTGTCTACCCCGAAGATGGATCTTCAGCCGCACGAGAGCCATCTGTGTAGCATACCAAAGAGCCTGTACGGAAGGTTATTTTCTTGTTTTTCCACTCTTGTCTGTTAGGAAGAGTGAGCGTATATGTTCTTTCTAATTGGTATTTTGCTCAATCATCTTGAAAATGAGATGGGAATTTCCCTCTCCGCCTGTTCGGCGATTGCTGCGTAACTTTTCCTTCTGCCTGTACATCGCCAGACAAGTTAACTACGTATGCGTAAAAACTGAAAAATTTAAAAATGAATTAAAACTATCATTTTAACTTATTCGAATATTTGCTACCTTATCTTTCACAATTATCCCATTGATATTATTAGTAATTCATACAATGATGTAAATTAATATTACAAAAAACGAAATTCATTGTTGGAATAGATGATAGACATAATAAAACTTCCTTGCTTTTACTTAAATATTATGAATGTTGTATTTTTGCAAATTATTTTGTATATTTTTGTATATTACATTAAAAAAATTGGCTAAACACTGTCTCACCTGACGAGCTGTCATTTGATTGTAATAATTGGTCTAATAATTACATCTAAAGAAACCAGTGTTGTCACATTTTTCTATATTTTGTAAAAACATGAAAATACAATTTTGTGAAAAAGAATTTCATCCAGAAAACAGTTTAAAGAATAAAACCATTTTTCGAATTTTATTACAAAAAATTAATAATTTTGTTTTTAGTCCCTAGAGCGATTATAAATCCAGGATGCGGATCTGAATTTAGCGGGTCTTCAAACACGTTTAGTCTAACTCAGTATGTTGAGCCACGAGGGGTGAACTATTACCGTATTTCGCCCAACTACTTTTTCAATGGTGATGGCTCAAGAAATTTAAAAATCACAGAAAACAGCTATGGAAGTATCGACGTTTGTATATCTAGGGACCAAAGTAGACCAAACAACCAAACAAGTGAATGTGAAACTTTAAGATCTGCAGTGAAGACAGTTGACATCTCGGGTTATTGTGGCGGTTCAGTAACAGACTGCTCACCAATCTACATTTCAATTACAGGAAATAATACACTAATCAGGTGTAAAGGTAATAAATCCACATTTCTCCTTGCAATTATTTTAAATTTTCCATTAAATTTTTTATTCATTTCATTCAATTTAGAATCAAATTTTTGTATGGATATATTTTTTATTTCTCGCATGTAAATTGCTCAGAAAAGGTTAAGGATATAATAATATGGAGATTTTTAAAACATAATGAATAAATGTATTATTCGCTCTTCAAAAAAGAAGTAATGTACTCACAGTAACGTAAAATTTCGATAAATCTTCTCAATTTGTAACTTTAATCCCTTATTTATTACATATACTAATAATAAATTCTTAGTTGGTGAATACGATTTAGAAGATTTCTTTGAGAAAGTAGAGCTATTTATATTAACCACTTCTTTTTGAACCAGTGTTTTAGAACCCACTTGAAATTTGTTTTCTACAGAGCTCTCAATATATCCCTCGTACATTAGATGATTTCCATCCACCATGCCTTCTGAGAGTGATAATGTCTGCTACTGCTTCAGTCAACAATAATCCTCTCGTGCAATGCCCGCCCAATATAGGTCGAAAGATTTGGCAACCTCAAAAATTTATCAGTTTCTGTGATACGTCTCCATATTATTTATACCCACAGATTGGTTTGTATACTTTCCATTTCCACACCCAAGAAAATATCTTATATTTTCAATTGGTGATGGGCGAAGAGAGGAAAATTGTTTAAATATTTCAGAGATCCAAACCTTTAATGTTTTCACTTGAAATTGTATGTTTGCGTATGCCCTGTATATTACGAATCCAATTGTTGCAAAAAAATCGTCATGTACATTCCTATAACGTACATTCCTATAACGTTCTCACCCCAATATTTTGATTTGTCTTTGGAAATAAATTAAAAATGTTTAACGTAACATAGTATTTTTTCCAAGGATTTCGAAGACTTCAACAAAAAAACAATTGAAAGTCAAATAAAAGTGGGAAAAACAAAGCAAAGTTTTTTAAATGGAACACTCTGTATATTTTTACAATTTTGAAAAAAGATTTAAATTCTCTTTCCGAAAATATAACATAACATATATATTTCGTTTGTCTGTGAAACTAGAATAGCAGTTTCGCTGCCAAATCAAACCATCAAAATTGTTTTTTGAAATCTATCTTCTCTTTGGTTGATATCTTTTCCCCAAGTTTCAATCAATAAATGTTCCAAATGATTTCTCAGAATCTTTGATTACAGGACCCAGTTTGATACAAATATGCATAATTATAATTACATGGTAGAAAATTTTAATGAAAAATACGTACTATAGCTGAAGTTATCTTGGAAACAGTAAAATAGACAGTTTCTTATAATGCGTTAATTTAACTTAATATTCAACAAATACACTTATGTTTATTAACATCCAACATGGAGGCGTGGCGTCCAAATCAGTGTCTCAACAGGGCCGACTTAATCATTGTTTTTATTTTCACCGTGCTGGTGTTAGTTGAATGTATTTTGAATAAGATTTGCAGGAAACAACTACTCAGCGAACAAAAGCCCCGACCTGCATTCATTGAATTAAACCTGTAAATCTTGTTTGGTAGCTAAGATTATTTGTAAATTCCTCACTAGACATAGACCGATTTCGAACTTTTTTATACTCTCGTCAGTATGCCATAAGTAATGGAAAAGACAAACAATAATAGCAAACCAGGCTAGCCTAAAGCAGACTAAGCAAAACAGACATAGTGAGTGATAAATGTATCCCTCTGGTGGTCAGTGCTACTACCAGTCAGACATCACTGATGTTTTAGTGACTGATAGCCACCTACAAAGCAGGTACCAAGAGCTTCAAACAACATAAAAAGTTCGAAACCGGTCTATGGCTAGTGAGGAATTGACAAATGATCTTAGCTACCAAACAAGATTTGCGGTTTAATTCAATGCAGGTCGGGGTTTTTGTCCTCTAAGTAGTTGTTTCATGCAAATCTTATTCAGTATACAGTTTAGCCCGCCAGAGTTAGAGGAAATTAAGGGGAAATATTAAAATGTGGTAAAATAATATACATGAGATGCTCATGCAAAGCTGGGTTAAGTGATACATGTAAGCATATCACTTCGACCTTGCTATCTCTGAACAGGTAAACGTAACCTCTGTTTCTGTCATGTTTATATTTGTTAGTGATTCCTAATTATTTTCCATTTGACATTTTTAAATGTACGTGTTTAAATGTAAAAAATTACTGTTATTTAATATGTTGTCTTTAATAATTGATAAATCGTGTTTCATTGAATATTTTTTAAGTAAACATAACCTTACTAGGATACAAGTAATATTTAGAGAACAAATTGTCGAATCCGAATAAATTTTCTTCAACTTTGTCGCTTTTATCCACGCAAATTCAATTTTTCATCGTTTCCAAATATATTTTTAAGATTAACGAAATGTTTTCCTGTCTTTGAGATACGATGGAATGGCAGTTCAATGTTTTTATGTGACTTACTGTCACAATTACTCACGGCACAATAATTATAACTTTATATGTACGATTATGTGTATTAGCAAATTTTACATGGTCCATCATGATTTTATTTTTATTTTTTTTACGCAAATTGAAAATAATTACAAAAAATCATGAAATCTCTGTGTAACCACATATGACGACTATGATTATCAGGTTCATCAACCAGCCGACAGAGGTCTCACAACCAATGTTGGATGTCAATTCTGCAGCACAATAATTTTTAAAAAGTACAAATAAGCGTAACTATTTAACGATGGGACATTGCGAGAGGTAGTGCGGGTGATAGAAATAGTCTTGTTGCAGTGGGGGCGCGAGCATCTGCAGCGAACTTGAGGCCGCCAATATGTTTCGAAAATTGAAATCATACTATACATTATTAAATATCTCGGTTATTAGGTTTTAAAAAATCTGATTTAAGCTGACGTAATCTGGAAAATATTGCACACATTTTATAAAGAATATTTTTTTTGATAGATGTAATACCCAATAAATCAAAATACTCTACAGGAAGTGCTAAAAAAGGTTTCTTAAAAGTAAAACGTCTTGTGAGAAGTCTTATACGAAGACTATCAACTTCACTGAGATTACGAATGTCAGCCACAAACAACATCTTAAATATGTTCTGTGGCAGTAACAATTCATGTTTAAAATGTAAAGTGGATAAACTATATTTCTTGAAAATCTGTTGCAGGCCGGATATGGATAACACCTATTGCTCCTTATGTTGTTACTAGCGCGTAGAGTTTCGTTGCTTGGAGCTGCCGACGGTATGGTTTTAATTCTCGTGCACTTTGCAACGTGATATAATATTTATACAAAGTGTAGGGGTCGCAGGTTTTCACACTTCATTTTCTTTAATATTGTGATATTTCAATAGATTTTAAGAGCATTGTGGTACTAAAATTTGTCAACGCAGACCAGTTCATTGTAAAATATGGACATTGTAGACCGAAAAAACAAGCGCGCCCCAAAAATGATGAGTTTTTAGAAAAAAAAATTCTAACTTTTTTCTTGATACAGAAATTTGAGTGATTTAACCTATCAACATATAAGTGATTACTTTATTAGTGGTTTTAACCTACAAGTAACATAATTAGATTGACCAAAATCTCCTAAATTCACATTTTTATTCACTTTATTTTTGTTAGAATCACAATGGCGGCGACAGTAAGTATATGTCTGTTCCTTACACAAAGTTGGACGCGGTTATAGAAAAGTAGAGGTACGCTATACCTATATAAAACATGTCACTTTAGGAGTGAAAAAGATATTTGTCCAGAGTATTTATAAAAGTGTTGCTAAATACTAAACGAAGTTACATAAAGAAGTTTTACTGAATCTAAATATAATATATCAATAATGCGATATGTATAAATACTACAGAAATCATATATTTAATAATAGTATAAAGATAACTACTAACTACCTAGATTAATCTATGAACAAGACTTCCAACTAAATTAGTTTAATAAGCTTCTTGGAGAATTATCTTAATAATTGCGTCTGTAGTAGTTTTCTATACATCTGTTAGCTTAAAATAATGTTTTGCAAAAGATTTATATATTTTGCATTAAGAATTCACATTTCAGCTGTATTTTAGAAATCTCCAGGATGTCTGTAACTTCACAGGTTTACTGGGTAGTTTAGGAGACATGGTCGTTGGAAGCGAAAAGTATAGGAAAAATAATTAATTGTCAGCCGTAGTCTAACGGAAAAAAATAAGGATTTTTGTTTTTTACTGCCATATAAGCCCATATAAAAGTACGTTTTTTTTATTTATTTTAAAAATAGAAGTTCTACGGAAAATTTCATGATTTTTGGAGAAAATAATATGTTCCATGATTAGCTTTGTCATGTGGTGTGATTAGTTAGAAAATTTTGATTTGCGCCCTTATGTACATGACGATTTTTTTACAAGTGGATTCGTAATATACAAGGTATAAACAACATATCTGGCAAGGTCATACATTTTACTCTAAAAGTATTAACGGGATCAAACACTAAGCGACTTTTGTCAGCACGAGCACTCCACTACTCGTATACCGGTAATAATGAATAATGTCTGAAATGATAACGCTGCCGATTTTTCTATATCAGAAGATTTAGACATCAGACATTTTTCACTAGATTTTCTTTATTGTTCTTCATCGAAAAACACATAAGCAACTCGGACGTTATGTACAGATAAAATCAGTATTCCGTATAACATTCTCTAGTAACAAAATGAGAACGATTCTCGATCTTCAAAAAGATAACTATCAAATTAAAAATACATTTTTTAGTCTCTTCCAAACGTTAGAAAAAAATCTTGTGTGCAACACATAGGAAACGAATACTTTTTCCTTCATGGCGTGTTTTTGATCTCGGTTGCACCTCAATCAAAAATCGTACGCATTACGTCTATATGCAAAATATATATATTTTTAAATGATCATGTAAACATTTAATTTTATAATGGCCGTTTTCATGCAGAATGGCTGCAAATAAATTCAACTCTTTTGGCTGACCATATAATAATATATCTTAATGTTTTTCTAATAACTTTTATTTCAGATGCTTTTTGCCGCTACCCAGACGATATAAAATACACCATTACTTTGGAAAATGTTGGCTGTGCCAGTAGTGCCATTCGCATTATATCTAATTTTTTTATAATAGTTGTGTTATTCTTAGTATTAGGATTTTAAATTTATTACTCTAATTTATTATTTTACTTGTTAAACGAAAATTAATCAAAATTTAACGTACTTATTTTCTTTTATATTTCTCAATTTTTGTTTTAAAATATCAGGTAATAGTTAAAATTAATGTGTTTCCAAATGACGGGTTTAAAATAACAAGGTTCAGTTCAAAAACAAAACAATTTACGAAAAATATTGGCAAGAATGTGAAAGTAAAATCCGGTTTACTTTTTCGTCCTTTTCGTTATTATTATTTTTTTATAGGGTAGTAAAATGATTTAAATTCAAAGTCTTTATTTGGCAGGTTTCAGTCAATGGCTATTTATGATCATCTACTATAATTACATGATATTGTTTCACATTGTTATCATGTAAATAATTCACAAGAATATGATTAAAATTTTAAATAAATACCTACCTGCATATGACATCCAATTGTAAAAGTAAATCCTTTCCGGAACTTGGTTGTGCACAAAGAAATTCAATAAAAATGTTTCAGTTCTGGGGAAACCATGGGCGGGGTAAAAATCGAGGAAATTCATAATACATAAAAAAGCATAACAAAAGCAGCAACAATTTCCTACATCACCATCAGCCACTTTTCATGACCTAGTTTATATGAACTATAAATTAAAACTATCTATATCTAGATACGTGCAACAAGTTTGTGTTTCGCATAACGATGTTGTGAACATTTCCAAATAGGTATTAATTTAATTACTTTATATATTTTTAAATGTATATGAGGATGTGATTGCAAAAAAGAATAAGCAAAATTAAGATGCCACAAATCACATTCTAACAGGTAACTTAGAAATATTTTCTTTGTCAAATAATGAGATTCTTTAACATTGCATCTTGGAACTGTGGTTTTTGTTGAGTTCAATTTAAGAATATTATTGGCTGGCCGTTCTTTTAAGTGTTTGAATCATTCAGTTAAAATGATAAATACAATTACACAAATTAGCACAAGAGCGCATCTTGACTGGAACTCATACGTACATCTGCAGTGTACAATATGAATACAATGGGCCAGTATAGATTTTTGAGGAACACTAAAGTTGTAAATAAAATATGTTTCTATAATTCTTACTATTTCTTATACTGAACGAGGTTCTGTATCTTATCCAATTGATCCTCGTCAATGAATAATATCGTGCAATATAAAACAAAAAAAAATTATCTGTCCTTATACAGAATACTAATACTGTTCTAATAAAAATGTGAAGAGATATTGAGCTCATGCTCTGAGAGATCTAACGTTAAAATGTTTTCATCTTTGGATATAAAAAAAAATGTTTCGTTGAAGTTTTAAAGGTTAAAATGAAATTAGAAACACCACGTGGAACTTTGTTATTCTAAACCTGCAACCTGTAGTAAATTAAACTAAAAGTTAGTTGTTTTTTATGAAAAGATGTGTAAGGTTTTTGTTCTATGTAAAAAACCATTTTTCTCTTGGGAAATCCAGAATATTGCCAATATTATGAATAGTTATGATAATATGACAAATTTTCTACATAGTTTTAATCATGTTATAGAAATATGCATGTATAAATAAATTATAATTACTCAAAAGGAATTTGTTATTTTCACACCATACCCGAGAACCTTATTGCGATCAAAAGAACTAATTATAGTGTGCGAAACAGATATTGTGACGGGACGTCCGGGGTAAGACGCTATGGAACGGAGAGCCGGATTTAACTGTATTGTTCGCTCGTTTATTTTTCAATGTAGGTTTTTGTGCTCAGTTTAGCTAGCAACAATTTAACAATTGTACAAAAAAGCATTAACTTGAAATAAAAGTATTGAATGTAACGTATTGACTACACATACAGCAGTTACAGTATTCAAGTTTGCTTAATATAAATTGTTACTACCCAGCAAGAACCGCGAGGAGGTACGAGCATTTCTTGCCAGGAAAGGATGGCTATGGAATATTAGTATAGAATAAAGAGATTATTTAAAAAGTAACAAGAAACCTTTAAAAACAAAATAAAAACAAAAAATATACTCTCAAAATAGTAACAGAAACAAATAATATAATACTTATAATATACTTACAGTGTGCTGAGCTGGACCCGTCGTTGGTAAATAATTACTGAACCAACCCTCGCGTCAAGCCTTGGATGTATTCTCTACAGCGTGTTAAGCTGGATGAATCCATCACATTGAGACACCATGGAATTTACTCTACAGCGTGTTGAGCTGGATTGAGTCGTCGCATCGACACCTGGATGATATTTGCTTTAAAGCATGCTGAGCTGGAGTCGACCGTCGCACCGTTATAAGGTCATCACGAACTAGGTAGAACATGACAAAACGAAGCGCGGCGTGGCGAAACGTTATTTTTATGTTCCATGGTTTCTTATGGAGTAACGCGCATTTATGAGAAAGGAGGCGCAGCGCGCCGCGGTTCCTAGGGGTGTTGCTTACTTTTAGGGTCAAAATTTTGAAAAACGATAAATATACGAATAACAATAAAATTGTTGGTACTTACATCATTATAACACTGACGTGGTTTCCACAAAATACCGAAACACTATATACTGCACTCGACGCGCGTTTCGCCCAGAATGTTTCCCAAATGAGAAATAGGCAGATATGCATATTTTTTTAATTTGATGAGAAAGATTGTGTGTTGAGCTAAATGGTAGTCAATTTGAAAACACCGTTTTATATAAAGAAATTATGTACAACTTTTTATACCCTCTATTTTAAATAATTATAAAAATAATATTTAGCTTTATCCCGAATTTGCTATATTGTTACTTAACAACTTTTACACCAGAACACCTCATATATATCTAACTTTACACTCAAAAAGAGGAAACATGGTGAATTGTACAGTTTATTCAGTATAAAACTCCATTTCAAAGATGCGTAATTTGCAACCTGTAATTTCCATTGGAATCCCTTGGTGTCAGACTGTAAATTACAAATTATCTTCTTATTATGAAACGTAAGGATTCGTTTACGTCAGGTATGCCAATTAAATGCCAATTATACGAGGTATTTTTATCACGAAAATTATATATTTCCAAAATTAAATAACGTATTTCAAATTAAAAGTAGTTATAAATAAATGAAAACCAGCTAAAAAGGGTAGGCATTCCTGTTATAAAGATTAAAATATGCAAAATTGTGTATACTTAGTTGCGGGTAAATCTCATATTTACAAATTTTCAATTAATTATAGAAACTTCAGGAACAGCCTGTAGTATACTGTTCTCGGGTATTTTACTGGCATTTTTTACAGAGGCCTTAAAGTAAAAATTTGAAAGCATCATTGAATTGAAATAACTGACTAGAACACGCGATAACTAGATAATCTCTCCGCGCCAATATCCTATTGAC
>JANEYF010000584.1:1520000-1699112 GCA_029963845.1 Rhamnusium bicolor | reverse complement strand
TTTTAGCAATCGACTTCTTTTACCAAGTACTACCTCCCATTAAAAATATATTCCCAAGTTCGTAAACACCCTGTATATATATATATATATATATATATATATATATATATATATATATATATATATATATATATATATATATATATATATATATATATATTAATATATATATATATATATATATATATATATATATATATATATATATATATATATATATATATATATATATATATATATATATACATATTAGACAACCCCCAAACCAAAGCCGAAGCTGCTCGGACAGGGGTTACACAGTTGAAGAAAAACAAACACACACAACCAGACCGACTTTTTATCGCATTAAACGCAGGTTTTGCATGAAATGAAGTCCAAAAGTGTATTTGAAACGCCAATAGAACGTGTTTATTTAGGGTCCACCTTAAATTTGTATACTTAAATAGAATGTTTACCAAATGAGTAAACAACAATATAGCAAGCCATTTACTGTACGTATACTTTCTATTTTGTCCGCGTTCCATTCATGAATCTGACAGATAGGTAGGTATCTATTATAAAATCCAGTTGACCCATTAAATGTAAATATTTTTATTTTATTTTAATCTGTTTTCGTTTCGTTAGAAAATAATACCCTAGATGCTCCTATAACTGATAGAGAAATACTTCTGCTTAATTTTAACGAACAAACTTTATAACGGTTTATTATAAAAATCCGGCTGTGAGACAGCTATTTATTAGTGTGGTGTTGATTAATGTTTACCCGTCTCAAAAATCTGTTCCAGTAATCGTAAAGTGCTGGTATAACAAATACCTAGTTATTTTTATTACAAGCACTCTTGCCGCAAAATCATTCAGACTATTGTGATATAACATTTTCAGTTTATCAAGCTGACAGTTTTAATGATTATATTGTTCACAAAAAACAGAAAGTTAATGCTGTTTCTCGTGACTAAAGTATTCAAATTTATCTTGTAAAGTGTCAAAAGAGTATGTTGGAAACTGAAAGACATTTATGTTTTTTGTCTTCACTATTATCATGGCTTTCATTTATTCAGGAAGCCATATTACACCCATTACCTAGGTAAGTATTACTTGACAACGAGGTCAGAATATAGACACCACACATTTCAGACCAATCATGTTTAAATGAAATTAATTTTACAAATTAAATTAGAAATTGAATTATTAGTAATAACAATGTCAATTATTACATTATTATATCCTCAAATATCTAGTTTCTGAGGTAAAGGTTTTTGAAAGATTTGGGAGCATTATAACAAGACGGAACATTTTTAAATAAATTAATTTATTTATAAAAGGAAAAATAGTTAAGTAATTAATAATAATTATAATAATAATGAGATGCGACAGAAACAAGATTATTCTAAAATACGTAAACAAATAGATTGGCATAATTAACCAACTATATTAAGAGCTAAATATAGCAAAATTATAAAATAGGAAATGGACCTTTAATAATGTCAGGACAGGCGTCGAATTTTGTTGTGACGAAATGATCCATTGACACTACAGCGAGAATTGATTCAATTCGAACAGGCGTTAAAGGAAAGCAAACGATGTACAGCTACCGCAACATACAGATTCCCAATCTAAAATTTTAATTTTTTTTTTTTTGGCACCTTATCTACTGGACTATTTATGTTTACTTGAATGAATGCGCGGGTTATGCGGAGGGAAGCAAGTTATTGCCTATCTTTAGATTTGATTCGTTACAGAAGACCCGGAGTGGGTTGGAACCTTTGATGTGAAGATAACACTGACGTAGTTTTCCACGAAACACTAAAACACTATATACTGCACTCGACGCGCGTTTCGCCAACCAAGTTGGCATCATCTGAAGATATGAGCCCAACAATGAACCAGAAGAAAATTTTATTCTGGACGAAGGAACGGAAATTAATATTTTGGCTCGAGTAGAAGTTGATAAGACTGTTTCTTTAAGGCAAATTGGGTTTGAACTGGAATCAGTCACCAAACAGTAAGCGGAATTTTGTGCAAATGCCACTACAAATGTTTTAAATACCAATTGCACCAACACTTGTAGGAAAATGATTACAAACGTAGGATGGAATATTGCAATTGGATTTTGCAGAATAACGTGCAGCCAAACAATGATTTTTTGGGAATGATTTTATTTTCGGACGAGTCTAGGTTTACAAATTTCGAATTATTTAACTGACAAAATACAAAATATTGGTCACATGAAAATCAAAATTTATTACGGGAGGGTAACTCTCAAGTGCGATTCTGTTTCAATGTTTGGCTTGGAATAATCGGTAGTAGAATCATTGGTCCAATAGTATTTGAATGGCCTTCAAGGTCACCTAATTTAACACACCTTGATTTCTTTGTTTGGGATCATTTAAAAAATATTGTCTATGCAACCTCTGTTATAACCCGTGAAGACCTGGAGCTACGAGTAAGACGCGCAATTAATAGCATAACGGTCCAGTAATTGGCGAACGTTCTTCGAGAAACAACTTTGCGAGTTCAGAAATGCATTGGCTATGCGAGTTCAGAAATGCATTGAGGTTAATGGACAGCATTTTGAACAATTGTTGTAATGTTTTGTGTTCATTTTTTTGTATTCCAAAACCACCTTATGTATAACAAGGTAATTAGAACAAAACTGCTCGGACAGGGGTTACACAGTTGAAGAAAAACAAACACACACAACCAGACCGACTTTTTATCGCATTAAACGCAGGTTTTGCATGAAATGAAGTCCAAAAGTGTATTTGAAACGCCAATAGAACGTGTTTATTTAGGGTCCACCTTAAATTTGTATACTTAAATAGAATGTTTACCAAATGAGTAAACAACAATATAGCAAGCCATTTACTGTACGTATACTTTCTATTTTGTCCGCGTTCCATTCATGAATCTGACAGATAGGTAGGTATCTATTATAAAATCCAGTTGACCCATTAAATGTAAATATTTTTATTTTATTTTAATCTGTTTTCGTTTCGTTAGAAAATAATACCCTAGATGCTCCTATAACTGATAGAGAAATACTTCTGCTTAATTTTAACGAACAAACTTTATAACGGTTTATTATAAAAATCCGGCTGTGAGACAGCTATTTATTAGTGTGGTGTTGATTAATGTTTACCCGTCTCAAAAATCTGTTCCAGTAATCGTAAAGTGCTGGTATAACAAATACCTAGTTATTTTTATTACAAGCACTCTTGCCGCAAAATCATTCAGACTATTGTGATATAACATTTTCAGTTTATCAAGCTGACAGTTTTAATGATTATATTGTTCACAAAAAACAGAAAGTTAATGCTGTTTCTCGTGACTAAAGTATTCAAATTTATCTTGTAAAGTGTCAAAAGAGTATGTTGGAAACTGAAAGACATTTATGTTTTTTGTCTTCACTATTATCATGGCTTTCATTTATTCAGGAAGCCATATTACACCCATTACCTAGGTAAGTATTACTTGACAACGAGGTCAGAATATAGACACCACACATTTCAGACCAATCATGTTTAAATGAAATTAATTTTACAAATGAAATTAGAAATTGAATTATTAGTAATAACAATGTCAATTATTACATTATTATATCCTCAAATATCTAGTTTCTGAGGTAAAGGTTTTTGAAGGATTTGGGAGCATTATAACAAGACGGAACATTTTTAAATAAATTAATTTATTTATAAAAGGAAAAATAGTTAAGTAATTAATAATAATTATAATAATAATGAGATGCGACAGAAACAAGATTATTCTAAAATACGTAAACAAATAGATTGGCATAATTAACCAACTATATTAAGAGCTAAATATAGCAAAATTATAAAATAGGAAATGGACCTTTAATAATGTCAGGACAGGCGTCGAATTTTGTTGTGACGAAATGATCCATTGACACTACAGCGAGAATTGATTCAATTCGAACAGGCGTTAAAGGAAAGCAAACGATGTACAGCTACCGCAACATACAGATTCCCAATCTAAAATTTTAATTTTTTTTTTTTTGGCACCTTATCTACTGGACTATTTATGTTTACTTGAATGAATGCGCGGGTTATGCGGAGGGAAGCAAGTTATTGCCTATCTTTAGATTTGATTCGTTACAGAAGACCCGGAGTGGGTTGGAACCTTTGATGTGAAGATAACACTGACGTAGTTTTCCACGAAACACTAAAACACTATATACTGCACTCGACGCGCGTTTCGCCAACCAAGTTGGCATCATCTGAAGATATGAGCCCAACAATGAACCAGAAGAAAATTTTATTCTGGACGAAGGAACGGAAATTAATATTTTGGCTCGAGTAGAAGTTGATAAGACTGTTTCTTTAAGGCAAATTGGGTTTGAACTGGAATCAGTCACCAAACAGTAAGCGGAATTTTGTGCAAATGCCACTACAAATGTTTTAAATACCAATTGCACCAACACTTGTAGGAAAATGATTACAAACGTAGGATGGAATATTGCAATTGGATTTTGCAGAATAACGTGCAGCCAAACAATGATTTTTTGGGAATGATTTTATTTTCGGACGAGTCTAGGTTTACAAATTTCGAATTATTTAACTGACAAAATACAAAATATTGGTCACATGAAAATCAAAATTTATTACGGGAGGGTAACTCTCAAGTGCGATTCTGTTTCAATGTTTGGCTTGGAATAATCGGTAGTAGAATCATTGGTCCAATAGTATTTGAATGGCCTTCAAGGTCACCTAATTTAACACACCTTGATTTCTTTGTTTGGGATCATTTAAAAAATATTGTCTATGCAACCTCTGTTATAACCCGTGAAGACCTGGAGCTACGAGTAAGACGCGCAATTAATAGCATAACGGTCCAGTAATTGGCGAACGTTCTTCGAGAAACAGCTTTGCGAGTTCAGAAATGCATTGGCTATGCGAGTTCAGAAATGCATTGAGGTTAATGGACAGCATTTTGAACAATTGTTGTAATGTTTTGTGTTCATTTTTTTGTATTCCAAAGCCACCTTATGTATAACAAGGTAATTAGAACAAAACTGTATTTTCTTATTTTCTTTTAGCTGTAATTTTGTTTATATTTATCGCTCATTTTAATACGACATATGAATAAATTCTTTATTAATAGTACTAATAAATGATACTACGGTACTAGTAACTAGTAGCAAAAGCAATAAACTGTTACAATTTATAACAATGTATGCACAACTCACCCTATTAACTAGCTTGATGAACTAGCTTGGTTATCACAAACTGGAGATAATCTGTAAAAACTTTGCAGCATCAGGTATGTTTCTATGGTCGTCCAATATGGTTCCATTTGAAAAAAATGAGTTTGATGAACTTTATTTGCTCATAAATTACGTAATTTAGTATTTTTGACGGGACTTCGATTTCTCTAGCATAACACGGGTTGTTTAGAAAAAATTAAAACCGTCATGGCACACTTAAATGGAAAACTAAAAATTATATTATAAAAAAATATTGACGTTTGAAATGTCACTTATCTGATATCGTGGGATTCAGAAAATTATGCAAAATTCAAAAATGCAATAATATACAGGGTAATCCAAAGTTAGTATCACTTCCGGCGAAACCGGAAGTGAAAAAAAAATCACATATATGTCAAAAAGTGCCGCTTATTATATATATATAGGATATCCTAAATTTCAATCAATTATCTTCAAAACTAAACGAGAAAAGGGGGTGTACCATGATCCTGTTACAACCGGCATATACTATTGAACCAAAAACATCACATATACTTTTAGTCAGCAAAATTAAAATTAAGTTTAATTTCTGCTTCATATAGTGCAGACAAATTCATTTATTTAAATAAATGTAATGGATAGGTTTTTACGGCTTAATTAATTCCGAAAATCCAATGAAAATATTTAGTAGGTGTAGGTACAAAATATTTAACATTTACACAAATATAATATATATCTACATGTTAATATTTAATAAAAAATAATTTTAATAAAAAAAATAAAAAAAGTGATTCTAAAAATTAAAAGAAATAAAAAAAAGAACAATAGCCAACAATGAAAAAAAAAAAGATAAAATGGAGAATCCCAACAACATATTCAAATAACATTAAAAGTTGTGGCCTAAAAATAAAACCTGAGAAGCCTTTTCAGCGACTGCGTTTCTCACTGATAACTTGTCCAGCCTTTGAAAATATACGTTCGCATGGAACGGATGCTGCTACGATTCATAGTCTTCTACGCATGAGCATGTAAAGACGAGGATATATCTGCTTTCTTTCCTCCCACCAATGAAATGGATCTTCTGTTCTCCTAATAAGTGGTTCATTAATATATTTGTCTATCTCTACTATCCTGGCAGTCACGGGATTTGACAGAGTTAGAACGTTTTTGACTGTATCATCAAAATCATCCCAAATATATGTTACTGAATTCAGATAAATTAGACGCAGCAGGAGTCGATTTTGAAGTATTTAGATATTACGTCAAAAGATGCTATTTTTAACTTAATAATTTTTAATGTATTTTCATATTTACTTTCAGATGAAAAGCCATATTTCTTAAACCGCGGATCAAGAAATGTCGCTTGGTTTGTTAATTCATTTGATTCTAAATCTCTAAATCTTTCTCTTATTTCAGATTGCAACTTGTTTACTAGCCTGGTCTTCCGGTGGGTTTTGTAGGTTTAGAAATTGTAACAGACTTCTACACACTAATTTCCTCAGTAATTTCATGGAATAATTTTAAAACCTCAACTGATTTTTCCAAAACATTCCAATCGGATGGTGACAAGATATTAAGATGTGGTTCATCAACAGCCAATAAGCCCACAACAGCTTGTTTAATCAATATTATTCTTGATAGCATATCATAAGAGGAATTCCATCTTGTTACGACATCCTGTTTTAATTTAACTAAGTTCAGGTAATCCCATCTGCTTTTGCATACTTCTTAATTTAGCTAAAGCACTGGAGCTTTTTTTAAAAAATTGCACAATGGCCTTCACTTTGTGAACTGATTCTTGGATTTCCGCTATTCAAGCTTGCAGGACCAAATTAAGTGTATGTGCATAACATGGAAGAAATCTCCAAGTAGTTATTCTTATTGCTGCAGTTATGTTAGAAGCGTTATCCGATATGATACATGTTATTTTGTTAGAAATACCCCATTCGTTCGCCTGAATTTTAAGTTGGTCGGACAAATTTTTTGTTGTGTGTCGTTCGTCAAATGGAATACAGCCCAGAAGATAAGATTTAAACATGTGTTTTCCTTTATCATCGTCATTAAAGTGGGCGGTGATGGCAGTGAAACTTTGATTATTAATGGAAGTCCACCAATCTGCACACCGCATCAACTTTTGATAGCTTTTAAATATTACTTCCTTTGTGTCATTGTACATTCTCGGTATTAAACTATCTGATATTGTTTTTCTGTCTGGCATGTTATAATTAGGGTTTAGCATGTGTATAAACTTGTTAAATTCGGGGTCTTCTACAACACTAAACGGTTGGTACTATTTTACAATGACTATAATTAATTGTTCATCTAGCTGTTTAGATTTACTGATAGATATTGGTCTGCGAATAAATTCGTTATTATTTCTTGGGTACGTGTTCGAGGCGGTATATTTTTAGAAGTTTTACTGTGATGAGTGACACTTGAGGTGCTTGGAACATTTATACTGGCTACACTGGGTGCAAATGAGGTACTTGGAATATTTACACTGGATGCAGATGAGGAGGTACTTAGAATGTCTATTAATTCTAACTCTGTGCTTTTTTGTGGCTGGTTTTCCAACTCCTCATCTTTATCTCGATGAGTATAAATTTCCCTTTGAAGGATAATAGCTTTGTGTACGAATTTCATATGCCGACCAAGATTGCCAGTTGCCCCTACACTTAGCTTTTCCGTCACCTACTGTTGTAAAGTGTTTCCATAGTTCACTACGTTTATTTTTTATTTCAGACGTATTTAATGGATTATTATTATTACGTATTAGCATAAAAGTTTATTATTTAAAACGTGAACAAGCGACAAGCGATATTTATAAAAACTAGGTACCTGTTTTACCAGTAAACAAGGCATGATCAGATAGTTACTAACCCTTTTTTTTAACTCTTAAATATTATATGTAAGTTTTATTGCATATGCATTGCATATTGCAGTGCAATGAGACTAAGTATACCTGTCGATGAACGCCTAATTGCCACCTTTCGTTTTCATGCTACTGGACGTAGTTATGAAGAGCTTAAATTTACTACAGGAATATCTGCTCAAGCTTTAGGACACATCATACCCGAAGCTGTGTATGAAGTTTTACATACGGATTACTTAAAGGCAAGTTTAATATCTCTTTATTTAGGTTTATATTTACATATTAAAAAAAGTTGAAAAATTTGTCAATAATAAATGCGTTCTGTGGGTGCTTCTGATCTTCCACACTTCCAAGTGATGGTGTAGGTTAAGGTGTTGCTGATGATGGCACACTAGAAGAAGGAGTATTCTGAACTTGCAGGTGATGGTTAAAACTGCCAGAAGGTATCCCTGATGATGAAAAACTACGTGGGAAGAAGATTTTCCCAACTTGTGGCTGAGGGTCGAGAATGCTAGTGTCTTCAGTTAATTTATTTAGTGCCGCTTTATGTAATATTTTTGTAATTAGGGTTTCAGCATACATCTTTTGGGTTTCATTTAACTTTGCATGTTTTGTGGCAACAAATTTTCCAAAAACTGTACTCTCGATTCATCACCACAGTTTTTTAATGCGTCCGTGCAAGTCTTCATAAATATTTGCTGCTGCATCTCCTGAGGTGTTACCTTCGTCTTTGCTCTTTTTTACAGGTGTTTTGAAAACCTGTAAAATGAAATAACATTCCAAGTTTAAAAATATTCATTTGTAACTGTTTAGTGTCCCAACCTGATATTTTTTTAAAGCAAAACAGCGTGTTTAGAACAAATAAAACAATTCCTATTTTTTTTTAAATTGCCGACGTTTTGGTCAGTTTTTGAAGAATTAATATAAGTCGAAACGTCGACAATGTTAAAAAATAGGAATTGTTTAATTTGTCCTAAACTCGCTATTTGGCATTAAAAAAATTTTAAAAACACTAATAATAATACTTTTATAATTTTGCGATAATTTATTGAAAATAACCTTCATATTGTATCTATTATTTCAGATACCGTCATATAAAGACGACGGGAAAAGCATTGCTGAAGGCTTTCAGTCACGTTGGCAGATACCTAACTATGGAGGCGCCATCGACGGAAAACATATTCGCATATTTCCGCCACCAAATACAGGCGCAATATACTAATTATAAGAACCCAGTATTAGGTGTTTTAGTGTTTCGTGGAAAATTATGTCAGTGTTGTTTTATTAAGTGTTTACAGTACGTAGAAATCGGCTCTGCAGTTTATCGCTGCCTTCCGATCTCTAATTATGATACATTTATCTTTAGTGGTTTCCGACTTACAGCAATATATTCTGTTTCTTCATCTTTAGAAGATTGTTAGTTTTATGATATACATTATTGAATTTATATTTTATAGTGCGTTTTCGTTTTATTTTGAGATCCTCTGTTCGCTAAAGAAGTTTGCCACATACTTTTGGAACAGTGTGTATAATAGCAACTTTATTATAAGCCATTTTAAAATAAAATCTAGACAAATTTAATAATACTTCATCCTTCACTTTATTGAACTATTAGAGCTGAATGCATTATGCAGATATGGATTAATTGCTCACTTTATTTTTTGACTGACAGGGTATTTTTATGTGAAGCAAAAACCTTACAAAAAAAACTGTTAGTTACAGATGTTTCGTTTTTGACACTTCACAGTTCAACATACTAACTCCATCATGTTATCTCAATATTAAAAAAGATTAATGTTCATACTACCCACAGTATAACATCATTCTTTATATCTGCATTCATTGGTCAACATGACATTTATATCAGTGTTACCCATTAAGTAGCTACAGGGGTTGATTTATTTTACTGCCTACAGTTTTATTTGTACGTATATTATCTTCGTAGGACTACGCGATAATAAATAAAAATTCAGAAATCGTAATTTCTGACATAATCAGAAAGTTAGTGGTTGGTATTTTTGTCTAGTAGTTTATTTTTACCTATTGAATACGATCTCGAAAAATTACTTAATATTTAACAGCGTGTTTAATTTTCATGGACTCATCTCGATATCTTAGGTATCTTTCAATGAATTTTTTTTTGTATTTGTACAACTTCCCAAAGTGCATCTTTTCACGTATTCCAGTCAAATTTACATAAATATAACAGCCTACTGTGATCACAAGAAAACGCCATATTGCCATATATTGCTTCGCGTTTGAGATGCGGCAAAAGTTGTTTCGAGAAGTTGTTCAGAATTACCAAGGACATTTGGAGACAGGGTTTCGTGAAAAAAATTTGATTTTATAATTTTATTGTAATTCCAATATATTCCTTTTTTATTTTATCGAAAACTTAAACCTTTATATTGAAATACAAAATTCGAACATGAAGTAAATTTAAATTTAGCCCGTTTCTACAGGATCGCCTTTCATGGTTATATCAGTACTTTATATTTTTTGCCTGTGGAGTTATTTCTTGACAAATTTGCCTAATTCTGTTACAAAGATCCTGCTGGTTCTGCAGCCTCATTTTATGGTCCTTATTTTTAATGGTTCCCCAGAAATAAAATCCCATTGGAGTAATACTTCGAGGGCCATTTGATCAGAAGACTTTTTCGCCGTATCCATTTCAGAGGATAACATTCGATCAACGACGCTCGAACACCTCTGAGTTGTGAATGGATACTCCATCCTCCAAAGTACATATCATATACTGCAATCGGTAAATCTTTAGTTGCATTTAAACATTCGTTATTTAAAAAATTTGAAAATCTTTCGGCGTTGCAATTATTTAAAAAGAAAAAAAGATTCACTAATTATAACATTTAAAATGCCGCACTATACGTTAACTTTTTGTGACTATTGTCCTTTGCAATTAATTACCCAGTGTGGGTTTTCTTTTGTCCAATAATGAGAATTTTGGAAAGACACGACACGATTTGTAGTGACTTCATCCGTGATAATTTGATTAAACAAATTAGATTCTCTAAATAATTACTTTTTGCACATAAACATTATTCCAATAGTCTTATGTCGTCACGTTCTTCTGAAGTATGCAAAAACTTAGATTTATATGATTACAGTTTATAACGTCGGAGCCACCCCAAAGTTTTGGATAGTTTTAAATTCAAATTTAACGCCTTATTTCTTACTCTGTTTCGAGGATGAACACGATAAGCATCAATAATCGTTTCTTGATGAGGATATCTTTGATTATTCTGTCTTATTCTAGTCCTCAAATATTTTCTTGCTGGCGCTCGCTCTGGAAACTGCCAGCTCGCCTAGTAAAGAATCACATTCCGGTCTTGTTACGTAAATAATAAGTACCTCAGGCAGGTGCTTTATCAATGGACCGCATTAGTGTGACTTATTGTATTTTTTTAAGAATTATGCAAAATAACTTTTAAACGGAAAAATCATGTTTGTAATAGATATCTAGACATAGATATAGGGGCCATTGCTAATCAAGTTGTCTACCCTTTCATAATTGTCCTCTTTATTTAAAACAAAAACCTTATTACACATCGGATTTTAAGTAAAAATAATCTTTTTCACGTAACTGATAATTTTTCTATTGTGGTTTCTGATTTTCTGTTTAATTTAGTGACAATATTTGTGGAGATTTGATTCTTGCAAGCTTCTCTGACAATTCCTTTAGAGGAATCAGGAAGGTATTGAATTGAACTTTCAGCACTGCAACAATCTGGCGATTTTTACATTTCTAGTTCATCATTTATTAGGTTTCCCCCTCAATAAAGAGAGGTTTAAAAAAGAAAAGGCATTGATTTGGGATACAAGTAATGAATATTTTGTAAGTTTAGTTGATAACATAATTAGGAAACGTACATTTAAACAGACACTTCGAAATATCCCGGCCTTTCAAAATGAAAGTACTCCAGAGAAATAAAACTTCCTCTGCGGAATGAGGCCGAACAAGCTGAATTTTTCCAGAGACCTTCGTTTTGATGTTCCAATGAAGCACAAAAAAATCTCATATGCCTACCCTTGTGCGTCTTGAGATATCGAAGGTCAAAGGTCATGAAAATCGTTTTTTCGCGAAAATCTCGCTTCCAGTGCATCTGACGTCATAAGAACTCGTAACAAAACTTACGTAAAATAGTATTCTCTACAAAATTGTTTATATACATTTTTTTCGTACGACCAGCCGTTTTCGATATATAGCATGATAAAGCGGGAGCGCGCATTCGTAATAGGTAATACTGTATTATACTGCAGAGCTATAAATATAAAAGCACTTTTCTTAATCTGTTAGACTGGAAAATTAAATTCCCATTATTAAAGCCGTTAGAAATTTGTTTATTTATAAAAAAATATATAATAAATAATTAATAACAAAAAATACATTCTTTTTCACACCACGCCTTATGTTTCCTTGCCTTCCTCCTCGTCTTCGTCGGGTTCCACTAGCACCTCGATCAACACAATATCTTCGTCAGACGCTTCCTCTATATCTGTTGGCTCTATGTCTGTTGGCAAAACCTCTTCAGGCTCAAGGTCACTGAAGTCTTCGATGTTTCGCAACTCTGTTGACGGGTTCAGGCATGCCTGTCCGTGACACTGACCACAAACTTTGGAGCATGGCAGCCCGACTTTTCTACACCCGCACTGCGCACCACACCCCTTTTTACAATTACAGAATATTGTATTTAATAGTTCGCCTGGAGCAGGTGGCAGTAGTGTTGTTTTCGGCTGTAATATGTCGTTTTTTTAAATCCCAACCCCATTCTTCGGGTTGTAGATTTTTCCCTAGCCAAATCTGTACTTGGTAGTAGACCCGATAAATATGCTGTCGAGCTGCTTCACTGGTAGGTGGAAGGGATGACAATTTAACAGGTCTATTAAGTCGTGTAGCCTTAATGAATTGGGTGTATCTAAATTTGTCAAGGTTCACTTCATTTTTTGGAGCACCATGCATAGCTAACAGAAAACTCTTTCCGTTCTGAAATACTGTATCTGGCGGGCAGTTTTCTGCTTGAAATATTTGAGCCGAGTGAGTCAAATCGGGATGTTTCTCAAACGGCTGGTCGTACGAAAAAAATGTATATGAACAATTTTGTAGAGAATACTATTTTACGTAAGTTCTGTTATGGGTTCTTACGACGTCAGATGCACTGGAAGCGAGATTTTCGCAAAAAACCGATTTTCATGACCTTTGACCTTCGATATCTCAAGACGCACAAGGGTAGGCATATGAGATTTTTTTGTGCTTCATTGGAACATCAAAACGAAGGTCTCTGCAAAAATTCAGCTTGTTCGGCCTCATTCCGCAGATGGCCTTTATTTTTACCTTATTTCCCTGGAGTAAAGAGAAAATCCTAAATTTGTATCAAATTCAGACGATCCTCGATTCATCCGTAGTATTTGCAAGATTTCTGAAGATAAAGACATGACAATGGCTTATTTGTTAGGAAATAAACTACAACTTTTAGACAGTCCAAAAGACAAAATTGAAACAAGTAAAAACTCGGTGATTTACGAAATTAGGACTGTAAAGACAGTAATCAATTCAAGCTAGATTCAAGGAGCATAGATTCGTCTCAAATATGGAAGAACAGATAAGTCTAGTCCAATATGCGATGGAAAACAACCATAAAATAGATAATAGCAATTTAAGATTAATTGCATATTACAAAGTGTAAAAATAGTATGAATATTAACAGAGGGTCAATCCCACATAGTCCACACTATTGGTTAGTGAGTCACGGTTCACCGAACCGTAACAATAATTTAGAAACAAATAGGATACATTGTTAGCATAAAGATAGTCTTAGTCATTTCCAGATGGTGCCAACTTTGTTGGTGAAGCGCGCGTCTAGTGTAGTATACGATGCAGTGGTGTTATGTAGAGAACCACGTCAGTGTTTGTTTGAAAGATAATTGAAAAATAATCTTAAACAAAATAAATTTCAACGCTCTGTATCTCCAAACGAAGTACGATGTGTTTATCAAATCTTTGTTCTTTTTAATAGAATCCTCTCGATTGCCGTAGGCTTCACACTTAAAAGTGAGACACCTTGTATAATGAACAAAAATTCGGCTGAAGGATTAGCTTTTGAACTTCCCGCTCAATGTTGGATTAATTAATGGATAATATAACAAGAACAATAACACAAAATATGAGTTTTAAGGTGAGTATTTAAATAAACTTTTTTTTCTTAAAAACTTAAGAATTTTTTAGTTATTTTATACTGGATAATTTATTATTCATTTTTTTCAGTCTTGTTTAATTCAAGATCTAAGCAATATTTTTGTGAAAATCAGATCTAAGTTAAACGTAGGTAAATTTAATTAAACAAAATTTTGTTTGCATATACCGTGTGTAAAAGAATTACTGCAGCCAACTGTTAACAAAGATCGATTGAACAAGCAAGATGGACGTAACAGTGTGAGTGTATTGTAGGTAATCACCTGCAATGAAGATGAACTATCAATTAATTTTGCTAATTCTATGTATTTCGAGAAATAATCTACAACTAATAAATATATCTCATTATCCAAATAAAATAAATCGCACGCAACTTTTCCCCAAGGTAGATTTGGTACTTCGTGAGGTAACATAGGTGGCGCATAGACTGATTCTGTCCCTATGTTCGCTGGGTGTGCCTTATTCCATCTCATTTCATCCTAGTTCGCAGCCATCGCTCGTGTTCTTTTTCTAAGTGACCACACTTGGCACTGTACATACATAGGGTATACACATAACAGACGCTAATATAAAAATAGTTGCAAATGCTTTGGGAGTTTGAAAATGTAAAAATATATCGATAACTGGGATTTTCAGTTTCAGGGTGATTACATTAACTTCCCTATATGACGGGAAGATAAAAAATAAATAGGATTTGATCTGAAAGAAATTAAATACATGAATTATTTTGATAAAAGGAGAAGTTAAATTTAAATTAAATAGCTCATTAAATATTAAGTACACCTTAACATTTCATACGCTACCTGCATCTTGCCCATTTGTTCTCAGTGCCCTCTTTTTCTTATTGCTTTTTTAAATATAGTATATCTTATGTTAGGAATTTACTTAGGATTCAGTAGGTTAAGTTTTTTAAATACCATATATTGTATATCAACCTCTGATGTTACTTACAAACAAGGTTTTGCCTTCGTAAGATACTCTGTTTATATAAATACTGTAAAAGTTTTAAGAAAGCTCTGTTTTTATTGTTAATGGTTATGTTGTAAATAAACGTTATTATTATATTATTAATGTCATTTTTTGATCGAGTAAATTAAGGTCTAACAGCGACTTTGATTATTTCAATTAGACAAAAAAGGTGGATAAGTTATAAGTATAATGCGTTAAGGATATTTATAGGAAAAACTCTGTCCATTATCAATAAACAGTAATTTGGTCAACTAGAGGTCTACTGGAGTCTACAATTTTTTTTAAGCACGTCCAAACTGTATGCTCTTGAAGTACTTATAGTTATTGTATTTCAAGATGGTTTCGCCAGGTCTAAAAAAATGTTGTACATTCCAGTACACTTTTAGTTAGCCAAATTACTGTCTATTGCTAACGGACAGCGTATAGGTTGCATTTAGATATTATATCCATGCGTGGTTACCGTTCAAAAAATTAAAAATTTCCCATTTCAAAATTTATAAAATATTATTTTATTACGTAAGAATTTAAAACAAACACATTTTGATTTAAAATTGACCTTATAAGACAGCGGTGTACCTAAGGATGTAGGTATTAATGTAACATGCTTAATGTCCACAGTTCACGTTTTCTTGCCCACTTCAATGGAGGGTAGCTGGGGGAACTGGAGAGTGTTCTTATCCTTAATCTTGCTCGTAAAGATGTATCAAGCGGTTGGACAAATTAAATTCTCTCAAAATGTCTCTGAAAATTGGTCCTTTCTCTGTTTAGTCAATAAAGAATGGCAATCACTTAATTCTTTTTCAGTTGCGTTGTACCTTCTGCGAGTTATATTGTCGTGATAAGCTTTATTCGGATAGAATTATTTACATTAAATTACCTTGATAAATCCGATTTGGGTTTTAAGATGCCGGCAATAAACGTAAATTTCAGTTGACATATACAGAGTTGTTGTCCCTACGTCACAATAAATAAAGTCGTTTTTACTGAGCGCGGTAACACAGTTGAGTAGATTGTATCAAGCTAGACTAATAATTAGTCGAATGAAAATAGTCGAGTTTATTTGATTACTAAAATATCTCAAAATATATAGAGACCACTTGATGAATCATTCGAATGACAACTCTGGAACAACAAAAACGGATTGTATAGATACGTAACATATAGGTATTTAACTAAGGATACACATTGCTCGGCAAGACATGAGTTCACGGAAAGTAGCAAACCATCCGAGCGATCATAATTCGAATCATTCTATTATTAGAATCGTTTAAGTACGGAGTAATCGATTTTTGAATTTATTCGATTATGTCCATCACAACTAGGCCGTGTCTACTTGCACCTGAGTTCAGAGTTTCAGATTGGATGGTTGTGTATCCACGTTTTTTTTTTAAATAACCCTCTCCACCAGTTTCTGTTTTAGAATTTGGTGTACATTTTATTTTGGGAGGAAAAATCGATATAAACAAATGCCCTAAAAAGCCTAATTTTCTAGGCATTCACTTTCTTCATAATCTTCACTGCATTTTGAGCAGACTACTTTATTTTTACAATCTAGTTTTTTATGATAAAATTCTTGACGTTTGAAACATCGAGGGATAATCAGTTTCTTGTATATTGTAGAGCGTTCCCAGGTGGCTTGTTTATATTCATAATTCTCTCGAATAAGACTGTTGAGCTCTAGTCAGCCAGACGTATTTTCCTCGAGTAAGTGACATTAATTCCTTCATCCGGTCATCAAGATTAGATCACAAATAGCTGATTCTGCGGTTGGGTATTTTGTATTTTTAGCAATTCGTTTGGTACATGCGTTTCTGGGACCATTTCCGTCCCATTGAGACTTATAACCTCCCCCAACTACCTTGCAGAGTCCACGAATTCTAAGTTCTAAGGTACAGAATGTCCAAGCTACAAGTTAATGATACAAGAACTGAAAACGCGACCAGTCCCCGAGCAAACGAAGCGGAGCTGTTCAGCGTCACGTTCGGTGATTTAACTTCTGTTCAATCGGAAAAGCCTTTTTTAAAAAAGACAAAAAAAATTTATTGAACATAAAAGAAAATAATATTTATTTTATTACTACAATATACTGTTGTGAATCTTATCAGGATAAATGAACAGGCTGTCTAAGCAAGCTTGGCTTTTTATAATGTTTTCTTATCACAACTAACCATGCATTTTCTATGAACATAATGCTCCCCGCAAAGATCGAAAATTAAGGAAAAACATCATTTTGATCATCTTGATTTTTGCGTACTTTAGTGGTTAGTTTAGATTTGGAAAACCATAATAACAAGCCATGTTTATAGCATTATTTACAATATAGAATTTATAACATTTATATAAAGCAAGAAGTAAAATTAAAATAAATATTAAAACTACTAATCCTACAACAATTGTTTCGAATATATTGGGTCCATTAGTGTTAATCACTTTGTCCAAAGTTTTAATCGTAAATTCACTGGATTCACTTTGAATTTTAGAAAGTTCGTCTTGCTGAATTTCTCTGTCGTCTTGCTGATTTGAATCGTCCGCGTAGCATTCTCCGGATGCCATTTCTGGATGGTTGGCAGGTGAAATGGTGCTCCTTGAATTGATGACTCATTGTTTGAGTACTCCATACCTTTAAGTATATTGGTACAGTGCTCGGGAATTCGAATTAGACTAGGTGTTGTCACATCCATGAATCCACTGGGTTGGCATTTTTGGGTTACCCTGGTAGTGCGTGTGAGCAGGTCTAATACATAGGCGTCTCTGACGGTTTCTACCAGAGTTGTTTGGAGATCGATGGATGTTAGTTGACATCCAGATACCATGGTATTTCCTCACAATATTTGGGGTATACAATCATTTTGCATCATCCATTCTTTAACGTGGGTAACACAATATTTGTCTATTGGCTGATAGTGATGAGAAGAGGAGTTCATTAGAACATAGGGTTTATAGGGTATGATAGTGGTATTATTGATCGGAATCGGGAATAAATGAAATAAATCGAAAACATCTTTCTCAACTATAGAAAAGTGTATTAAAATCATTAAGTTATCATCATGATATTTTAATTCTGTATACAAATATCTATAATATTCTTGTATAATATGAAAGTCTAAGATTTGATCGTTATAGTTTTGTTTCATTGTTGTAATTAATACTGTTAATTCGTTAAGAGGTAATATGGAACTGGTCAATGTTCTTAATTCAGCAAAGGTAATTGAATTTTGAATATTGTCTATATGTTCTATTAATAAATTACAATCCATCAATAACATATTCAGTATTTGTTGTACACTTATGTAATGAGTTATTTTATCAACTACTTGTGATTGGTTTTTTAATTCCTGTATAATAATATTATTATTAGAATTTAATTTTTCAAACAATTTTGTAGTTTCATTCATGAAATTTTTGCTAATAGATACAAAGTTTGTAAAATCGTGATGTATTGTCTGTTGGTTTTTATCTAAATTTGCTATAGCATTATTGTATCTCTCACCGTCTTCGTCTGTAAGGATGCGAAAAAGCCATCCCAGAGTTCTTCCAACAAAATTAAATGGAGATCGTCTTTGCCTGATAATTTAAGGTTCTAAATTAGAAAATTTTACATAAGCTTGTTGTATTGAATCTCGTACATGATTTTTTTTGGTGTTCTAAGGATGGTTTTAATTCGCTAAATTTGTAAGTCACTGAATTTCCCGATGGTTCCTTTGCAAGTAGCGGAGTATTATCTACTATCTTTTGTATCTGTAATAGATATTGCTTATATTGATTTGTTTCGATATATTTTATGAAAGTATGTTTTCTTAAGGTAATATGGGTTGGTCTGATTTTATAAGGGAATATTGGGTTAGTTAAGGGAGTCACAATCTATGTGCTCCCATCTGAAGTGGGTATATATTATAGCGAGAAGGTTATTCCTCATCTACAACCTGTAAAGGCTATTTATTTTTATTTACTTGTCTAATAGGTTTAACTAATTTTTCGTGAAAAGTCCCCTTATTAGTAATTAATTTATCTAGGTTGTCTATTAGGGGTTTAGCTTGTTGGTAAATAAGCTTTATTTTATTTCGAGTGTATCCCTGATGTTATATACGTTTTTATCATCATCTATGTGAATATCCGGAGGTTCTACTCTGTTTTCGTTTATTTTTATTGTCTCTAGATTTTGAATTGTTATTGTTAATTAACCGATGTATCGCGTGGGTGTTTTCAACATGTTTATTTAAATATTCTGATACTACTCGCGATTCACTTATCTCATTTGGAATCGCGTGATCTAATATACCTTTAATTATTTTTATAGGTGTAAATTTGGGGAGCTGTGGATGGTATTATTATATCCAATTAAAGCGTATATCATAAGATTCGTTATTGGCTGCGTTTTTTGTTCTGCGAATAATATTCGTAAACTCTCGATTAAACTAGAATGCAATCTTTCCACTGGACTATTAGAATTAGAGTTTTTAGCAGTGGTATGTATAATGCACATTAATTTTGTGTAATGCACAAAAGTTTTCGAAATGTCTATTTTAAAATTCCCATAATGTGATATAAATCCCATAATGTGATATAAATTTTAATAGGTTATCTACTATATCTATCGCATTAATTGTAATGGGGTACGCTGGACCGAATTTGGGAAAACTATCAATTATTGTGAAAAATTTTACTTTTTCTATTTGAAATGTATCTATAGTGATCAAATGGCTTATCTCCGATTGGCGTGTTTTTAAATATTATTTTGTGTGGGTGCCTCTCACATTTGGTTCTTTGGCAAATCGCACACAGATTAATATAGTTGCTAACACCATTTTTTAATGTAGGCCAATAGTACCTTCGTCTAAGAGCCATGGTAGTTTCGTTTATGCCTTTTGGCACAGTTTTACTTTCATGGTGATATTTTAATTTTAAAATTTGCTCGTCCTTGGTTTTTACGTCTCCTAGATATATTGTACATCGTACAAACTTAAATGATTTTGCCAAAAAGTTAGCCTGAATAGTTCCCGTAAATTTAATTAAACATTCTGTTGGTATTACTATACCATAAGTAGCGTTTGGTTTTAGATAATCTTTAAGAAAGTTTACTAAATCTTCTTTGAAATAATTGGACCTAAGTGTTACATTATGCCATTTTTTATTATCGAAAGGTTGTGTACTGTTTCGTTGGTGTCTACCGGCTTTCTGGCGTTAATATAATATCTGAGATTATATTAATTTGGGGAGGAGTGTCTAATGTTTCGTTATTTATAGTTTCGTTGATGATTTTATCAATAGACGAGGTAGATTGTAGTGATTCTGCTTAATTTGTTAAGGTGAAAAATCTGCTAAATTATTTTCCGTTATATCATAATTATTCGTAATTGATTGATTATCTGAATTTTTATTCTAGATAATGCATCTGCTACATAATTGTCTTTGCCTTTGATATATGTTATTTCATCATAATTAAATTCTTGCATTTTTATTTTCCATCGCAAAAGGCGTGAATTTGGTTCTTTTATGCTTGTTAGCCATTTAAGGGGTTTGTGGTCTGTTTGAATAGTGAATTTATTTCCAAATAAGTAACTTTTCCAGTAAGTACAAAAAATATGACTGCGAGTAATGCTTTTTTGATAATTGAATAATTAATTTCAGCTTTGTTTAACGTTCTACTACCGTAACATATCGGTTTATTAAATTGGGCCAAAACAGCACCGATCGCATAATTTGAACTAGCAGTGGTTAAAGTACATGGTATTGTAAAATCTGGATATGTCAAAATAGGTTCATTAATTAGATAATTTTTTAGGGTTTCAAAACTGTTTTTATAATCGGTATTGTTAATATCAATTTTGGAGCCTTTCTTTAGATAGATGGTCATAGGTTTGGCTATCTTAGCATATTCTTTAATAAATTTCCTATAATAACCAGTTAGGTCTAAAAATGACTTTATCTGTTTAATTGTCTGTGGAATAAGGAAATTTTGTATAATTGAATTTTTTTTTTTGGATTAGGTTTTACTAATTTGTCTGATATTATATGACCTAAATATTCTGCTTAGCGTTTAAGAAACTCTGTTTTGTCTAATTGTATTTTTAAATTAGATTGCCCAAGTGTGGTAAATATTTTTTTTAAAGCTATAAGACGTTCTTGCAGGGAAACGGAATAAACAATGATGTCTTCTAAATATACCATACAGATGTTATCAGTAATGTGGTCTCGTAATATGTGATCCATCACCCTCTGGGACGTTCCAGGAGCATTCTCTAACCCGAAGGGCATTCTAAGAAACTCATAATGACCCCTGTCGCAAGTGAAAGCTGTTTTTTCTATTGACTCTTTGTGCATTGCTATTTGATGGTAACCGAAAGCTAAATCTATGGTTGTAAAGTACTGACTTTTACCCAATTTTGCTAGCGTAGCATCGATATTGGGTACAGGATATTTATTGTCAATTGTTTTAGCATTGAGTGCGCTATAGTCTATTACCATGCGGAACTTTCTTTTACCAGAGGCGTCCATTTTTTTTATCTACTATCCAGATGGGATGTGCTTATGGGCTTAGAAGTTGTCTTATTATATCGTCCTCTAGATATTGATCGATGGTTTGATTAACAAGCTCTTCATGTACATAAGGATATTTATATATGTGCGGATGAGTTGGTATATTATCGCTTGTTCTAATGTAATGCTGGACTTTATCAGTTGCTGTTAATTTTTCGTTTGTTTTGTGAAATATGTCTTTAAATTGATTACAAAGTTTTAATAATTTAGATTTTTCCTCTGCATTTAGATGATTACTTCTTCAATGATTCTAATTTAGACATGGGTTGAAAATCGGGTGTATAACTATTATCAAGTATTTATTCTAATGTAAAAATTTCGTGTTCTGTATTATCACTTTTTTTACAACATAATTCCGTGCTAATTTGGAAAGTTTGTGCGGAATTAGACTTATTTTGTATTTCTACATAAGCTTGGCTGTTTGTGGCTGTGTTTAAACAACTATTTATTATAATATTATTCCATTGTTGTTCGTTTACAAGTATTTCACCTTCTTGAATGTTTACTGGTAATTTTTATATTTTTATTTCATGCGGATTTAGCATAAAGTTAAGGGTGTGTTCTTTATTTACTTGCCTATAGTGAAATGGTATTGCAAAATTATTTGCGAATAGTTTTGAGTTTTAAAATCAATAATTAATTTTAGATCTCTCAAAAAAATTAATTCCTATTACTCTATCAAAATAGTTGTGAAAATTATATGCTACACATTCTGGATAATACTCAACGTAATTTTGTAACGAGTCCCTCATTTGTTTCCTAATATTTGAATTTTTAATTATTAGCCAGAACAATGGAATGTTAGCCATTCCCTGAGCTACTACCGTACCGCTAGCTGTTTTAATTTGCGTTGATTTTTTTAATAATAAAATTTGGAAAATAATATTTTATTATGTTGGGTTTTAGTATATTTAGACTACACCCTGTATCGATTAATAACTTGGTTTCTAGTTCGCTTTCCGTTGCTCGAATTAGTAAGTACGGGAGTGGCGTTTGAAAATTTGTATTTATTTCAGCTATAGTATTATCGCCTGTTGCGGAGGCTGCCGAAAATTTCGTGAGTCGCATTCTTGCAAGTTATCATTTCCTAAATATCCGTTATCTGCGTCCAGTCCCTCAGTATCGTATATGTCATTATTCTCGTTATTATAATAGTTATCAGCGTTTTGCATATAATATTCGGTTTCTGGATTATAAGGTTCTCTATACTCGATATCATCTCCGATTCCAACGAAGTCCATGCTATTTTCTGTGTTTTGTAACTCCTCATTAACTTTGTTTAGATAAGGCGGCTGAGGTCTCCTATTATTATTCAATATAGTCGGATTCCCAGTACTTGTGGACATAGGTGTCGGATTATATTGCGGTATATTTTTATGGGAATATTACTTACGCCTGACATTGGTGTTGGTTTTGCATAATTTTGATTATTATTTGGCTTGGGCTGCCAAACATTTACTGGTCTGCCGAATACTTGAGAATTAGTCGGATATTGAGTTCGATTACTAAATTGATTATTATGTGTTGGATTAAATTGTCTGCCGAATACTTGAGAATTAGTCGGATATTGAGTTCGATTATTAAATTGATTTTGATATTGATTATTGTATGTTGAATTAAATTATCTCATTCGGGATGATTACGGCGTTTGAGGGTAACGTTGTGCGGGTCTTTGACTAAAGTTTGGATTATAAGAGTTTTGCGATAAATTAACTTCAGGTACTAATTGTTTATAATTTTTTGGTTGGAGGAAAAGTTCAAAATTTTCTTCGTCTTGAGCCATTGACTTCGCGTGTTCTAAGTCTTTATTTATATTATCTATTTTGTCGCGTAAACGCCTATTTAAAGTGCTAAATTATTGTATTGTTTAAGATGGATCGCTTTTGTAGTTACATCCATTTCAATTACAAGATATTGTTTTTATTTTTAGCTCTTATTTGGTTTTAATTATTTGTAGTCTTTTAGCAAAATTTTAATACGTTTCATCTATTTTTCTTCTCTTGGTGAATAGGATCATCTCAGTCTTAGATGGATTGACTGAGTGACCTGTTTCGCCGCACCATCTTTCTATTATTCTACAAGCTACCTGCGTTCTGTTGCAAACGACATTTAAGAAGCGGCCGGTCACTAGGACTAGCCCGTCGTCCGCATATGTCTGCGCATAAAATCCTTCCGAAGTTAGGCGCTCCAAGAGACCATCCATTATTAGACACCATAGATGGGGTGATAGGCAGCTGCCTTGTGGACAGCCGCCCCTCACCCCGACGTCCAATTGGCAGTCTCCCAAAGCAGCACTAACTCGTCTCTCTTCCAGCGCAGATTTCACCCATCTGACCAGTACTGGAGCAGTACCTCTAATCCGAAGGGCATCGCAGATAGTAGTAGTCCTTGCTTTATCAAAGGCTCCCTCTATAACAAAAAATACTGCTAGGGTGACCTCCTTATGCAGGAGGGCCCTTTCTACCTTATGCACGACGGCGTGAAGGGCTGTCTCCGTGGACCTCCCTCGCCTATATGCGTGCTGATTTTTGTGGAATGGGTACCTGGCTAGGTCCCCTTCCAACAGATATCGGTCCACTGTCCTTTCTAGTGCTTTTAGCAGGAAGGACGTGAGACTGATCGCCCTAAACGATTTGGCAGCTGTGTAGTCCTTTTTTCCCACTTTGGGGATGAAGACCACTTTAGCTGACCTCTAGGTCAGGGGAACATATCCCAGTGCCAGACTGGCCAGAAATATTCCTCTTAAATACGGTAGAAGAATATCCAGGCCCCTCTGAAGCAGAGCTGGGAAGATCCCGTCTGGCCCTGCTGCTTTAAAGGGCTCGAACTCATTCACTGCCTTCGTAGTGATCCTATTGTCTCCCTTCGTCAACGTCAACGACTTTATCTAACCATGTAGTAGAACAAAACTGTAAATTTAATTTTGATGAAACAAAAATATTAGATACTGAACAGAATTTAGATAATACACTTTTACTAGAAATGATGTATATAAATTATAACAAAAATTGTGTTCATGTAAGAACAGATATAGATAATTTAAATAAAATTTATAAATCATTGTTAAATAAGTTTAATTTTTAAATAAAATTAGGTCAGAAATTTTACGTATTCGTCTTCTAATTTGTATGATAATGCCATTAATTAATAAAAGAAGAAGAATATGATTAACCTTAACCGAACAATGCTCTAATATGAAATATAAGTTATTAGAATACAAATTAAGGCCACAAAATTATTAAAAATGAGAAGAATTTAACCTATACAAGAGTATTAAAGAATAATAATTGGTCACGTGTATAAAATCAAAGTTGTATTATTGCATTGTTATTTTTCTTTTTAATATTGTATGTCAAATATTGTTGTTTTGACTTTTAAGTGTTTGTTTGTTATTTATTTATTAAAATTGGAGATAATAGGTTTTATTACTAGATTGGTAAGTGTTTTTGTATCTTGTAAATCCGTTGGTCATACTATTAATAAATTACAGATTCTGAGGAAGGCAGGTTATACTGCAGAAACCGGTCAATCTAAATAGAGAACAGTAGTTTTATTTGTCCTACTACCCACGAATAGAATCTGAAATAACCAGTAATATTTTAATCTTATTTAGTTAATAAATCCCATAAAATCTAGAAACATATTAATAACAGATGCTCTTCTTCATTGTATATTAATATTGCTGATCGTATTTTCAAAACGTCTTGATAAACATTTTTCTTCGAACCTCTCCTTGCAAACAAGAGTTTACAAGGAGGGAGTTCCTGTGTAAGAGCACTCTAACATTTTAACTATTAAATTGCTTTTCACTTCAAATATGTCTACCTATCATTCTCTGGTGTGAACTAAGACCGTGTGTCAAGGAAACAAGTCACCTAGTTTCTGATCTACATGAGTGCTTTACGATCGATGATTGATGTCTTCTATATAACGTTTTTTAACCGTATCCTGTTTGATATAACTAGGGACTACTAATCTAAACTCAAACTAGATCGTAAAGAAAAATTATCTAAAGTAATCGTGGAAAACTTTAACTTTATTAGACAAACTGATAATAAGTTCTTCATAAGCACTCAATAACAGTATCAACAATTTGTTTATAAAAATAAATGACGTGTAAAGATTACATTAAATGTAAATCATTAACATCACTTCCGGTGATATATATATATATATATATATATATATATATATATATATATATATATATATATATATATATATATATATATATAGTATACATAATAATGGAGAATTATTTAAATCTATTTGGTCGTTTAATATGTTGTAATTTTTATTCCTATTTAATTTATTAATTTCTAGCACTTCTAATAAATTAAGTTTTTTACTTTTCCCACAAATATGTAATATTTTAGGTCGATGGTCATCTGTTATTGTATGACCAGAATCTGTTAGGTGTTTATAAAAATAATATAATAAATAAAATAAAATAAAACAAATAAATAATAATAATAATAATAAAAAGTGTTTATAATTTTTTAAATTAAAGTGGATTTTCACAAAGTAACTTCATCTTCAATCAACTTTTTGTAACTAAATTAATCTTTTCCTTCCAATAGAAATAGCGCAGCGCACTGTGGACGCCAACCCAATTAACAGTCACGGAACAGTCGCTATGATTCTTTTCAAAAAAATTTCAAATATTGGTAATAGCTCAAATGTATGATTTTTACTATTATTAATTTTTTGGGGATACACCTATTAGCAGGTAGAACAGGTATTGAATTCGATTTCAATCCCAAGGTCGATTCGACTTTTCCTAGGATCATATCGAGATCCAACTCAATCCAACTACATGAGAACGGCTATTGTATTGAATCTAAACATGAGCACTGTGAAGTTGTTTTATAAACAATAAATTACAACCTTTTCAAACTTTCCATTTTGTGGCTAAGTGGCTGTTAAACTTAATTTATTTAAAATAAAAATATGTAAATTATAGTTTCCAACAAATCCAAAAACATCAGCTGATAAAAGACACCTGCCCCAAGATGACAGTTAACAGCTGGCAAATGTTAAAATTTCAAAACGGGATTTCAAATCATTTTAGATACTGTTCATGAAAACGTTGAACGGTATTGAACTGAAGTCGATTTCAATACTCCATGGAAACGTAGTAAATATCTGACACGCCACGCTAATATCGCAGTTCACATTATGGCGTGGTTGAATTTTTATCATGTAATGTCCTATCCCGAATAAAGTGCTGTTTTCTCAAGAAAAAAAATTTATCCTTTTATAAAAAATGACGTATACTATCCTCCTAACCATCCAGAGTATTATGGAGGGAAAAAAATGCAAACTGGTAGGTATGACCGGTGTAAAAGTGACAGAAATGTGTGAAAATACTGCAAACTATTTTCTATCACCTGATTGTTATTGTATTGCTCCTTCAGCGTTTTACTATAAGAGGCCAATTAAAATAATAGAGAGCTGATTTATTCCTTAAACCCCTACATATTTCAAATTATTGTAATAGCAGAGGGTAAGCACCTACTTCTTAAAATAATATATATGTATATATATATATATATATATATATATATATATATATATATATATATATATATATATATATATATATATATATATATATATATATATATATATATATATATATAAATTATGAAATTCGTTTTCCGGGTATACTCCGCGTAGGTGATGGGCCCCGAGAGGGACCGTGGTTGTCTAAGCCGCAGTAAGCAGTTATCTGTTAGAACCTGAAGATGGCAGATGAGATTCTGCCGAAACGTCGTTCAGACAACCACGGTCCCTCTCGGGGCCCATCACCTACGCGGGAGTATACCCGGAAAACGAATTTAACATTCACCACCCGCGAAAACCTGAAAAACAACATATATATATATATATATATATATATATATATATATATATATATATATATATATATATATATATATATATATATATATATATATATATATATATATATATATATATATATATATATATATATATATATATATATATATATATATATATATATATATATATATATATATATATATATATATATATATATATATATATATATATATATATATATATATATATATATATATATATATACATATATACATATATATATACATATACATATATATATATATATATATATATATATATATATATATATATATATATATATATATATATATATATATACATATATACAGGGTGAGCCACGGTGGGTGGAGTATTAGAAGTATATAGAGAATGGATCAACCGATTGCTTTGAAATTTTGGCTATCAAGATAATCGAGTATGATCTCTCCAACTAAAATATTTTCGAAAGTGCGGTGTTGCCACATACGTAAAACTGGCAACATCTTCGTTATTTTAAATGGAATAACCTGTATATTTTTACGTGTTTTGGATCGTCGTCTCTTTCTGAGTAACTTTTATTAATATTTTCCTATACCTATCTCAAGCCGTTTTCGAGATAATAATTCTTTTCTGAATTTATGGCCAAAAATTTGACTTTCAGTAAATCGTGTTTTCTCCTACCTACGCAGCAATTAAAAGATAATTTTTTAGTTGCGGCTAGGCAAGGTCTGGGGGCATCTCCTCCATTAATCAAATGTTTCGATTATCATACAGGGTGAGTTAGAGAACGCTTTCTACAAGTTACTTAGATAAATGCTCGAAAGTCAATTTTTTTAAATGGAATGCCCTGTATATTATTACTGATTCGGAAAGGCGATACATTTACCTCTTTTAAAAAGGTAATATACTCTATACCTAATGCACACCGTTTTCGATTTATGGGCACTTTTCTGTAACCTTATCAAGAATATTAGTCTTCTGGTATATCATAACGGGTGGGCCATGAAATTTTTTGTTTTGTCATTTTGTAATTACAACAGATGTTATTTTTCTAAATAAATTTTACGTTAGTGATATTTGCACCTAATTTGAATAGCTATGTAGCACAAATATGGCAGAAAATATTTATACAAACACGGTTTTAATTGATTTATTTATTATCCATGGACAGTGCGATAAGATTATCAGCAGAACTTGTAGAAGATTTAATGAGAAATATCCGAATTTGCCGCAGATGAACAACAGAAAGTTTTTACGAATTCAGAGGAATTTTATAAATTTTGGTTCGTCATTAAGAGAAGCAAGAAATTTACCTAAACCTGTGACATCTGACGAGGTAAATGAAATCAATGTGCTAGCATATTTTCATGCAAATCCCCAGTATTCCATACGTTATGCTGAGCGGGATTTAGCATTGCCATATTCATCCATTCGAAGAATACTAGCAAACCATAAAATGCATAATTACAAATTTACAATTTCTCATGCCTCAGGATTATCTACAGACAATAGAATTTTATGAGATGTTACTTGTACGTATTCCGCCATGATATTCAAGGTAAGATAAAATAAGGTAATTTATTGGTCTAATACATATATATATATATATATATATATATATATATATATATATATATATATATATATATATATATATATATATATATATATATATATATATATATATATATATATATATATTTATAATATATATATATATATATATATATATATATATATATATATATATATATATATATATATATATATATATATATATATATATATATATATATATATATATATATATTATTTTATATATTTCTTGAATATCATGGCGGAATTTTTAAAATATTCTTCGATAAGAAGATATATATTTTCTATTTCCAACAATACCAAACAATCCATATCTAAAGTTAGAAATGAATAAATAATTCAGAAAGAAAATTTTTATTGGAAATTTAAAATGTTGTTTGAAATTTAAAAATAAGATTTTTAACGGAGGAGTTATAAATGTTAAAAATTTTTTCAACAAATAATTTCTATTTGTGACTTCGTGGGGTTTCTTGAAAAATGTCTCTACAAGCTTCCGCCGTTCTACTTTGGGTTTCTCTCAACGCATTGGCTATCCACAGCTGATTTTAATCGACCCCACAAATTTTAGGTGGGATCAAATCAGTTCATTTTTAATATAAGAAATGTAAAACTACTCTACAAGGTGTTATTTTAAAATGTACCATTTAAAAAATAAAAGTGGAACTAATATTCAGTTTCTCTTGAAGTAGTATTAAAAATATTTAATTTATGATTATTTCCTGCATCTTGTTATAATTATAATCCAGTCTCACATGTTTTGGGCAATACTGTATAACTACATTAATATTGTAAAATCATCCATAATAGCCCCAAGCGGCTTTACAATCTATACAGTTTCAGTGAGTATTAACTAATAACAGACATTAATCATTAACGGGAATCTAATTTTAACTAAATATACTGATCGGAAATTTCCTAACATTAATTTCCCTCGAATAATTAGACTTGAATGAATATACTCATTCCAAAGCAAATAGGGAGTAACGCATACAAGAAAGCTAAATGAGACTATTATTCTTTCAACCCTTTGCTGTCTTATGACGGCCACGAAAGCATGTTTTCTTTTCAGCGGATTTGCACTTCATTGTTAAATTATGCTGTAACAAAGTAAAGTAATTTATATTTCACTGTGCTGTAACTAAAATTTATGGCTGTAAGAGTCATTCAATTATAAAGTCCATAATTCAAATTGTTGGTTTCATATTTAGTATACAAGTTTGTCTTCTCAATGCTACCTACAAAATTTCGCTGCCATTAAATATGTTCACAAAAACAATATTTTATCGAAAGTTAACCGAAGAACTTTGTTTAGTACCTCATACAAAAGAAAAAACTATACTAAAATTGAAAAAATGAGAATGGTAGAGTATGTGAAGCCGTGTTTCCTGAAGTTGTGTTGCTTTAAGCTGTGTTTTGTTACGTTTGAAATTTGGATGTTTTTACGCTTCGCTTCGTAAATGTAAGGTGTTTAATATAGCGGTCTCAGCTTTTCACTCCTAAAAGCGTAGTAACAAAAGAGTCCGGTGGTTTTGTGATGAAGAAAGCCTTGTAGTTTAAAGTTGGACAAAATATTTAATGGCAGATCTATCTATTATGTAACTTGTATAAAAGGTATCTATCCAATATTTAACATTTAATGAAAATCGCTAATAGTAGAGTGCTCGTGCGCCGTTAAATGCTTTAAAAAACGAAGCTGTAGGGGTTTAAACACTAAAAGCTGACACCTGGCTAAATCGATAGCTTATATATAGGTAAACTTCCAAAAAAAGTTGTCCAAAGATTGTCCTGTACAAAAGGGCGTTATTCAAAATTTTCGAGTTATGTAGTACGTCAGATAGCCGAGGGCCAGTTCTTTCTTTGGTAAAAATTTGATAATATTCTCTGTAGCCGTTTGGCTGTAAAAAAATAAATTATTTTCAAAAAAAGCATTGCATCTTATGGCAGACGCAGACTTTAAGAGTCTATATCTCCGTTCGATGCTCGCTAAAAATTAATTCATTTTGCCGTGTTTTTACATTTATCACTCCATTACTCGGAAAGTAGGTCTCAAATCAAAAAAAATATTCTTAAGAAATTGAAAGCCGATGTTTTCTGACTACGACAGTATTGGTAAAAATATTTTTACGGAAATAATAACTGAGTTATGATTTAAAAATCAACGTAGCTACAGAATATCCAGGCGCTTGGAACTGCCGACTACGATCGTCCTCCCACACCGCACTACTCCCCGATGTCGAGCGTTGCCTATAAGATCTGTAATCTATAGTGAGTGCTTTATTATAAGTAATATTTGTAATTAATATTAGCTAGTGTGAATAAATTTTTCTATCTATTAGCTGCATAAATCTTTAAGGGGTAAGTGTGTATTAAATTAATTTTAATTATTTCATACATACCTAGATGCAAATAATTATTCATGCAAAACTAACTCTCGAATATAGGCGTTAAAGTTCAAGAAAACCTCATAGATCCAAGCAGAGGAAATTCAAATTAATGCTAGTTTCTTTTTATTGTTATTTTTAGTTTCCGACAAAAAGTTTACAAAACTTTCGTGGTATTAAAAATGTGAATTAAGTTATATAGCGCAAGTAAAATCAAATGCTAATTTTTAACTGTATAGCTACTGTTCTGTATCTTCGGAATTGAGTCATAAATTAATTATTTACAGGGTTAAAACTATGATTGAAGACAATGGAAGTAGTACTAATTCGGATAGCGATATCGAATCGATGCTGAAAATTAGATGTAAAAAGGATACAAATAAATTCATGTTCTGCCACAATTTGTCTGGATCGATGATCACAGGTTCTGACAAAACATTGGACACCATAAAAAAACTCAAAGCTTCGACAAGTTAGCCAAACTGGGGATGATAATTTACAAATAATAATTAAAAGAATCGAGGAAGGTGAAGTAGAGTTACTTAGGTGGCATAAATCCTGTTATTGTTTCTACACATAGACATATAATAATCTATGTTTCTACATAAGTAAAAGAAACATTGCAACATAAGTATCAGAAGTACAGAACGGAATCTAAAGAAAATATTGTTGGTAAGTTTGCTGGTGATGGTCCTAGAGCATCGGGTGAGACAGAATCCACCTCATCGATCCTGCGAAAAGATCTTTTTGAGATTGAAAAATGCGTCTTTTGCCATAAAAGGTCTCATAAGAAAAGATTATCGCAAGTTATAACTTTAAATATTGAGAAAAAAATCAAATTAATTGCCCAGAATAACTCAACTATTTTAAAATGAATAGGTTCAAATGATTTGATTGCTATGGAGGTAAAATACCATCCACAATGTTTTTTGGCAAAGTGGTCAAAATACACAGCAGTAACAAAATCTTCAGGCTTACCATAGTGTCTCATGCGCTAACCGTGAAAATATTGTGGAGAACAAACTTATTGAAAAATTAAAAAATGGTTTCCCTAAAAACAAGGAATACTCGATAACCACAATTTTTAACAGGGGGGTGCAATGTCTAAAAGAAAGTTACTGGATACGATAAAAACCATTTCGGAGATGCAATAAAGGTGGTGAAGTCCCAAAAAAGCGAATGAATCAGATAGTATTATGTCATCTGAAATTTCTTCAGACAGCAATCACAGGGTGTGACACTACTAGTCAATTTTCTGGTATCGGTTAAAAAAAGTTGTTGGAAAGTCTATCTTATATAATCCAAATTATTTGATCCTATTGAAATAGCTAATTTTGACGATATCTTGTTCAAAGAAGTTCACACATTTGTTTTAAGATTATATACAAGCAACGAAGAGATATCCTCAGTAAATAATTTACGTGGTATACTAGCAGCTTCAAAAACACTGTAAAAATTACCGCCGACAGAATACAGTTTAAAACAGCATTGCTTACGGGCTCATTACCAAACCATTATTTGGCTCAATGCTTTTAATCCTGTTATAAACCCCCCTAATGTGTTAGAATATGGTTGGCAACTTATCAATGGTAAACTGTTACCCTTATTTCAAACTCTTCCATCTGTTCCACAAGATCTGGCCATCTTAAGCAGCTGCGGATGTAAAAAAGGTAATTATACTTAAAAGTTATAATTTTTTCAAAGAAAACAATCATTTTTATTTTCAGATTGTAAATATAAGTGGTGCAGCTGTAAAAAAAATAAAATCCCGTGCATAGGATCTTGTCGTTGCATGGGTCCTCAAACGAAAATAATATCGAAATAATTGAAGAAAATATGTCTTTTGAGGATGAAAGCGGTGAAGAATAATATTTTTGCGAAATTTATTTATTTATTTTATGTTTATGTATTTCAAATAGACGTTACTCCAAGCAGAGTTTAATAATTATTTATAAAACTACTATTGTGAAATAATTAATTAATACACGGCAGATCACAGATCTAGGGCGACGTCCGACCGCGGGGAATAGTGCGGTGCAGGAGGACGATCGAGGTTTGCAGTTCTAAGCGCCTGGAGATTTTGTAACTGCGTTGGTTTTTAAATCATAACTCGGTTGTTATTTCCTTAAAAATATTTTTAACGGCATTGTAGTAGTCAGAAAGCATCGGTTTTCAATTTCTAAAGAATACTTTTTTTTTGATTTGAGACCTACTTTCCTAGTTACGGAGTGAGAAATGTAAAAACACGGCAAAATGAATTAATTTTTAGCGAACATCGAACGGAGATATAGACATTTAAAGTCTGCGTTTCCCATAAGATGCAATGCTTTTTTGAAAATAATTTAATTTTTTACAGCCAAACGGCTACAGAGAATATTATAAAATTTTTACCAAAGAAAGAACTGACCTTCGTCTATCTGACGCACTACATAACTCGAAAATTTTGAATAACGCCCTTTTGTACAGGACAATTCTTGGACAACTTTTTTTGGAATTTTACCTATATATAAGCTATCCATATAGCTAGGTCTCAGCTTTTAGTTTTTAAAACCCTACAGGATGAACATTTTCAGTCTCTGAGCTCTCTACTATAATAAGATAACATGCGTACCTACTTTTTCGCTTCGATGCAGCAACCGACAACGTAAGATTATGAAATGGGGCCGCCGTTTGTGCACAAAAGGAAGGGTATAGCAATCATACCAGGTGACAAAATATTACCAGCAAAAATTAAGCTTGGCAGCTTCAACTAAGCGAGACACAAGAAATTGTAGGTAAACATATATCACCTATAACTATAAATATGTAATGTTGGCAAGTGGTAATATTAAGTAATATGACACTGTATATTAAAAAAGTGGCTTATCTGTGGTCCACGGCTCGTCAGAAATCCAGGAATCACACCGTCTTGACCACGGCGTAGACCCTGTGAGAACACTATATTCATACAAACTTTGCCACATACACGCGGACCACGCGCTATCGGCTCTCGGGTGAATGAATCGCATTTACAATTTTCATCCAGGAGACGATATGCGAAATCTAAACGACCTCACTTCTTCAGATTTCGGACAAATTTATTCGGATGAAAACGTAACTAGTGGACGACTAGCCTCTTAGCATTAACCACGTGTATTTTGCGGTAATTCGTCACACAACAATGAAAGTATGTGCTTCTACACGTCCTTAATTAGTCGGCCTCCACGTAAGTGTTTTAGCTTGTCACTCAAACTATTCTTTTTGTAAACAAAGTTATTATTCGTTTAACCCTTAACCGGCGTAGCCGGAAATTTTAACATTCAAAGCGTTGCGGAGTCCTTGGGACTCCAAAATAAAAAAAAGGTATTTTTTTAATGTTATTGAAAAAATTGATTTGTTTTTGTTGTTTAAATAATCAAAGACATGTAAGAAAGCACACTTTTATATTTATAACTAACTGAGTAACAAACTAAAGCAAACAAAAGACAAAAAATCATGAATTTCTGAAACAAAAAAAACGTTATAATTCTTAGATTCTTAAAAACTATGAAATTAAAAATGTTCGTATTAAAAACATGTTTCCTAAGGTCTAAACTACAAAAAAAAGAGAATGCAGTAACTTCTAAATTAAAACTGTAAAAAACGCCTATAAAAAATAATAAAAATTTAGGAGTCTTCTACATTTTCAATACATTGAACACATATTTTTTTGGAACATTGCAAACAAATTCGGCTGCTCCAAGGAAAAACACAGTAATCAACATTTTTTTAAAAATCGAGATTTTCACACATGTGAAGATACTGTGCTGTGCCGCGTCTTTTGATCCAATAGCGGTTGTTCTATCTGCAAAGGATATGGAGATATAGAATACAGTAACACAGTATCTGCACTAAATTTGTAGATTTCACAATGCAAAACACAGTATACAACTACTATTCAGAGGAGGAACACAGTATGTTATGAAGACTGTGTAGATGCTGTGATTTTGATTGGGATTGTGAAAGAAAATGAGAACATATTCCAACATAAAACACAGTTTCTGCACATGTACTATGTTTTTCAATAGTTTTGTTAATATGGTCTTTCCAAATCTCTTAAATCCAAAAGCAATTAGTCAGTCAGGTTATTTCGGTATGCGGGCTTTAAATGATAATTTATGAAACTATTCTTTTAATTGAGATACTGCGTGTAAAAAAAATAATAATACATATTTTATGGAAACCCATTTTCAAACACAGTAACTGCCTAAAATAGTACATATTGAATAATAAGTAATTTTTGATAATGTGACAAAAAAAAGTACTGATTTATGTTAGTTAACTGTAAAGGCAATAAACTAAAGTAAATTGCTCTTCCTGAACATTTTCTAATTTCACACATACTGTGTTTTTCCGTGGAGCAGCCGAATTGGTTTATTACATTGAACACATAAATAAACAGTTTTTCTTTTTAATTTTGGGTCACAGATGGAACAATACTTCCTCTGATTTCTAGGCATAATTTATTGAGCATCAGCTGTTGCCTTAGGTGCCAGCTTCAAAATTCTGCATATACCTGCTTTTAGCTCTCTTGGTAAATTTGTTTTCTGAGATTTTTCACGAAGAAGCGGTTCATATAGTTGTTTGGCTAATAATTTTAAAAAATCGATTCTGTCTAGCCGATCTGCGTTGGCACAAGACTGATGGATGGTATATGCATTTATTGAAAACATATTCACAAATCTGTAAAACAGAGCCATAGGCCAGCGTTGCGTTCTTCTGCTACAGCAATATATACTGCATTTTTCATCTACAGCATCCACTCCAGATTTTGTGTTATTATAATAGGCATTGATTTCAGGCAAGCCGGTATCATCCTGTATGCAATGATGCATCGAAGAAATCATGATAACAGCTTTGTTTTTCTTTGGTACTCTTGAAATTAATGTTTTATTACTTGTAAAGCCATACAATGTAGATCCCACCTGTCTTGTTTTTGAGGGTATAAATTCCTTGGGTATTTCCCGTTTGTTTTTTTTTCATAGTTCCAACGTAAGTCTATTTTTGAAGAGATAGTCTATGAGCTCTATTAAGGAGTACGAATTATCAGCGGTAATGTTTCTGTTGCTTCCAAATATAGGCTTACAAAGACGAATAACAGCTTGTGATGGAATAGAGAACCGTTTTTCTTCATCTGTAACATCTTTTAATGAGTCAGTGCCCTTGCCACAGTAAATATACGTATTGTAGATGTAGTGGGTTCGAGCATCAACAAGGCTTTGGATTTTCAAACCATATTTCACGGGTTTGCTCGGTAAATACATTTTGAATTTGCACCTGCCTCTGAAGCCGACCAACATTTCATCGACCGTTACATTAACTCCCAACGAGTGAGTTGATTGTGAATTTTGATTAAATTTTTCAAAGATATGTGAAATCGCTGCAGCTGGGTCAGTTTTATTCTTAACATTTTCTCTTCATGAGTATCGAACCTCAGGTAAGCTAACAAAACAGCAAATCTTTTTGCTGACATTACCAGCCGAAAAATTTCTCGACCGGTTCCGTCTGTTGAAAAGATTGATGCAATGGCCTCGGTATTAGATTTAAAAGCAGCAGTGAATAACAGAAGTCCCAGAAAACCATTTATTTCAACAAAATTTGTTTCCCTGTATTCTGTGCGATTCTCACTGCCTGGCTTATTACAAAATTCCTGAATTTTCAAATTTGTATAATGCACAACGATATCTAGTATATCTTGTGAGAAAAAATTCTGCCATGCTTTCGCCGGTTCAATTTTTGGTGAAGTATTTTTTATTTCCTGGCAACTTCAATATATTGTGAGCTGGTGTTTTTGCCTTTCGGGTTGATTCAGTGGCAGCCCATTTATATCTGTCTTTTCCTTAGAAATATTTCTTAACTGGATCACTTGTGTCACTATCCTCTTCACTTTCAATAACCTGCATCTCATCTTGGTCATCAGATTCACTGCCGGAAAGCTCACTAGCTGTTTCGTGATCACTTGTGATAGCATCCCCAGTAATAATGTTGCTCTCAGGATCTGACAACTCTGTGTCACATTCCTCAAACCATCTTAGCACAGCTTCTTCAAAGTTAGGATCTGTAATTCTAACTTTTTTTGGTTGTCAGACTGAATTGAAAATATTACACTTACTGTGTCGCAGAGTCCCACGGACTCTAAGACCTTTAAAAGACGCACTTGCTTTGATGATAGACTGAAGTCGACTGAGCACGTGACTGATCCCCCCCACGACTGGAAGCTACTAAAGAACGCGCGATGCCTGATCAACAAATACGATAGTTACTAAACAGTTTATTCTTCCTAGAGTCCCAGGGACTCCACAATGCCGGTTAAGGGTTAAGTCTGATAAGTATAGATTGATAGATAGTACGGTGTGAATCAGCGAGAATGTTATCCAAGGTATCTTTTGGAATGAAGCTACTAAAGAACGCGCGATGCCTGATCAACAAATACGATAGTTACTAAACAGTTTATTCTTCCTAGAGTCCCAGGGACTCCACAATGCCGGTTAAGGGTTAAGTCTGATAAGTATAGATTGATAGATAGTACGGTGTGAATCAGCGAGAATGTTATCCAAGGTATCTTTTGGAATGAAAATTGTGGAAAAATGTATGAAAAAAATGACGGACCTGCAGCTATATTTTTTTAATAGAACGCCTTATTTGTTTAATTTATTCTTCTCTTTGTCCCGAATACAGTAAAATAAAAATCTATGTATTTTAATAGTTTTCGAGATATACGCCCTCAAAGTTTCAATATTTCACACGTCGAATATTGCATAATTACTAAAGGCTTCAAAGACGTTTCTATAAAATGATCTTATCTTCATCTGCTGCTGTGTGGTGTTATGCATTTTTATTATTTTTTATTTGCAAGAAAGGAATGCTCACACTTTATAACTATTGTAAATGTATACTTGAAATTTTGTTCGCATTCTATTTATGAGATGTCAGTTTAAATACTCTTGATGCTTTCATTCGGAAAATTAACAAATTACGTTATATTTCCGTAATTAGATGTAAATAACTCTACGGCAAATATCCCTTTAAAAAATTTACAATTCACATTTCTGAATAAAGCCCAACTAATCCTCAAATATTTGCACGTGTTTTAAATTAACTGTGGTAACGAGAGGTTTTTATTTAAAATGGAAATAAACTTTTGTCCGCAACTCAGGCGAATAAATTCCGACTGAGATGATTGCCGTACTATGAGAAATAACGCCATGTTCTCTACAGCATTATCAAAATGAACTTTTGTAAGCCAAATAAATTGCAAAATGTATACCTGCACAATTGATTGATCAAACTCGTATTTCACGTAAATATATTAATTTTGTTGTGTGAGAAATGGCTTATTTCTTGTCAAGTAATAATGGTGGTTTTCTCAGAGCATAGCCATTTTCTAGCACTGAATGTAAAAAAAATAGCATTTTTGCTTTCTCCATATTGCGAAGAACTTCTTTTTCAATAAGTCACAAATTACAAATAATTTTATTTAAAATTATTTGTAATTTGTGACTTATTGAAATAAAAGTATTATAATAAATTAATAAATATTTATTTATTGAACTTCTCTACTTTATATCCCTCATATTTATTATATTTAAGCGAAATAACATGAAAAATTGGATGAACTTATGTTGCATTATTATTTTAAAGAACTGTTGAATTGTACGAAAACTCTAAAGGGCAACATAATATATTTTTTTGGTTCAAAGCGAAGTTATAATAATTATGTTCTCAACATGAGTTGGTTTAGATGGTAACACATCCAAAATTCCATCACTTGTTATTTATATTATCATTTTTTTTTATGTCAACGAAGGAGCATATCGTTTTTATGCCATAAGAGATGCACACAACCATAAAATATGTATGAAAGCAGTACATTCTTTCTTTGGCAAAAAAACGCATCGTACCATCGGTGCCATCATGGCGGGTTTCGCGGTTTAACGCGCATGTCTGAGAGGTTTGACGACCTAATCAATCGGAAAAATTGTTTGAAAAATTAACTAATTGCTTGTTATGGCAATGATCTTGCTGCAGAACTAGTCGCTTCAGTTAGGTCAACGGTATTTTTTATAAAAAAAACCATCGACTTGTTTTTCATGTAGTGTAATACTGCCCTCATAAGCAGAAATGCCTTAAGTCGAATTTTTTATAAAAAATGACATAATTATTTAAATCGTTTATTTATGTGATTTTACATCATAATTAACTGGAAAAAATCTTTTTTTTTTTTAAATAAGACATTATTTATCGATATAATATTACCCCATGTTTACTAACATGCACAGTGTCATAAGCAAGAGCGCCTTAAGCTGATATTATAAAGTACTTTTGCATATTATATATGAATTTTTAAGCAAGAACACGTTAAGTCAGATATAAGGTATTCTTGTTTAAAAATATGTACTCAATATATACGCAGTTCGAAGCTAAAACACCTCAAGTATAGACATAAGGCGTTCTTGCTTAAAACGTGTATAATGACTTAAGATGTTGTGTGAATTTGTGTAATATGAAATTTATAAATTAAACGAAAAACTTTAACGTCAAAAAAAATCTTTTGGCATTTGCTCAGAAATTGCAATTTTCATTATTTCATTATAGATTTGTGAAAATATTCACAAATAAAAATGTACATAACATGTTTCCTGTTTCTAGAACATAAGAGTTACAAAAATGTTATGGATGACTTAATATTTTAAAAGCCATCAATTTATTTTAGTCTCAAACTGTATGTTAGTTTTGTATGTCTATTTGATTAAAAAAAAGCCTTATGTTAATACATAAGGCTTTTTTAGTCTCATATAGACATACAAAACTAACATGCAGTTTGAGATTGAAATACTCCATGTTAGTTTTGTGTACTAAACAGCCTTATGTATTAACATAAGGCTGTTTAGTATCATAATATAGCCATAAAAAACTAATATAGAGTGTGAGACTAAAATAAATTAATGACTTTTAAAATATTGAAACATCTATATTTGGTTAATATGAGGCACTTGTTATATACTGAATGTCTGAATATTTATGTTGTTTTGAAAAAATAATGAAAAAAACTATTCTTAACAATTTTATGATGAAATCATGAAGACTGCAATTTCTGCACAAACGTCAAAATAATATTTAAGGCATTTCTTCTTATGAGGGCAGAATAGCTGAAATATTTGCTATTCTTTAGGGCCGGCAGTTATATAAAAAAAATCATATTTTTTAAGAAGACTTTATATAACTGAATTAATTGATGTATATCATTGATATTCATTTATATACCTGTAATATTGGCAACCAGTATTGAGGCTGGACGCCAGCATAAACATACAATACTCATCATCTTAGAGTCACCACCTTCTTGTATGCTCCCTTTCTAGCACTATTTGTAGTGAGGCGTGCCAGAAAAGCGGAGGCAGCAAAGAGGATGGTGGTACCTTTAAGCTGATGAGTATTGTACATATACGTAATTTTGTTCTTGTTCCTCAGTTAGCAACACAACCACGTACAATTGCTTTCGCGTTGCTGTGTTTGACATATTATCCGCTAAACCTGGGATACAAAACAATGTGTAAAATTCGTGAAAATTAGCTGGGATTTTTTTCTAAACCAGGAATTAATTCTAGTATACTCGGACATGTGTATCCATTGTTTCTAAATGTGTAGCCCACACAAGGTACCTTGAGGTCCCTTCAGAGATACAGGGGCTTGTATACCTGCGGTGTTTAATTTTAAAATTGTTTAATTAATTTACTTTACAAATAGTTAACAATAACTACTTATTTAAAACTTAAACTACCACCTTTGAATTATTTTACACTAAGTATGCACCTATTTATAAAAAATCTTACGCATATATCTTAAGCGTATTGAAAATACCCGACATAGCTGCTAGTTTTCTAGTTTGAAACTTGATAAAAATTTTAGAAATCAAATGGAATCCTTTTTAAAAACACCAAGCAAGAATAAGATGATATTTAAAAATTTATAATTTTTATAAAAATCCTTTTTAGAATCTTTTACGGTCTTATATGTAACTGTAATGTCGGAAAACTACTGTATCAAATTGTGTAAGGCCGCTTACAAAAAGAGAATGATAACTCTTATAAAATAAGAAAGAAATATAGAAATAGCACAAAATATATTATTTTCAAAATGTATCTCATTTTTATGTATTTCTTATAGAAATCTATTAAATATATTAGGCGATCATAATAATTTTAAAACCTAGATCTAAAAAAAATAAAATTATCCACCTGTAAAATTTTACAATTTATAGCCACAAGTTTCACATTTATAATGTTTCTCGTTTTTGAATATTCCGATACAGTTGACAAAATGAGGCACTCTTAGATGTAAAAGAAGAACCAGCATCAACTGCAGTAGTACCATTAGTACTTGCTAATGATACAATTTTATTTATTTATTTACGTTGTCTATAAGTATGACAACGTTTTGCATTTAATGTAAGTTGTTCAGCTTCTTTTTTCACTTTCTTTTCTTTAAGGACAACTCACCTTCCTCCTCATTTTCAGAAGATGAGCTGGAGAAAATCTCATCTAAAAATGCCAAGAATTGAACATAAGTAGTTCTCATATCGTTATCCTAAGAACAATACTAAAATTACAAAAGAATGAATTTTTGATTTTATTTTCTATTTTTTTACTCTATTTAACACCATTTTTCTATTTTTCATCCTTATAATACTTTTCATAACATCAAATCCTAATTTTATTTATTTTCTTCTTTCGCCTTTTTTTTGCCGTATAATATTTGAACATCAAATCATTTTATCTAAATCTGTTCAACATCAATAAATACTCACCTATTTTATTTCACAAAGCATTCCCATTTATTTATTAGAAAAGCTTTCAAACAGCAGTATACAATACATAACTAACAATAAATTATACAGACACAATCAACCAACCGACATATATTATCTCGTACAATCTTATTCTCCGTTGCTGCGCCGGCCGGTCAACAGATCTGTCGCGTGTCGCTCCATTTAAGCGTTGACCGCCCCCATATACACGCGCCCAGAAGACAAGTATTTTTAATACTAAAAAACCGACTACATTTCACCAATTATTGTATCTGGTTTGCTAAATCAAAGTTATGGGTTTGCTTTACTCTGTTGTTGCAACTAACTAATTACCTACTTTATACTTTATCGTGTTCATCGATCGAGGGTTCCAACTTCGAAACCGAGAGAATAATCGAATGGAACGCCGCCGCATTCATCGTGCAATAATTATGTACAACTAATTTTCTTAACTACTAATATTAGTACAATTAATTTTTATTTTGAGATATTTAAATAATCGACTAATTTAATTATCGTATCCGTATCTCGATTATTCCCATCACTACTTTCTACCGAAGTAGACTATTTAGAATTTGCTCCATTAATCTGGATATATGGTGGAACATTCATTTTTCTTGTACAAACATGTACAGACCAAATCGCTCAAATTTAACAGCCACTAATGTAAAACGAATATTAGTTGTGACCATGTAGCTAATACGATGGCAGATTTCAGTCATTTTGAGTAATACGAGAAGTGTGTATTAAGTTATTCATTTTATACTTTTGCTTTTATTTTTCAACGTATGTTCTTTTGTCAACCATGAGGCAGTAGTAGCTACCAGTCCTGAACTTTATTCCAGTTTCCTCTTTCAGGTACTATAAATATGTGTATATATGTATGTAAGTGTATACAGACCGAGCGAGAGCGCTAGGAACACGACTAGCGGTTGAGCAGTTTATAGTCGCCCGTTTGCTGCCAGCACGATAGGAAGATCGCAGCTCGAATGTCGATTTCGGACCAGCAATACTCTCCATAATGAATAAGTATTATTATTATTATTATATTACCCAGATTCCAATGACATGACACAAATGCACTGCGCACAACAACTGTAAACTTTGAAGATGGACAAGCCTTGTTTTGTCTTCCTAGTGTAAAAACCTATTTGAAAATTCGTATTTCTAGTAAAATACACCTGTAAAAATTTAAATCCAGTTGAAAAACTGCATCAAGTTATTTATTATTTATACCTTTACTACCTAGATGGCACTAACATTCGATAAATTTCATATTTTATTTCTCTAACGGTTGATTTACCAATTGCCAGATGGCACTTTGTCCGTAGCATTGTTGCTGTTGTGAATGAATTATGAAACGATGCATACAGTCGTGTTCCTTGTGGTATGGCTCGATCTGTATGTGAGTGTTTTACCCAGGTAAAAGTAGAAGTTTTTTTATATATAAAGAAAGAATATGGTATTCTTACGGCCGCTGTGCTCTATGAGGCTGAGGGCTGTGAGAGCAGCATATTCATTCTTTGATTTAAAAAAATAACTTCTAGCTTTACCTAGGTAAAACTAGTTTATCCTTAAATTGGGTGTTGCCGCCGGTAACATATGTATATGAAAGTATGTAGATTTATATTGATCAGGGGCGTGCGGTGAGTTTTGATACAGGGGAAGCAGTTTGTGATATAGGGTGATGGGTAGTGCGAAGCCCCGAGCGAAGCGAGGCAACTTCTTTTTTTAAGAAAAGGGGCGTGGCTTCCGTATACTCATTTTAAAGCAAATGTCGAAAGCCGCAAAGTTATGATATCTAGAAAAAAAAGTGGGTACACTTGTAGGACAGCCACTCCTCAATAAACATAAAACATAAAAACACCACAAAAATTAGACAACCCCCGATTAAAAAGCCGAAGCTGCACGGGAGAGGGTTATACTTATGAAAAAAACGCAGACACACAACCATACCCACCGACATTGCCAGTGCCGGTGGCGGGGATCGAACCCGCAGCGAAATAGAGAGTTTGTTCAGTCACACTTGCCATCGTGCACTTTCTAGCCAACTATAAATCGAGCCGGCTAGTTAAGTAGTTAACATGCACATACCTACCTATTTATAATATAGTTTAATCCGCCTCTCCTCTTTGCGAAGTCGGAAATAACTTCGTAGTAAAAGTTTGAATTTTGGAACATCTCCTTCACAAAGTCACTTTCTATTGTCAACAGGGACAATTTTGAAAGCCGCTCTTCACTGGTTCAATTTCTTGAAAAAGTTTTTATTCTTAAGGTCGAAAAACTGCGTTCAACCGATGCACTAGTTGCAGGTATCGTCAACACTAACTCACACAATTTCAACACTTCAGAGTAGGCCTGATCCAAACTATTTTCTTTTATAAAGATAATCATTTCGTTGGCGTTATGTTTCTGACTAATATCTTCTGTAGCATAAATAACTGAAAGTTCCGATCGTAACCCAACTATATCAAAAAATTTCCGTAGTTATCACTCAATGACTGAAGTGCGTTTTGTGGAAACTGTTTATTTTTAAATTCATTAAAATTACACAATTCTAAAAACTGTATATCACTAAAATTTTTAAATCTATTATTTAGTTGCCCAGTGATATTGTCCAAAATTTCGATAAAAAGTCTTCGATATGAAGTTCTACGATCCACTATAAATTCAGTTCGTATTCTTTTTTCTTTGCGGCTCTAAATTGTCATTACTAGTTTTCTCCCAGAACTTTTCAAATTCATTTCTTTTGTTACAAATCAAATTTTTGAATTCTTCAATTTTCTTTACACAAAATCCAACGTCATTTGATTTAGTTAGCAAAATATTGAATAAATTGTCAGTAAATGGGAATATTTCGGAGAAAATATTTAACAAAAAATTAAAATCAAAGTCTCTTTTCAATGAATCTAAGTAACCTCTGGATCTATTCAAAGTCTCAGTGTCCCAATCATCTTTTCTTTGTAAAATATTTTCAAATAAATCAATTCGATATTCAGATATAGCTTGTACTAGCCTCCCATTGCAATTCCATCGTGTTTGAGCAACTCTGGGTAGTCTCTTCTGTACTTCCAAATCTAAAGCTCGTGTATGTTTTGATGATTTTGAAAAATAGGCAGCCATTCCACTAATACTTGAAAAAAATACTTTGCCTATGAAGTGGGGATGGGATGCATTTCAAGAAGTTGCTTATATCGAAGTCGTGTGAGTTCGTGTTGGCTCGATTAATCGAATGCGTCGTCGTTACGGTTTTAGTGTGCAACATTATCTCAGCTGTTGAAATGCAGGGCCATGTCTATTGAAATTGGGTAAAAGTACATTTTAATGATTAATATATGTGATAAATAATAATTAGGTTCTATTAAGTGTTTTTTTAAATAATCCCAAGGGAAGCACTGCTTCCCTTGCTTCCATGGACCGACCGCCCCTGATATTGATTATTTAAAAAAAATTACCATAACATTTTTAAATAAGAACCATAATTTAATTCTACTGAATGAAATCGACCTATAAAGAATAATTCAATAAATAATTTAAGGTTGCGAGGTTACCTATCTAAATCTCTCCGACAATTTAATTTTCTATTCATTTAGCACTGTGCGAATAGCCTCGCCGTCTCATCTTCTCGAATATAGATAGTTTGAATTATAACAGTTAGATTTTCAGATAATTATTCGTATTCTTCAAAAGATTGATTTATTGGTTTCCTGTGTCTTATTCAACTTCAATTATTTTTTTGTTTTTCCTTCATTTGAAACATCACATTCATGATAAGTATACTCTGGTGAATTGCTTTTCACCTATCACTAGATACGTAGAAAAATAATGTTCTAGTATTGACTACCTTAAACGCGGCTCAATTGTAGACTATTTTAATTATTAGAAAAATTAGCAACTAAAATTTTATGTTAATACAGTCTTTAAAATAGAAACTGTAGCCCTGAAACCATTTTAAATATCATACAATGCACGATCGGTTTATTAAATATGTGTAATAAACCTATTTCTCGCGAATTCCTAATATACATCTAGTTCAAATGTGCGATAATATCGTTTTCATTATTTGGACAAATTTTGAATAAAAAGAAATGTGCTCATCTGGTTGCTGAGATTATTCTCTCTATTCCAAAATTACTGAAAACACATGACAAACTCATCTCTTAAAATTATGTTTTCTGCCTTTTATGCTTTTAAGAGACTCTTTTTTTTATACCAAGCTCTTGTCAACCCTTAGCGATTTTAGTAAATTGTCATTTGTCACCGCAATTTGGATATACCCTCGCTGAAATAAAAAGTCCGTTCTTTTCACATCAGACGAGGGTGATGATAAAATACTGCTTAAATATTTTTTGGAGCGAAAGATTTTTTTAGTGAACGGCAATTCTTAAGAAAAATGTATTAGTGGGGAAAGTACATATATAATAAATGATGTTAGAGACCTCAGAAAACTGTGTACGTAATGATTCAGAGACAGCCCACGGATGGGTGATAAATTATGGCAGCAAGTAATTTAATAACAATAATATATTTACTCAGCAGACCAAGTGACCAAAAATATACAAAATCGTCACATATTTTGGCTTGTTTCATATAGGAGAACAAGTTATCCTCTAAAAGTCGGTCAGAAAATGAGTAACCGACTAATCTCGTTTGGCAGGCTAATTTAATTTTTAATTGATAGTATATATCAAATGGATGACGGCTATGCATTTTTTATTTATTTTTAAGTTGGGGAACTTTGAAATATTCGTCTATGAATATGTCCCGCGAGAGATATTGTAACGCTTTCGATTATGTAAATTTAAATGACTCGTATCAAATTCATTCGGAGACATATTCAATGTTGTCCGGTGTAAAATTAATCAATGTATTATTATTTTATTCGATTTTTTTTAAAAAAACTACGTTAAAATACCATGTTTTAATTTCGACACGCACTTCCAATAATTATCCTGATAATGCAAAAACAATGCATCATAGCCAAACATTTTTTACTGGAGTTTTTCATTATACTATTGCATTACATTCGTTTTTGAAAAATGTATGAAAATTAGTTCCAAAACCATACAAATATTTTTACTGTTTGGATTGTCTGGTTTAAGTATATTTAAAGCATTCATAAAAACATCACCAACTTGGTTTTGCAAATTTTTCTGTAATATCTTGAAATAACTTAAAATTGTTGGTTTTTTATCATTTCTATTCTGTACTTCACAAGGGTAGTATTTCCCATAAACATCACACCGTTTCAAACCCCAAATATGTAAGTATTTTCCTGCTAAATCTTGATCATTTGGTTATTTAAAAACTGATCAAAATTTATAGAAAAGTTGTCATATATGACATCGGCTCCTCCACTGTAATACAGATAATTCATTATAGTCCCTTGATGAAACAGAAACTTCTTCCAATCAGTTTCATTGAAAACCACTGGATCTCTTTTGTTTCCTGATATTTTAACACAAGAACCAAATCCAAAATCATACGCAAAGCACTGTAAATAAAATCAAAATTAGTTAAGAGTCCTGACGTAAATTTTCTATAAACATAGGAACTTGATTTCCAAATGTTATTATTTGGTCGATATGCTTGAACATTTTGAACATTTTGAACCAGTGATATTGCTTTAAAAGAATTACAAGTCCTACTTAAAGTTCTAGAACCAATAAGAAGCAAACACTTATTTTTGATAGGGTATGGCTAACTTGTTCCTTGTATACAAATAAAAGAAAAAACTTTCTCAAGCTTTATGCATTAATTTATTAGTGGGAAGCATAAAAAACATATATCTGTACTTTGTGTATGCATTTTGCACATTGGCTAATAACGTTCTTAATTTCTTTGAAACTAATTTCCTTGAAATGAATTACACATCCCTTGAAAAACAGCATTGCACACTGCTTTATATCGCTCATATTTTATTTATTTATTTATTTTAAGCACGTTATTTCTTTGTAAGTTTTGGTTGAAGATGGCCATTTTTCAATTATAATCCGACTATGTTATAAGAGCCCGTATTAATGTGACTTTATTCTTTAAAACTGCGAACTCTTTGCGCACATATGGTGAAAGCTATTAGCATTCTGAATCTTTCCCATGGGAACCATATATTAGAAACAGTCAACAATGCTAACTAAATAAAATGTCTTCATACATATAATTCCCTATGTAAATAAAATATAGATTACAAAAAATTAATTATTGATTTTTAGAATATTGTTTTTAAGTCTCGTTATTTATCAAAATACCATTACAACATTGTTTAGAAAATCATACATGTATATTTTTAAACAAATTATATTTCATACAATATTCCGGTTTCACTAGATTTTACGAACATGTTATATACAGGGCTTTATTACAATATACCGGGTGTACACTGTAATACCGGATGTGTCTCAGACATTCTCAAACATACATATCAGATGTGCACTAGATGTTGTGGAATAGCTATTTATATTTGTTCCCATACCCGGACTTTCACCCGCATATTCTGGTGCATACCATCTGCTATGTCCGGATATTGTCTAGACAGCACATGTTATTCCCCTCGTACCGCATACACCTTAACGGTTTTACCATCTGTCTAGTATGACTCATCACATCTCCTCTTTTCGCATACCCCTATATGATGTGTCGCGCTCTGATTGGCTGATCACTGCTCCTCCGCTCCGTCTCAGTCTTCTATTTATATACTACTATAATAGTCTCCAGATACTCTGCGGGTAAAGATTTGGACAATTCCTTAAAACTTAAATGTTTTAATATTACTTTTAAAAAAGAGGCATGGCACCTTCTCTTGGTGGGCCCCTGTACTCTTATAACGGTTCTAAATAAGTTTTATGGAGTTCTTTCAGACTATTTACGTTTATAAGTAGTCTTAGAAATAAGCTTTAAGGATATCTTACAGAGCATTTTAAACCTGAAATTATTACTTGGGGAGCTTATACTAAATTATTTATCATCATGATTTTTATTTATAGTACGTGCAACTCCAAAAGTTTTATTTGTACAATTATCAGAACAACGACAATACAAGTTTATTGAAAAGTACGAGAAGTTTCGAGCGAACATGCTGATTTTCCACTACAGGAGCAAAAAGAAATGCCAACAAATTCATATACCTTTCGAAATAATTCGGTTGTAATGTTCCATTCTCAATCAAATTACTTTCTGTTAGCTTCCATAATTCTATTGATCCATTAATAAGTTGAGCCACTCATCTGATCACCAGCAGGCTTGGTGCACGTATTGAAGTAATGTTGACAGCGTTGGAGGTAATTTGTCGCGGACGATCGATTGCTAAATGATGTCGCAATGAATATACCGAAGTACGATCCGCTTTAGACTTTTTTTAGGATCATGTGAAGTAGTCAGGAAGATCGTAACTGCTTGTGTAGCCACAAGAAAAAATTATACTCTACAAGTTCTGTCTAAGACTTTTTTGGTTATGGTGCACTGTTTTTGCATTATCACGATAATTATAGGAAGCAATGCGTCTTTTAAAACCAAGATGTGGTATTTTAACGTAGCTTTTTTGTCTTAAAGAAATCGATTAACATGATGAACGAATCTGGATGAATTTGAACTTTACCAGCCGTTTAAATTTACATAATCGAAAATCGAAAGCATTACAATATCCTTCACGGACCATCTACATATCAATTTTCCAAAGTTCCTCGGTTTAAATATAAATATAAAACACATCCAGTCCATCTTCCCTTTAATGTACACTATCAACTAAAAATTAAATTAGCCACTCAAGTCCGAAAAATAATGGTAACTTGCTCGCCTAATATGTGGTGCAGATTTTTATTTATTTATTTATTTATTTATTTATACACCATGTAACAGTACTAAGACCATTTGCAAGATGAGGTGGATAGACCCCATGAGATTTCAAATAAAGATGTTTAAGAAAATGGCGTTACGAATTTTCTAATTTATTAATATGAATATTATGGTATGGTTGCCATACAAGGGACGCATACTCTAGCTTAGCGCGCCAATATCCATTTGGCATGATGACGGTCTCGGATGCTAGGGCCAGGCAGGACTATTGCCTTTTTACCCTAGTCATCGCTGTAGACCTGGACCGGCCTCGTGCAGGGCGGGTTAACTTACTTTACGAACGGCCCCACTCACAAATGTGAGCGGTGCCGAAGATTTTGGTCAACCTCCCTGGGTCCTGGCTGATGAACCCTGCTGGCTAGGGCCTCTTCTGGCGCTCTTCTGTCTTCGTATTCTTTCTTCGCCAGCTTGTCACCCCCGGGGGTAGTCATCTGTCTGTCAGGGACTGTGTGGATATTCTGTGACTTGGGATTGACTGCCAGTACACAAAGTGTCAATTGACACATTGTCATCTGGATCATCGGACAAGGTGAGGATGAACTGTGTAGCTCTAGGAGGTGAAGGCCTAAGTGCTTTCTTAGCACTTTCGTCCTTCACGGAGCCAGGGGGACAACGGGCACTGGTCGGTTTACTGACCGGCGCCCGCAAGGTTTGTGGGAGGGTGGTTGGTCGTGTCATGTCTTTTCAGTGGGTTTGGTCCATCTGTAAGGAAAGGATTAGTTATACTTACCCGTTATCCAGTAACTGTACCTTCGGCCTCTTGTGCCTCGGTGCGTCGGCCGGATCATAGGAGGTGGCCTCCCTGATCAGCGGGTTCCTGTGCTCCTCAGCTAAGGTGTACAGTTTCTTCGCTCTATCCCGGATGATTTCGGTGACTGGTGTGTACTCCAGGTCCCTGAAGATGTCAGCGTTTCTAACGTACCATGGTGCGCCCACCGCTGTCCTGATGGCCACGTTTTCCACGGCTTGGATCTTCTTCAGATAGGTCTTCGCTTGGTATCCCCATGCTACGGAGGCGTAGGTCAGCTGTGGTCTGATGAGTGCTTTGACTAGCAAAAGCTTGTTCCTCAGACTGAGCCTGCTCTGGTTCCCTACCATCGGGTAGATGAGAGCTCTCGTCCGCTTGGCCTTTACCACCTTCGGTGTTCTGTCTCCATGTCAGGCCTTTATCCATGATTACGCCAAGGTACTTGACGGAATCGTGCCATTGGATGTCCTCGCCGAACTAGCTTAGACCGCAAAAATGAAAAGTACAATAATTGAGAAATCAGGGTCATTGCGTATAATAAGACCTAGCCTTTTATAGGTCACCTATTAACGTATCAATATTATCAACAAAAGTTAGGTTTCTGTCAAAACTTACCCCAAGGTCTTCAAACGAGTTGGCAGTTCGTCGTTATGTGTATATACGAAGGTATAATCAAAATCTTTAGTGGAAAATGTCATTACATTATATTTTTGCACATCTAATGTGAGCCAAGTACGTTACATCTGTTTGAACCTCCATGGATTCAGAGATGTATTGCGTGGCACATATTAAATTAGTAGTTGTAGAGCGGCCTTTCATAAACCCATGCTGCTGAATGGAAATACTATTTTTAACATGCGGACAGGTAAAATTATGCAGTAAAATCTCAAAAGCTTTGCCAAAATTACAAATGGTCGATTTTTTTGAATTTTTTCAAGAAAACATTATTGACCCTTGAGCCCGATTGCATAAACGTGTTTTAAATCGTGAGTAACGAAATCCCGGTTTAAATTGAAAATGGATTTAATGGCTAATTTATGAAAACCAGGTTTAAGTTATACTCCCAAATTATTATTATGAGAGCGATATTTTTCCCTATACATTCCTCGAAAATAAGACATAAATAATAATAATAATAATACTTTTATTGCCCAACAGGTAACACCCAATAACAGGACAATTTGCATAATTTCAATATATATGTATACACATAGAAACGATATATAAATACACCTGACTATATACATTAATTTATATAACAAACAAGAAAGCAGAAAAGAAGAATAGATTCTTATAATATGCATTATACAATATAAAGATACAATACTAAAAAAATATAATGATGATTGTTTAATGATTGTTCATGGCTATGTTTAAGATTACATTTTTTGTACAATTATTAATATCACATAAATGGCAAATTTTGTTAAAGTTTATACACATTGTATGAATAGGTGATTTCAAAAGAACATTACTTCTAGCATGAGGATGAAAAAATGTGGTATTATGTCTAGAATTGTAATTTGGTACATTAAAACATATTTGAGACAACAATTCAGGACAATCAATATTATTATGTAATAAATTGTATAAAAAATAAATAGAATTGCATTCCCTCCTCAATTCCAAACTAGTCATTTCAAACCTAGTCAAAAGAAAATTTTGATCTATACCTCTTTCTGGGTACGCCGTATCAGTTCTAAATGACAAAAATTTTAAAAATTTCCTTTGGACATTTTCTAAGGCTAATTTATGATTTGAATAATATGGATACCAAATAAGTGACGCATACTAGATCTTACATATGAAAAGTAAAGGATTTTTAATGAGCTAATATTTGTAAATGATTTACAATTTCTAATTATAAAGCCAAGCATCTTTGTAGCTTCTTTTACCTTTAGGTTAATATGATCAATAAATGAAAATTGACGATCAAATATGACTCCAAGATCTTTGATGGAGCTATGATTAGACAATATCGTGCCATCAATAGTATAAACATTTTCGATACTAGAGTGCTTCTTTGTAAACGTGACAACCTTACATTTGGAACCATTAAGATGTAATCTATTATTTATACACCACCTTTGAACACTGTCAATGTCATTTTGTAGTTGTGCACAGTCTTCACAACAGGAGATTCTCTTGTATAGCTTGAGATCATCAGCGAATAATAGTTTATTACAGTTGCTAATGTAAGAGGTAATATCATCGATAAAAAGTAAAAAGAGAAGTGGTCCAAGGTTAGAACCTTGAGGGACACCTGAAGTGGCTATGAATAATTCGGAGTTAAAACCATTATATGAAACAAGTTGTTCACGGTTAGAGAGGTATGACTGTAAAAATGATAATAAAGAATCACTTAATCCCCAGTTGCCTAATTTATTTAATAAGATGACATGATCAATACGGTCAAAGGCCTTTGAGAAATCGGTATAGATCACATCCACCTGTCCAGCCTCATCAATAACTTGAGAGATAAATTGTGTGAAAATGGTCAAGTTGGTTATTGTTGAACGATGACTTACAAATCCATGCTGGTAGAGTGATATCCTATTACTGACCGACAGATAAATGCGATCATAGAGGATAATCTCAAAGACCTTTGCAAAATTGGAGAGAATTGCAATCGCTCTGTAATTACTAATAACTGTAGAATCACCTGTTTTAAACACTGGGCAAATTTTTGCTCTTTTCCAAATATCGGGAAATGTTTCTGTCCTCAAAGCTAGATTAAATAATATTAATAAAGGTGCACTTAATGCATAACTGCAATCTTTGACTAAAAAAGAGGGTATTAAATCGAGGCCAGAGGTCATTTTGTTTTTTAATTTTTTAGCTGCTATTTGAATTTCAATATCAGTCACAGAAACAATATTAATCGAACAGTTATTTTGCACAGTTAAGGGGTTCACAGCAATGTTATGGTTGTCACGCTTAGGTAAGTATACATTTTGGAAAAACGCAGCAAAAGCATTTACAATAGACTGTGGACAATCAAAATAGTTTCCTTCATACTCCATTTTTCCTGGAATTCTAGATGTTTTCCTTTTTGAGTGAATGTATGACCAAAAATTGCGAGAATCAGAAGAAATTGAGGATTGAACCTTCTCAATGTAAATTTTGTACGCTAGCTTAGACTGTGTTTTTATAAGTGCCCTTAATCGTTTAAATTCTTGAAAGTGATAGTTTAATTGAGTTTTTTTTATATTTAACAAAATGCCTTGATTTTTTACGTATATTTTTTATTATATCTGCCGAGTACCACTTTGGATAATTACGCTTAAATGTTCTATACTGGGGCACATAGATATCAATTATTTCGTACAATTTAGAATAAAACTGATCAGTGGCGATATTTACATCATTTGTATAAGACAGAAAGAACCAATCAGTTTCGAATATGGCATTATATAATCCAGGATAGTTGGCTCTTTTAAAATTATATGCCTTTTGTTCTGCATTTGGAGTAAAGTTTACAGAGCTAGGTAGAAAGAAGGTTGGCTTAATAAAAAGTGCGTGATGATAGTTATCCTCTAGCACGTGAGGCGTATTATCATGAAAAATTTCACATTCTAAATTTGAAAAAACTAGATCTAATATACGGCCTGATGAATTAAGAACACTATTAAATTGGCGGAGGTTCAAAAATGTTGAAAAATTTTCTAATACAGAAGTTTTACTATCTTTAGAATTACTTTCGACAAAATGAGGTACGTTAAAATCGCCAAGTAAAATTACATTATTATTGCATATATAGTCCAACTCTTCAAAAGTATCAAAAAATTCCTTAAAAGTGACAGCATTAGTGGTTGGAGACATATAAACAACAAAAACATAAACGAACATAGAACTAATATAACACTTATATGCGACTATGTCAATAGATGGAGAATTGTTCTCAAAAAGCATTAGGTTAAGTTTCTCGAATTTAATATTGTTTTTTAAAGCTAGTAGAACACCGCCCCAGTTATTAAATTGGTTTCTTCAAATTTGCTGTCACTTCTGTAGACTTCATAACTAGGTGGAAACAATTCACTATTTTGAACGTCACTATGAAGAAAAGTTTCACTGATTGCAATAATATCGAATTCTGCTTGACTAACTGAAGAATAAAATGTATCAATCTTTGTATTAAGTCCCCGGATGTTTTGATAACTACAGGTAAAATTGTGTTGGGTGTTGTTGGGCACATTTAGTTTAACTTAGTGATAGAAAAAAGCAAACTATTACGTATGTATTATTTTTTTATGTGATCGTGAGATTTACTTTTATTTCCATATTTGCAGGTATTATACAGGGTGTCCCATAATTTAGTACCTTCCTTCAAGGGGGTGACAGCACTATAAAAAATAAGTTCTGTATATAAACATTTGCCTTAAATCAGTTCATAAGGGAGCTACAACCCCTTAAAGGGAGTAACTAAAAGTTAATTATATGCCAGTAAATTCGAAACGTCTTAAGTTGCAAAAATTAAATTTGGACAATTTATTAATTTCATAATGTTACATATTTTGTCAAATTTGTATCTCAAAGTAGTGATATGTTATTTTCACCATAACTTTTTGCTTTATTTGCATTGGAAAGAAGCAACAATGTTTAAAACTGCATATAAAAAGGCCTCTTACTAAATATCGAAAGAAGCTACCATTTTGGAGTTATTTGTATTTAAATATTGCAATATTCAATGACTTCAGGCGGAAGTCACTGGCAAAGTTCCCCCTTTTCTAATTGTAATACCATGATAGGAAACAACTTCACCTCTCAGTTTGGAAAATGTCTCAGTTCTTTTTATGACAGTTGTCTTTGTTTTATATTATTAGCTCAATTTTATAGTGAAATATTGTTGACATTGTTATATTGTTGAAATGTCATAATTATTTTGTGAATATTCATTTACTATTGGGCAAATGCACGGGAAATTCGGGAAATGTTAGAGAGGATATATTTTAACTTCGACGATTAAACGCGTAGAATTCATTTTGAACATTTTTTTGAAACATGAAGACAAATTAATTTTGTTAGTTTTAAAGTAATTTTGAAACTATTTTGTTTATTCTTAATTACCTTCTGAACTTCAAGACACAAGCTTAAAATTATAATTATAAAATTATTATAAATAAAAAAAATGTTTTTTTTCTCCTTAAATTGCATGCTTCATTGCGTAAAGCGATATTTTAAATATAATTAAAAATATTCTGGAATTATTTTTGTAGAGGTATACCCATCCTGTATTGTAATATTAAAATAGAAATAACTCAAAAACGATGGCTCCTCTCCAATTTAGTAAGAACGCCTTTTTTATGCAGTTTTTAACAATGGTACCTTTTTCCGTTTTAAATGTCTAAAAAAATTTAAGATAAAAAAGTTATGATAAAAATTCACTTCCACCCCGTCTGTAACTACCCCAACAAATCGTGATATTTAGATAAAAATTTGACAAAACATGTAACATTATGAAATTAATAAATGGTCCAAACTTAATTTTTGTAACTATGTTGTACTTATCCCCTTTAAGGGGTTGTAATTCCCTTATGAACTGATTTAAGACAAATGTTTATATACAAAACCCAACTTATTTTTTTATAGTTTTATCACCTCCTTGAAGGAAGGTACTTAATTATGGGGCACTCTTGTAGAAAACAAATCTACAGGCGACACTATTGAAGGAAAAACAAAGCATGCGCTAAAACGTTGATATAACTATTTCGTGAAAACGCTTGTTTTATCAACTTTTAACATATATAAATATCTCTTTTGTAAATTGATTTCTCCATCAGAATTTGTGATCAAAAATTGAATAAAATTATGAGCAAAACATCAAGTCAAAGATGCGTAAAGCGCCCTTTATAAATAATAACAAGTAAATAACAATCTTGTTTTTAGGCTTAAAAAATAAAGCCATACCAAATACCAACTTAATGTGAATAGTTTTTCTTAAACCTATTAAAAATTTGCACACTATATGATTGGGACTCACACTGCCACCAGTAACAGTGGTGCCCGATGCCTATAGAACAGTTACTCTAATCAAATCAACATCAAAGGAAGGCCTAGGATAATTCCTAAATAAATGCAATGCAATAATCACATACCTACATCTTCGTCCTAGCTTACGACGTGATAACTAAGAACAACAAATTTCTCTATTATATATTCGACATCTACATATTATTTTTTTCTTTATTAATTTTTTTGTCAGTTGTCAACCGGTGCCACACCTGCACACCTATTTTTTTTTTTTAATTAAATAAAGTATTTAACATGGATAAATCTTTATGTGTAAAGAGCAAAAGTTTTCCCTTTCTATATGATCTACATTTTAGTGTTTTTGAACAAACAAAAGAACATTCTTTATTTTCGAAAAATTAAGATTTTTTTAATTTGAAATTATATTTTTGTATTTATCATCCAAATTTGACCCAAACTTGCTCATAAAATGTTTTCATTAAATCCCAACTCGAAATTATTCGAATTCCTAGATTTTGCTGTGCGATTTATCGTTCTACAGTCTGTAATTTTTAAATGAATTGATATAGCGAAAAAGTGCAAGGAGTTAGAGGAAAAAAATTAAAACAAAATAAATTTTGAAATAATGTTTGCTACCAACACACAAAATTAACATTAACTTAGTAATAAAATTTTTTCGTCAAAGCAGTTTTCTTGTTTTAAATTTTTTCGAAAAAAATAAACAAGAGTACACTTATAACAATTATTTTAAAAAAATTTAAAAAAAATTAGACAAAAATGGACGATTATAATGACCATAAAAAATACTAGAAACTGAGATTCCTTGGTGATATCCAGTTAAGCAGAGTCGACAGTATTGCATTTACAATTTTAATTGAAAAAATGTATTAATAATAATTAATCAAGTGCTCTTTTTTTTAACATGGCAAAAAAAATGTAATTTATTTTTTAGTCGTGAATAAATAAAAATGTGGAACTGCAAAATTTAATAAGAATGCAACAGTTCCAACGGAAGGGTATACAGATAAAACCACGAGGGTGCGAGCGCGGCCATTGTGATAAAATCACGCATACCAATGTATAACAATATCCATACTTTACCTACTCTCAAAAAAAACTATAAAAAAAGTTTTAAAAATGATAGCTTTTCAGTAAAAATACAGAATCGAAGGAGTATTACGAGCATATCAGGACAAGAAGAAAATAATATTTTGCAGAACATTCAAATTTTATTTGCTTAAACATAATGGCACATCAGTAAAGTAAAATCAAGAATGAAAGGTAGCTAACTACTAATACAAACAATAATCAAAAGAACAGCAAACAATGTTATTGAAAATTAAAGATATTGTTCAAAATGTCCGTCATTATATTCATTGCACTTCTGCGTTATTTGCAAATTGTTATTGTTTACCCTTTATATAAACTCTCTCCTCAGCACTTTTAAATTTTCGATATTCAAAAGAAATTCCTTGTATTCACAGTTTCTTATGGCACCACAAAGGTAAAATTTAGCAGCGTTAAATCAGGAGGACATATTGACCAAAATATTCTTCCTCTGTTTACCATTAACTACTCGAAATTCGTATGCAAATAAACTCTAATGCCCTGTATATTATGAGGTGATGTTCCATCTTGTAAAATAATTTGTTGTCTATTTTCAGATACATATATTTTGTAATAGATTTAATACTTTAAAATATTTAAATACTTTACGAATTTAAATACCAATTTTCATTTATTGTTAACTTTGTTGAAAATTCTGTTTCTAAAAAGTTTCGATAATATTTACCAACTATTTATCATTCTTGTAGAGTTTTGGCCAAAATTTATTAATAATTTAAAACTTCCTATCTAGAATAATAGTCCCTGTAACTAAGTTTTCTTAACTGTTAAGGACAGTTTTTCGAATTTTACCACACTTATTGAACAAGCAATCAAATTTAGAAAATCATCTGGTACATCAAAAGAGTCGCGTGTTATATTAGTGAATATGAACTCGTATTCCCTATTTTGTTATTAATTTCTACTATTAGGGGAGTTAAATGAGTTCCAATACCTCTATTATTTTGTGCTTTTCAAACGCTCCTTTATCTACGAAAAGTTCTATTTTTAAGGTAAAATTTTTTAGTCTTATTAGAAAAATTTAAAAAATATATACTTATTTGTCGATTGGTTGCAAGAAATTTAAAATAACCATCAAAATGCCCACAATAACGGTATTTAACACATCTACACAGTGTACCAAAAAAACGGTACAGATTTTATAGCCTCGAATTTCCTGGAATAATGTCAATTCAAACATTTCTTCGAAAAATGAAATGCTTACACTTTGGAAATTGAAAACATACCTTATTTGTAGTAATACAACGTTTCAGTTCGATTTTATTTCACTTTAATAAAGGACAAGCGAAAATAGGAGTTTTTAATAATGTCGCGTCACTTTAACCTGAAATTAAATCTGTAACAAAATTAGTAGGCAATGACATTTGTTTTATTTGTTTGGTTGTTTTTATTGTAACCTTTTTGGGGATACTTGTTTACAATGTTACGAGTGGATAAATTGTCAAATTGAAACAAATGTTCAATAAAAATTTTATCGTCTAGTTATGCGTACCATTTTCTTCAGAACCTCGATTAATCAACAACGAAAACTAAAATAACAGATACAAACTGACATAACAATCAAACAAATGAAACAAAAGTCATTGCCTACTAATATTGTTACAGATTTGAATTCACGTTAAAGCGCTGCGTTTTCGCATGGGCTTTATTAGACTGAAATAAAATCGATTTGAAACATTGTATTATTACATATAAGATATGTTTTCAGTCTCTAAAGTGTAAGTAAACATTTCGTTTTTCGAAGAAATATTTCTATTGACTAATTATTATTGAAAATACGAGGCTATAAATTCTGTACCATTTTTTTGCACACTGTGTATAAATTATACCCACAGAGGCAAACTAATTGGTCATGTTAATAAAGGGTTAGAATGATACATTTTAAAACAAAGATAAATAAAAATAGGCATTGCAATACGAAAAGGAGACCATATTAAATGCAAGAAATGATATAATTTATCGCGCGAGGAAATTTACAGAATATTAAGTCCTATCTAACGTTACGTAAAATAATCCGAAGCAAAAAACGAATTGGATCGTGACAAAAACCAAATTATAATAGATCTAATTAAGATGTATTTTGACCATCCTGAATACATAAAAAAAGTGTGTTCCTTCAATGTAAAGTTATACAGTCGAGGAGGCGCTTGGCTTGCTTTGATATACTTTGTCCAACAGGGGCAATATTTGTAAATCCGCAGCATGTAGAAAAGAAAATATATTTTTACAGGCTGCGACGACAAGCGAACATTTTTCTAAATCCATTTTTCGATTCTTTTAGAATGTTCTATGAAGAATGAAATTGATGGTCGATATTCGAAGGGATGGTAACTAATTTTAATTTTGCAAATTTACCCGCTGCTACAAGGATTTTTAATAATACGTACTTGTTGGAATGTCTAGAGTCGTGCTATTTAATTATTCAACAGGAGAAAAGATAAACATTTACTGCAATATATTTATGTTACTCTCATTTTGTGAAGATGGTGGCAAAAGATGTAGATTTAAATTCAAAAAATGTGGAACAGTCAGTTTTCAAAATTAGTATTAGGTTTGTTTCAACAGTTTGAAACCGTCAGAAATATTCGCTAGGCTCACTGTATTTACATTAATACTTAATTGGGTAACACACCTATTACAGTTGCAATTATAGTTCTTAATGTTGAACAATTGGAGCAATAGTTTGTCCATTTTCAGTTCTTTTATCATGTCCTTATAGTAATAAAGGGGTAAAAATGCCATACGAATCATTTAAAGAAATAATGCCTAAAGGACCAATAAATACAATTGTAAATGTTGATATACACAGCACTAGAACCTTAAGTATTGAAAATTCAAAAGAAACGTATGATAGTATGTATGCTTGGAATCGTTTTAATTTCATCATCTACAGAAAACTCGCACACAGATCAGTTTGTTTGCAAAAGGTGTACCATAATAGTAGTTCACACAGATAATGATGAAGATATACCACAGGATATATTAATTGTGTCGTGCGAGCAAGAAGGACTAGTCGGACTCCATATTATCTGTATTGAATATGTCAAATCTATTACTCTGAAAGACAAGAACTGAAATATAAAACTAAAGGCTAAAGTGAAATTCGTATATCAGACGTAGAAAGGCTTGGACGAATTAACTGGTAGAAAATATGAAGCCAGAAATCCATCTACATATAACAGAATTGTAAGTGCGCTTATCAACCAACCAAATTTAAATACAGCTTCCATACAACATGAAAAATTTAATTAGAACGTTACTCTAACGAAATATGAGGAATATACCAAGAACAAATGCTAACAAGTCGGACTGTTTGTCCACAAAACATCCTTTCCTCGCCGCATCTCTGGATGTCATAGTTGAAGACCATGGGTTAATTAATATTAAATATTCAAATACGCCAATTTTGAGATCACTTGGACAAAAAGGATAATTGGTCTAAAATTCACTTTTTCAAATTCAGGGTATACGTGAAATTATTGACAAGCTTAGTACCGCTAGAAAGAGGACTAAAAATTGCATGCAAATTGAGTGATAAAAAATTGGGTGGTCATTTAAAAAAATGACGACGAAAATAAATGTAATAACATCCATGTATACACAATTCGCTATACCCCTTGAAGAAGATATGTCAAAAAATATCTACTGGCATTATTCGCGATTATTCGTCACTAGTAATATTAATGCATATTTTTAATATGTTGATTAGGCAAACGAAAATTTTGGGGAATTTGTTCCACTTTTTTTCCAAATCTGCTATACCATATTTAAGTATCCTTCTTCTCATGCTTAAAATTGTAAAGTCAAACATTTATTGGAAAAAATTAAAACCGCGTTAAAACATTTTTGTTTTTATTATGAATCGATATTTAGAAGTTTCTATAAAATAAGAAGTTTATAATTTGGCTAATAAACTTCGTTTGTCAGGAGAATCCAATTTGTGGTTACATGCATTATATAGAACCATGCTTAACACTGTATGAGAAAGGAAAATATAAACAGAATAAATGAATCGAATTTCACATGATACAAGCAATACGAAGATATCAGCTTTTTACTTACCGTAAAATATAAAGTTATTTGTTCATTTTGAACCTTACCTGGAACAAAAAGTATTAGTCAAATCGAAAAAAGAAACAACGCATTTCTCAGTATTTTACTTTTACTGCTTAAGATAACTCTTATAAAGGGTATGTTAACAGTTTTTATTTTTTTCGTAGATGCTATTTTCAACCAATTCTCTTTATCTCTGCTGTTTGGATAACATTCGTTGCAATATCAAATTAAACGCTTTGCCTGAGCCCAGAGACTAAGGAATTGTGAACAGAGCTAGAACCTTTTTTGTAAATTACAGTGGCAATTGTTGAGAAGGGTGGTCTAATGGTTTAGCCAATAATTCATCAATATTAATGTGATTGTATATAGGATAGGTTTTTTTTACTACAAGTCTAATTGCTTTAAGAAGAAACAATATGTAATACAAGGTGGGATATGATTAAACGTGCCACCAGTGTGCTTCTTATTGAAACCCATTAAATGAGGATACAGAAATTCTGCATGTTCAATTAGCCCTATCAGTCCCAAGGTATTCGGTGGGAAAATTTCTTTTGTAGATTAGTCTAGTAGATAATTTTAGGTATGTACCAAACAAGTCAGGCCTCACGGACAGTACGGCGGCCATGTTCATATGAAGTAATTCACAAGTAGAAAAATTAAAGACGAACTCTTTAACAGAAAGTGATTATTGGAAAATTGGATTCCTTTTTAACAATATTTCTGACATCTTTTCATTTTGTATATATTTTATACTATCTCACAAATAAAAAATTCGGTACTGTTGTATTTTAGACTCTTAGACTGCCCTACACAAATAAAAAATGTAAAGATCCTCCTTTACAGGTAACTGTGAATTTTTACATTACTTTATTAAATGGTGATTCTAAAAGTTAAAATTTGCAGTCTAATGTGTAAATGTATAGAAGAGTAGGTACACTAGTGTATACAGATTCAGCAAGAAACTAGAGGCAAACATCGTTATGTGATGAATTTACTTGTGATCTACCCAGCTAGCCAATATGAAAGGAAGGTCAATAGGCAGATCTGCAAACTAGAAGCCTTCAGTTGTTCCAGTGTTACCATTCGTAGCATTGTTTTGCCATTTGTAGGAGCGTAGCAGCATTGTAAGCAATGTAGCATAATTTGAACAGATTAATGTACCTATGTATAAGATACATCCCGGTAGATAGTGCAGGTGCCCTCATCATGCACCGTCCGCAGAGATAACTAGCGGTGACGAGCTAATCTGAGTTGTAAAGACAAGACACTTGTTTTATGACCGTCATATTATTAACATCTCAAAATAAAAACAATTTTTTATTTTTTTTTGTAATTTCTTTTGTATATTCTGTGTTTGTGAACAATTGTTCTTTTTAAAAAGTGGATATTTAAAATCGAAAATAAAATTGGCGACAAGGCAATGGCATGGCAATAGGTCGTTTCTTTTCGCATCAAAGAAGATCATGTTCTCCAGAACTTTAATTGCCGAACTTAGGGACAGCAGCAGATCTTTACATAACCAATAAATCGTGCGTCCCGCTTAAAAAACTACAGAAAATTACCAGGAATACACCAGGGCTCGAAAGTATAATTGCAGACCAGTAAGTTCTCGTATTCCTTTATTTTCCTTCATTTATTTCACATGTATGCTGAAACTAAGTCTGAAATTAGAATAAGTTAAGTTTAAGAGAATCTTTAAAAATGCTGAAAATTCAAACTAAAAGCACTAAAAGTGAGAATTTATTAAATGGATTTTAAATAAATAGATGATTAAATTAATAGAATAAATAAGTTCTAATATAATATTTTTGTATTGCTATTATTGATCAGTATCAATAATCAATATTTAAACTTAGTGTTCTGCACTCTGTATTACAAGTTGTTTGTTATATGAACATAATTCTATCGTTAAAACAGTTTTAATAAATTCATTAAATTAAGCCAGCAAAATATTGATCTGCTAGGGCCGTACTCATTTTTATTTTATAAAAACTTACTGAAATTTCATATATACTATTACATTATATTTTTAACATTTTTATTGGTAAATTTGGTATTTTATCATTGACCCTGACGTTGAAAGTTTAGCTTTAAGTTTTTCTGAAATGGTGTAGACCAAGATACATCAAATATGGCTCATAATCAATCAACTAGCCACTTTGTTAGCGTACCATCAATCGATGTAATACTATTAGATCTTTTGCCAGATTTTGATTGCACTGCACACACTCTTTATAGATTTATTACTTTAGTTGATGAAATTCTATAAACCTATTGGGATCATAATAATGTAATGTCTCTTAAAAGTAAATTTTTGCTAAATTTTATAATATCTAAATTAAAAGGTAGAACGGAAGAAATACAGGCGATTTCGGGAGCGAAAACCTGGCCACAAATTAAAGATACTTTATAAACTACATTTGGCAACTTACGAAACGAAAATGCACTTTTGTCTGACAGTACAAATTTTCCAAAAGCCAAACGAAGATATAATTACTTACTATATAGAGTGATTTTGGCTCCCAATCATCTAAATAACTACATTAATTTACACGAGAGAAGTACTTCTGGAAAAATAAATAAAATTAATACATGTAATTGTCAAGCACTTAAAACTGTTATAGTTGGATTAAAAGAACCTGCTCAATCCATTTTAAGATCTCAAAAACCTAACAATTTAGCCGAGGTCCTTAAATATTTAACGGAAGATGATAACATCAGATATAATATGTCGAGACAAAATCAACAAACTGATAGTAATCAATATTAACAAATCCCGCAAAGACAGATACCACCTAGGTATAACCAAACTTACACAGCACTCACAACAATTTCAACCGCGGCAATCTTAGTCACAATTTCCGGGACAAAATAGATACCCGATACAAATTCAACCTCAAAATCCTCAGGGACATCTCTGTTCTTTTACGATAATTCCAAATTATCTTTCACTAACAATGTTAAACACGAAATCAAAGAGATGATATACCAATTTATTCCAAAACATATCGCTACCCTCATGTGCATAAAGATGAGGTAACCAAACAAATTAATAAAATGTTGGATGATGGTATAATAAGATCATCAAGTTCGCCTTAGAGTTCCCCTGTCTGGATAGTTCCCAAGAAACGCGACGCGAGTAATATTCAGAAATGGCGCGTTGTTATTGACTATCGCCGATTAAATAAAAAAACGGTAGAAGATCGATATCCGATACCTACCGTCACTGGTATCCTAGACAAACTAGGAAAATCTATATATTTTACAATACTTGATCTTGCGGCAGCGTTCCATCAAATTGAGTTACACCCCAACTCAATTGAGAAAACCGCCTTTAATGTAAATAACGGCCATTATGAATTTTTCTGAATGCTATTTGGGTTACGAAATAGTCCCTCAACATTTTAACGTTGCATGGACAATGTTGTTAGAGGCTTACAAGGCCATAATTGCCTAGTCTATTGTGCCATATACTTCCTTAAGAATGAACTTGTGCAAAAGTATACAGAACATTGGTGCTAAGGGCTAACTGGTTTAAGTCAGGAGGCTTGAGTCGTGGGGTAGGAAAGCTCCTTATGGTGTTACAGAAAAATCCCTCCAGATTATCAGGTCACTAGCAACCGGTTTCTGCGTGGCAAGTAGGCCATTAAATATTAGGTGTTACCCATGGGCGCCATCTATAGTAAGTTAAGTTTAAAAACCTCTCTCCACACAGAATCAGATTCCTATAGACAAACCCTTTTAATAGAAAACAAATAAAAGTTCCAATTAAAAGTGAATAAAAATGTATTTTTAGAAACCTGATGAAATGTTACACAAAACAAATTTTAAAATTACAGAAAAAATATTATTTTAATTTAAAATCTAAATAAAGCACACAGTATAATAGAGATAAAAATGTACAAAATAAAAACAGCGGAACAAGAAATTTAGATAATGCGATACAATCATACGATAGTGTCACCATGCCTAGGGACGTCTCGGAATAGGGAAACCTCTCCGTCTCGGGGTATTGATGAATTAATCGTTGAAAGTTTTATAACAATTTTTAAGTTTTCTATCAATGTATGATACGTAGGTTTTATAGATATATGAAACGATCAATAAGTTTCATTTCAAAATGTTTTCAACTAGTTTTTCAACTAGAGTTTTACTCAAATGTATTACAACTAGTTAGTTTTACTGATGTAAACTATATTGCAATAAGATAAAATAAAGGAAAAAAAACGGTGTTAATACTAGAATATTTAAATGTAAAAAAAAAACAGAAAATCAAGAATAACAATTAATAATTCTAAAAATTATTGTTGTAAATCAAATGCTTCAATAATCCCTAAATAAAACATTAATTATATCTTTGATCATGAAAGCATTTTTATTAAACGGTAATCAAAAATAAATAATTAAATAACTTATTAAACCGAGCTGATGAGTAACTAGGATCTTTACCAGTTAAGAAATTGAAATTGAATGGTACTTTTCAGCCACTTTTTATAAGGCTTATATGACAAGAAACTGTAAACCAAACTTATTTACATCTACTATAACCAAACTTTAGTGCTATATAGGGTATCATACCTATAAATGTATTTAGTAAAGTTCCTAAATGTGAATTTCACAGTTGCACATGCAATACTATATGGATGACATTATTGTCTATTCATCTTCCCTTAAGGAACATATTGAAAGTCTCACTAAAGTTTTCACCTCACTCAAAAATCATAATTTGTTCAGCTAGACAAATCAGAATTCCTTTGCATATCTGTTAAGTTTCTCGAGCATTTAATAACTGAAAATGGCATTAAGTCCAATCCCGATAAAATCGAAGTGATCGAAAAATTTCCAATTCCTAAGAGTCAGAAGAGCATAAAATCATTTCTAGGTTGTTCCTAATTTTGCCAAAATTACAAAGCTATTAAATAGTAAAGTAATACATGAAGAACATTTTCTAAAAGCTTTCAACACCCACATTTCACTACAGAATTTAACGTTACCACGGATGTGTCAAATTAAGCAGTAAGAACCGTTTTAAGTCAGGGCCTTATTGGAAAAGACAAGCCTATGCTACCCGCCCCTTAACAATGCCGAATACGACTATTGAACTATCGAAAAAGAACTTCTGGCCATAGACTATGTGTGCAAAATTTATAGACCACATTTATTTGGCAAATGGTTTAATATAGTGTCCGATCACAAACTACTTCAGTGGTTACTGAACCCTAAAGAACCCCAATCACGTCTAGTCAGATGGAGGCTTAAACGTGAGGAGTTCGACTATCAAATAATTTATAAAAAAGGAAAACTTAACACGAACGCCGATGCGCTACCGCATGTAGAGATTCACCCTTTAACAATAGACAACCAATCGATAACTAATCGATAATTGTTAATGTGGACAATGATGACAACACCGTACATACAGCTTTTGAAAACCGTAAGAATAACTGATAAACCAATAATTTATTATAAAAATTAAATGTTTATTAACAAAACAAACTTAATGCAAGAACGCATATTTTTACTAGACAGTTTTGAAGGTACTCAAAGACGACAATGTTATTTTACTTTTGAAGACACCGAAGAACAATTTATTGATATAATAAAAAATTATTTCGAGACGGGCCAAACCTATGCATTTTTCCTCGCCAATGAGCATCTGTATCCTACACTATTTAAAACTATGCATAGAATATTCAAAAACTCTATATTTTAATTAATAAAATGTAACTCAAGGCTCGTAGATGTTTTTTGAAAAAAACGAGAGATACATCACAATCAAATATCATCGCGAAATAGCCACTGCATATCGCAGTATTAACTAATTACATAAATAAATGTAAAATTTGTTTACAAACTAAATACGAACGAAACCCATATAAACCAAAACTAACAACAACAAAAACACCAAAGTACCCGTTTGAATTATTACACATTGACCATAAGTAATGAGAAATTCCTATTAATAATTTACGCCTTTTCTAAATACGGACAGGCATATCATCTAAATAACGGTAACTCTGTTGAAGTTTCAAATAACGTAATAAAATTCATGTCTCATCATGGCATACCTGGACAAATAATTACGAATAATGGTCCCGAATTTAAAATAAAAGTATTGCAAAAGCTAGACTCACTTCATAAAATGCAATTACATTTCACTGCACCTTATCACTTTAACAGTAATAGTTCAGTCGGAAGATTCAATAACACTTTAATCGAACACGTACGAATTTTAAGATTAGAAAATAAAAATAGTCCATTAACCGACATTATAAATTACGCAATATTCGGTTATAAGAACACGATTTATTCAAGCACTAAATTAAAACAATTTGAATTAATATCCGGGCATTTGAAAACTTGCGATATTTTCAATAGAAGTAAAAAAATCAATATTGAAGCCCAATATGTCTGTTATGAACCATAAAAAGAATGTTGAAACTCTGTGCGGCAAAGTTCAAGACCAGCTAAATACTAACAAATAAAAATTAATTTAAAACCGTAATAAAAAACTTGAAGAATGTCCTGCCCAACTCTGACTAATATTTAAAAATAATACAGAACCGTAGAACTAAAACTAAACATAAATTTAACCTAAAATCGTAATTGAATACTTAGGTAAGAAAATTAAACTATAAAGAACATAACGATACATAAACAAGAGATCAATTCAATTCAATTCAAACAATTTATTCTTAAATTAATAATAAACAAACAATGTTTCAGACGTCACAAAGGAACCAAACAAAGATGATGACATTACTTCAACTGACTCTGAACATCTTAACGATAACCCTCCAGGAAGTTCAACTCCAGGTGATTAAAATTCCTTAACTTGAAACAAACCCTGGGATACTTCCCTTCTACTTAGGTACAGCATGTATCACACAATCGGTACATGAATTTATTCTCTATTTTGACATTACACCGATAGGGAAACAAATCGTTCAAATAATATATTAATATAATGATTTCTTCAAACTCTTAGAAATAAAATCAAATCCACAATGTGCACAATCTTTTACTAATCATAAAAATCATGTTCTGATCAAATTAATTTAGATAAAACAAAAGTCGCTTCAGTTTACCCTTTTAAATATTCTTTTAAAGTGACCCGTTCAAAACGTGGTTAGGCCACTTTCCGGACTCAATCATAAAATTTATTTCAGGTAATCTCAATCATGACGACGCTGTCAGATTAACTTAATACTTTATCAATAAATCAATTTCTTCATTGGAGAATTATATAACAGTATACTTTTTTTGATTTTTTTATTTATTTCTTTTTTTTAACGAAAATTTTAATGTTTGATTTAGTGTTGTGATTTACAAAAAATGTTTGTGAACGGGTTTCTTACCATTGCAAAAATTGAATTACTGTTTTATGATAAATACTTCTTACGTAGGAACCTTCAAATATGAGAAAATCGGTTTTTCTAGAAAATACATACTTGCCAAATCTTAAAATGGTAGCTCATCACAATATTTAGAAAATACATCTTTTCATGATTGCAGTGATACCCATAACTTAACAATTCCATAAGAATTCACAGTAGAAAAATCAAAATTCTTCTAAATAAATGGATATTATAATGTAATAGCCAAATCCGATATACAAAGTAGTGTGCTGTGAAAACAATTATCTCAAATAAAATTTGTGGCGTCCTGACCAGATTTTAAATAGTGAACGCTATGCCGGTTGCTCAGTCAAGATCGTGAATAAGTTTAGTCTGTTTTCATTATAATTAAGATATTTTTTTTAGAGTGGAATAAAAAAAATAATATTAACTGAAAATTTTTGTTAATTATTTTATTATTTTATTTTTATTTTATCAAGAAGAGGAACTTAATTTGTTTTTAAATTATTTTTTTTTAGATAGATGTTAAATATTATATAATAAAATAAAAAAAGGGGGCCAGCCGATAATATCGACAGAAAGGGGAATAATACAGATAAATAAAATTAAGGCAAAAATTTTAATAATCAATTTTAGAAAAATAAGAATGTTGCATACTTGTCAACAAGTATATAATTTTAATAATAATGACACAGAAGTATGATAATACCCCATAAATGGTTCAGTGTACTAGTACACAAAGAAAAATAAGTTAAACATGTAACACTGATGAGTAAATAACGCTTACAAAACTAGGAACTAAAAACAAATATATATCGCGTCAGCCTCGCTATGGATATATTATTGGTAAAAGTTAATAAGTATCTAAAAGAGCACTCTCAAAAGTATCAAATTAGTAATCAACACATGTATATACATTATATGTTATCTGAGTTACATAGAGTAAGGTAAAATCTTTAAATCATATTTGACAACAGAAAATTTATTCCCCATTCAACAGCTGTTAGATGGTTTACAAAAAAAATATACAATCGATTTTATATTCAGTAAAGAGATTCGATTTTGAAAACTATAAAGTTTATAAGGAAATGACTAGGTATATTTTGACACTATTAATTTTTAGTATTCATTAAATCTGATATCGCTACTAAATGTCGAATATTTTTGAAAATAAGTATTTTCTGCACTACTGAGAAATTTTCCAGTAATATCTCATAAGAAAATAGTTCTCCTTTTATATGCAAAATTCACGTTGCTAATTACTTGCCAAAAAGAAATATGTCATTCCTGGTGTATTCTGCGTTTTTATATAGCTTGTAAATATTTACAGCAGGGGAAGTTCAAAAACACTAATAGATGTAAAATATTGCATAAATACCTTGTGTGAGGAAAGCTATTGATATTTTGTTTTACCAAAAATACCACTGGGTTGTGTTACAGTTTATCTAATTTCGATTTTATCTCCACGACTATCTTAAAATGAGGCTCAATGAGATGAATATTTTCGTACTGCCTTTGAGTGATAATGTAATAGATACTGGTAAACGTAAAAAATGAGGTAAAAGTAAAATGCCTAAAAAAAATATATGACCTATTATTACAGCAGCAAATTTCGTTTACTAAAAAATATAGAACGAATTCCCTTTATTCCGAAAGTTACCTTAGTTTTTATTAGGCCTTTTCACAATATCAGCTTCAAAAAAATGCCACTTTCTGGGAAGAACAAAAACTTTTCCAGAAAAACGGCGTGTTTTATAACTTGACAACCTTTATTTCTATTATAAAATGCACAGGTACTTAAGTTTACTTCCAATTTTCATTAAAATTTATTGAATTACACAGGTAGATGTTAATTACTCTATGCTAGGCACCTCACACTCTGCCTTCTTTATTTCTTTTCTTTGGCCATCCTTTTAAGATAACCGCGGACAAAAATGCCACTTTATATTATTTACAGCTCTTTAGTTTTCTATTTAAAATACGTATATTAATGTTTGCAAGGTATAGGCAACCCAAAATATACCATACGTATATATTATTAATTTGTCATGAGGAACTTATTTGTAATTTATACAGGGTACGCGCAAAAGTGAACCGTTACAAATTATTTGTTTAAAATACCTGTCATGACTGGTACACTTATTACGCTTACTGTAATGCTAGTATAGCTACTGTTTACATGATAACTATTTTAACATCAATAAGTATACTGTTATATTCAGAATTCATCACAGATTCCAAAAAATGTAATAATATACGGGGTGTTCCATTTGAAATAAGAAAGTTGTGGTAATTTTCGGCGCAACCGGTACATAATAACTGAAAATATTGTCTTCTAATGCCGTTTTACGTGTATAACAACACATTAAAATTTCATCAATTTATCTCCATAAAAAATGAAAATAAAGGGGGTAAGCTAGGTTTCATTTACACCCGGTATATACCGGATGTAACAGGATCATGGTACACCCCCTTTTCTTCTTTAGTTTTGAAGATAATTGATTGAAATTTTTTTACTTCTGGTTTCGCCGGAAGTGACACTAACTTTCGATTTTTAAATGAAATACTGTGTATATTATTGCATTTTTGAATTCTACATAATTTTCTGAATAAAATGATACCAAATAAGTGACATTTCAAACGTCAATATTTTTTACAATGTAATTTTTAGTTTTCCATTTAAGTGTGCCATGATGGTTCCTATTTATTCTAAATGACCCGTGTAATGCTAAAAAAACAGAAATTCCGTCAAAAATACTAAATTACGTGATTTATGAGCAAATAAAGTTCATCAAAATGGTTTGTGGGGAAAAACTCAATTTTTTCAAATGAAACCATTTTGATACCGTGGTACCATTTATTAGTACTATTAATAAGGAATTTATTAATATGTCGTATTAAAATGTACGATAAATACAAACAAAATTACAGCTAAAAGAAAATAAGAAAATACAATTTTGTTTAAATTAAACGTTAAGAAGTAACTAACTAAGGTGGTTTGAAAACAATGAAATATTTAGCTTGTCAAACTTTTGTTGGTGTACCGGTGTTTTTATTGTGTCTTTAAAAATTGCTTAAAATTTTTATTGTGTCCAAAATGCCGCAAATTTATACAAGAGATGAAAAAGTGGATATGTTAATTATTTATGGGGAATATAGAAAGAATGCCGTTGCGGTTAGACACCTTTATGCTGAACGATATCCTGATATACAATGTCCAGCGAGAAATTATTTTAATCGTCTTGAAAATCAATTCCGAAGTGAGGCCCAACAATGATCCCGAAAAAAATTTTATTCTTGACGAAGGAACAGAAATTAATGTTTTGGCTCGAGTAGAAGTTGATAAGACTGTTTCTTTAAGGCAAATTGGGTTTGAATTAGAAATCAGTCACCAAACAGTACGCCGAATCTTGCACAAGTACCACTATAAATCTTTTAAATACCAATTGCACCAGCACTTGTACGTACATGATTACGAACGTAGGATGGAATATTGCAATTGGATTTTGCAGAATAACGCGCAGCCAAACAATGATTTTTTGGGAATGATTTTATTTTCCGACGAGTCTAGGTTTACAAATTTGGGATTATTTAACCGACAAAATACAAAATATTGGTCACAAGAAAATTAAAATTTATTCCGGGAGGGTAACTTTCAAGTGTGGTTCTGTTTCAATGTTTGGCTTGGAATAATCGGTAATAGAATCATTGGTTCAATCATATTTGAAGGACCTCTGACTGGTGCCAGATACTTGGGTTTTCTTAAAATGAAATTGAAGACAGTTTAGCTGAATTACTTTTCCATTTACGACAGGGAATGTATTTCCAAAAAGATGGCGCTCCTCTTCATAATTCAAGGATAGTAATTGATTAGCTTCAACGGAAATTCAGAGAAAACGTAATTTCGACAAATGGTCCTGTGAGGCCTCCAAGATCACCTGATTTAACATCCCTTGATTTCATTGTTTGGCGTCATTTAAAAAATATTGTCTACACAACCGCCGTTACAACCCGTGAAGACCTGGAGATACGAGTAAGATGCGCAATTAATAGCATAACGGCCCGGCAATTGGCGAACGTTCTTCGAGAACAGCTATGCGAGTTCAGAAGTACATTGACGTTAATGGACAGCATTTTGAACAACTGTTGTAATGTTTTGTGTTCATTTTTTTGTATTCCAAAGCCATCTTATGTATAACAAGGTATTTAGAACAAAATTGTATTTTCCTGTTTTCTTTTAGCTGTAATTTTGTTTGTATTTTCGCACATTTTAATACGACATATGAATAAATTCCTTATTAATAGTACTAATAAATGGTACCACGGTACCAATATTGTTCCATTTGAAAAAATTGAGTTTTCTCCCAAAAACCATTTTCATGAACTTTATTTGCTTATAAATTACGTAATTTAGTATTTTTGACGGGATTTAGATTTTTCTAGCATTACACGAGTCATTTAGAATAAAGCAGAACCATCATGGCACACTTAAATGGAAAACTAAAAATTGTATTATAAAAAATATCGACGTTTGAAATGTCACTTATTTGATATAATTAGATTCAGAAAATTATGCAAAATTCGAAAATACAATAATATACAGGGTGTTCTATTTAAAAATCTAAAGTTAGTGTCACTTCCGGCGAAACCGGAAATGACAAAAAATTACGTGTATGTCAAAAAGTGCTGCTTGTGATGTATATAAGATATCCCACATTTCAATCAATTATCGTCAAAACTAAAGGAGAAAAGGGGGTGTACCATGATCCTGTTACACTCGGTATACAACAATGTTGGACAATCATACAAAATATTCGACAAAATATGTAATATACAGACAGATTAAAATCATGATAAAAATGTATTTTATATTTATTTATTATATTATATTTTTTCTCTCTTTTAGAGTTCTGAGGATGCTAATAAATGTTAACGAAACTAGTTTTTCTGTTTTTAATTTACCTGTTCCCACTAAGTTGTAATATCAATAAGTCACTAAACCTTCAAGAAACTATAATGTACGTCATTTAGGTTATATTTCAGTATAGTTTTATATTTTATCTATGGGTATAGTTACTAATTAACAGTTACTTCGCACTTTGCTGTAGTATGTCAACTATATTCAAGATTTTTATTCTTTAAAACTATTTAGTTTAAATTATCTGCTATTCAATGCAGTTATTTATCTGTACGTTGCCGTATCAATGGCGTTCAAAATGATCAATTTCCCCCTAATGGTCTATTTGGTCGTTTTAAAAGGTTTTATTCGGAAATTAAAACGGTAAAGGTGAAACAGGAGAAGTGAAAAATGTCTAATTATATTTATTGTCCAATTGAAATTCTGTTACAACTGATTTATATTACTGGATTCCTTTTATATCGATTTTATTTTATTGCTAAATAATTGAAAGTTAAAGTAAATATATTGGTATACACGGTGTTTCAGGTCAAGTGTATCAAACTTCACTAGATGATATATTATCAAAATATAGATGGAGTTTGTCTAATAAACTAGTGTCCATGTGCGTTGCATAAAGGAGTTACAGGCTCTTAGAAGGGTGACATGAATTACAGTTTTTGCCGTATAACTCTGGAACTTTGAAAAGTGCCTCTAATAATAAAATGCTGATGATATACACTGCTGGTCTCCTTTTCATGCGAAATCTGCGTTTATTGAACCCTGATTTATTAGACGATCTCCATTTATCTTTAGAAAGTATACACTATCTAAAGATGGTGAACTTTGATTCTCTTGAAATGTGTTACCCTGTATACTAAATCGAATACGATTAAATGAAGAATGTATCTATTTTCTGTTTGTTGTAACGAGCGTTCAGGAAAAAAACGAAGTCATGTTGCCCGTCCAAATGGACAGAGCCTCACTGGGTCTTCGAATCAGGCCGGACAAATAACCCTAAGGGCCGGTTGCATCGATGTGGTTTAGGCAGAGTTCAACTGAACTTTGTTTATAATCCAAGATTACGATTGTTACAACAATCGTAACATAGAATTTTAAACGAAGTTCAGTTGAACTTTGGCTGAACCATAGCGATATAACTGGCCCTAAGCGTGCCACTTCTCCACAGTCAAAATTTTTAAAATTTTTCAAGTCAATGGAAGGATTTTGTTAAAGTAAACCAAAAATAAATGTACTTTTTTTAATAAAAAGTAATTTAAAAAAACAACACAATCAAAAATATATATCAAACACATAAAACAGAATAGCAAATTCATATTGGAGATAGGCATATCTAGGTACCAAGTAAAAAATTTAAAATAAATTTTAATTTAGAAAAACTTCTTTCTCATGCCACTTCAGAAATAGAAAGAGTTAATAAATATTTATATGTCTTTTCTAGATCAGGGTATACCTCAACATATAAATTATATTTTTGCTAAACGTAGTAGCAATAGACTATACATTTCTTGCAGAATATGAGATCAGTAGCACTGTTTTCTGCTTCTGCTTTAACATCATCCTGTTTAAACACGCTCGTCTGGTAATGACGTTGACAAATTATTCCACTTGGAGCCAAAATCTAAAAGTTCCATTTGCAGATTATCAACAGAGTCACTTCAGGATAAAACTATGTCAGCGTTTCACATACTTTATGTAGTATATTTTACCACAAGTTTGGAAGATGAGGGAAACTTGGTGGGTGAAAGCAATCAAAGGCCTGATGCAACTTCTTGTGATATGCGAATCTGGACTCTAAGACACTGACAATTTTGTACATGGTCACTTAAAAACATCGATTCTAAATTTGTCATCTGGATTTTGTGGAGCTTCGTCTTCGCCACTTTCGTCGTGAAATCTTTTCTTCTTTCGTTGTCTTTGGGCACGCATCTCTTTATGAACGTGTAGCGGGATGTCTTTTTTCAATAAATTGCTCATTTATCTTTTGTATAAATTCTTCAGTCTTTTCTGCTAGTGTATGAAATTCTTGAGAAAATTCCTTCAGGGACTGTAAGGTGTCCTCGACCCCTTGCAAGAAATCCATACTTGATGTTTGCTGATACTTTGAGAGAGAAGAAGTGAGCATAACAATTTTTCTGAACAACATTGCGGTAATAATTGTCTCATACTTCAAGAACCCTTCAAGAAGGCTTTCTGCTGTGTATTGTACCTCTTCATTAACGTTCTGGGATTCTGATTCTGATTTATATAATGTTTGACATCACTCTATGAAGATTGCTGCCAAAAATTTTTAATAATGCCTTGTCTTTGGCTCACCATCTGCTCTCTGGGATAATATTTACAATTCATTCTTAAATAAGACTATCTGACAAATACTGCTAGACCAAATAATGAAATAACCAGGATTGATAGTTTAGTTTCATCTATTACCAAATTAAGCACATGTGCGTAGCACCAAACATGTATTTGGCCAGGAGAATTTCTTGACAGCCATGTTGTGAAGCCATTGTATTCGCCTTGCATGTTTGCTGCCCCATCCGTTGTGTTACCAATACCATTGGCTACATCGAGCCTAATTCACATATGCACTTAGCCACAACTTCATACATGTCTTTTCCTTTTCCAGAAGTGCAGTTGATTAAGCTAACCAATTGTTCATATACATTGCTATCCTTCACATAACGGATTTAGTGAACATTGGTCTAAAACATTTATGTCAATTTGAATAAGAATATATTATTTAGCGGTTCTTACTTCATTAGCAATTTTTTCTTTGATGAGGTTTGATATTGCTATTATTATTATATTAGCAGCATATTATTATTATTATATTAGCAGTTGATTTACTATCAAAGCTGTGATTGGGTTGTAATGGGTGACCGTTCAAAAATAATTCTAACTCGTAGCCCGATGGTTTCATGAAGAAAATGTCCAGGTCCATATTTTCATTCATTTCAAATTCTTTATCTTGTCCCTCATTGCTTTTGATTGCCCCACTCCATCCCACCTGGATTCCACTTGCACCCACATCTTCAACAGAATTTAATTCTAATACATTGTCAAAGTCGATTTCCATTTTTTCAGTAATCTCGACCTGAATAGAAATAGAACCAGTTTCTGCTTGATGAGAAGCATCATTATTTTTGGTTTATTTTCGTGATTATCTCTAGTGGTGGATCGCCAATTATCTTAGGAACAGAAAGAGATATTGAAGAGCGGTTTTAACCTTGTTAAATGGAATCGAGGGGAAGTAATAATTGCTGTAGTATGAAAATTAACAAAACAGCAACCCTCTCACCCTCAACCACCCCTACTTTAGAATCTTATATGCTACTATCTCTTGCGATATTTCAAATGAAAGCCCCTTTGAAAGGCTACATTTCTGTAAATATTAACTTTAATTAAATCAAATACTTTTTGTGTAGTTTAGCCAAAACTAATTTTCCAAATTTTGTAAAAGCATTCAAAAACTTGATCATTTTAATTAAAATTCTACTTCGGCGACTTTTGTTTTAAACACCTCCACACACGGCAAAGTGCACTATTTGAATAGACAAAAATGCATTTTCATTAAAAAAATTTACTGTTGCTTGATATTAGTTAATATGATACGTATTAGGTGCAAAAGGAAATGAAAGAAGCTGTCTGTCTACATTAAAATGGTCCATGTTCAATCTCTGTAGAGTAATCAGTAACACTAAATTTATCTATAATAGTAAAATAATAAATATAAATAATAATCTTGCATTACACTCAGAATGTGTTAACCTAAATAATTTGTCCTGTTTCAACACTAAAAAGAATTTATTTTTAGTAACACTCATCGTGTTCTCAGAACGGAGTGGTACTAGTGTACACACTGTGAACAAAATGCTCTATTTAATAAAGCGATCATTTGGGATATCTGAATCTTTCATATCATAGCCGCAATCAATAAGACTAACACTAAAGCAAAAAAAATAATATCGGGAGTTGCTTTACTTCGGATGACGTCAGTCAGTTTTGAACTCGTTTGGGATATATTTTTAGTTCCAACACGGGCAATACAACAGAAATATTGGCTGCGTATGGAATTTGGGTTATTATTTATTGAGAGTATATAGAAATTAGGTTAAAAAATAGGGAATAGAAGAAAAAATTAATAATGTTTTGATATTTTGGTGGCTTGTTCAGAATGTAGTTTTCACCCCTAAAGGGCGAGCTTCATCCCCTACCCCCTTAAAAAATTTAAGAGGTGCTTTATTGCAGTTTTTCGAATTTTTTATCAAAATGGTGTCCTATATAAAAAAAAATTTCGAGAGAAATTGGTACCCAAAATTTTATGTAAAAAAGGCCTTTATCATATTTTTGAGAGATCTGATAGATTTCGGGTTATAGGCTGCTGAAGTTCTTCTCACAACTAAAATTTGTAAATCGCGCTAAATTTTCTTGCGAAACGGTTGTTCCCACGCTTACAATGCTTAGAACGAAATTTATTAAGCAAAGTTAATTCTAGTAAGATGAGGGTACGCCTTTTTTGCATTTCTATTTTTTAAATTAATTAGCCTCTTAATGCATAGCGAAAGCAAGCGAATCATTTCTAATTCTGTAATTTCCACAACAAATTAATATTCTTTTAAAACTTTAATGAAATAAAGTAAATCCTAAAAGACAAAGGATTTTTTACCTCTAAGTTTTCACCCATATTGTCTCAAAACGAATTTTTTTTCGGCTTTTTGAAATTTTTAGCGAAAAATGTATTATGCGCGAAGAATTGCAAAAAAGAGAACATCACAGAATTTTCCATAAAGAGGATCCTTATCATATTTTAATAGATTCGAGTTGTTGCCCATTATTGAGGATCAAAAGGAGAAGTGTTGCAAAAATTTTTCTGTTTCTATTCGGGTAAATGAAGCCTTTACTGTCGAATAATTTTGCAGATGCGCCAATCTACCTGGAAATGAGTTTATACTGAGATAGAATCTATCGAAAACAATTTCCAAACATGTAGACATTTTTTTAAGTAATATTTTTCTTTTCAAACTATTTTCACACGACATTCTAAAAATAGCAAAAATATGCTTTTTGTGTAAGGGTGGTGCTAAAGTTCGCTCCTTAGGGGCAGGAATTCTTTTTACTTAGTTTTTTAATATATCACTAAAGTTGTAAAAAATGGTTAATGAATCTTAAAGGTCCATATAATTAGAGTAAAAAAAGCGAGAGAATTTAATTTTGAAGAATTTTTCGGCTGTCAATAAATTGTCAATTTTGAAGAATTTTTCAACTGTCAATAAGAACGTGTAGACTTACCAATTCATCGTAACGGATTCTTATTGGTACCCTTTTCTTTATTTGTTCTTTATTTCTTCTTTGGACTGTAATTGCGTAATTTATCGTGAAAGACAGAGAATCACTTATAATTTTTAATAATTAATTAATGAACACTTTTAGAGAGATCGTGCGGAGCGACTATATTTATTAGCACTCGATACGGGAGTCGTATCAGTTTTCCTTCTTATGTACATGGTTAAGCCATGACGAATCATTGAAAACATAGCTATTAATCGCGAGGGACAAATACTAATATTTTAGAAAAAAAAAGATGAAAAATAATTATATTACAAAAATAATTACTAAATAGTAATATAAAATACACAAATTACGTAAACAAATGATGTGTGCGGTTACTTAACTGTTAATTTTCTGAAATTGATATCATAGAATTAAAAAAATAAATTGCAACGATATCTCAATTAAGGGGCTAATTAATTCAAAAATTAATAATAATAAAAATGCAAAGAAAGGGTACAACCATTTTATAGAAGAAAAAATGTTTTACAAATTTAGTTCTATGCATTGTAAGCAGGAAAAAACTGTTTTCGAGGAAATAAAGCGCGAATTATATATTTTAGTTGTGTGATGAAACATCTCCCTACTTCAGCAGCCTCTAACTTGAAATCTACTACATCTATTGAAAATATGATAAGGACCATTTATAGAAATTTGTATAGGCAAACATTTTCTCTCCACACTTTTTCGTATAGGACATCGCTTTGCTAAAAAAAAAAAAAATGAAAAAAACCGCAAAAATTCACATTTTTGAGGGGGTATGAGGTAAATCTCTCCATTTAAGGGAGGGAACGTTTTAGATTTCAACTTTTACCTACACTCTGAACGTGTCACCAAAATTTCAAAACATTATTAATTTTTTCTTCTAAAATGTCTAATTTTCACACACTATGAATATGTTTAAATGATATGTTTATGGAATGGTAACAAGTCAAAAATACATAATGCCAGACTAAATTGTGCATTTTACCTGTGTGCATCGCATCGAGTTTAGGGTCAAGTGTTTTGGTATTCGTGGAAATTACTTCATCATTAGTAAGCCTGGCCAAGCGATGGCAGATTCAGGGTCGGGCGCAATACCAACACCATCGCGCGCTTGTTTACGATGACAATGACACGACACACTTCAGTTGTTATCTGTCGGTCGATGCATAGAGTACTAATAAATAATAAATAATGTTGAGCGTAAAGAGTAGAAAACGACCGTACGCTGATAAAGTGAATAAATTTATCGGCAAATTTCCGGATTTATTCTATGATGGATGTAAAATAATTTGTAAAGTTTGTAATCAAGACTTAATGTGCTGGAATAAATACGGCTGCAAAATGCATGTCAATAGTAACCGGCATAAAAATAAAAAAAGCGTGTCTTCTTTGGAACCTCAGTTTATGTTTGATTTACTGTTAATGCTGATTGCCTGTGATGTTCCCCTGCGCATATTGGATAAACCAGCATTTCGGGAGTTCTGGAATAAATGCAATCCCCAGGTGAATTTACCAAGTCGTTCATCGTTACGTAGATATGTACCAAGTGTTCGTGAAGACATTGTAAATAGAATTAAATGTGCATTAAAAAATACACGGCTGTGGTTATGTGTTGACGAGGCGACAGATTGTAAAAAAAATTTTAAATGTTATAGTACGTGTACTCGACCCTGTTAAACCAACATTTCCACTTTTACTAGCTAGCAAAAGACTAACTGCGTGTACTGACGAAACAATTACGCGGGTGGTGTTGGAGACTTTCGAAAAATTTAAACTGTCAATAAGTCAAGTGTTGATGTTTGTGACCGACAGTGCTGCGACAATGCTTTTGCTGGGCCGTTTTCTTCAAAGAGACGATTGTAGGTTTTTACATGTTACGTGTAAAGTGCATGCGTTCCATCTTGTAGCAGAAATGATTCGAAAATGTTTTCCAGAGGTAGATGCATTAATGGCAAATACAAAAAAAGTATTTCTCAAATCTCCTAAACGGGTTCGAGCATTTCACACACTGTGTCCTGGTATTCCGGAACCACCAGAGCCGATTCTTACACGTTGGGGAACGTGGTTGAAGGCAGCTTTTTATTATGCTGAATATTTTGAACAAATAAAAGCTGTGATACTACAGTTCAACCCTAAAGAGGCTGCAGCTATTAAGGAAAGCCAGACAAGCTTTCAAGATGTTTCCCTTGAAACAGATTTAAAAACTATTTATAACAATTATAGATGACTACACGACGCAATAGAGAAATTGCAAAATACTTCGTTGTCGTTAGTGCAATCGCTGCAAATAGTGGACGACGTAAATACACAGCTACAGACTATAAATGACGCAAAAAATAAGCCTGTTATTGAAAAATTCGGGAGTGTATTACGGAAAGATCCTGATTTTACCAAATTAACACAAATTTGTGATAGTGCATCTACAGCTGCGTTAAGTGAGTTCACAGAGTGTTTTACTTATGCTTGTATTACTTCCGTAGATGTCGAACGATCTTTTTCAAAATACAATCATATTTTTTTCAAGCTACTTCATAAATCTGCTTAAGGTGAGTTTTGTACATATTTTTATAAAGTGTACCAGTATTAATAAAATTTATTTCCATTTATTTTATTTATTTATTTATTTATTATTAGTTATCACTTAGATATACAGTGTACATGTGTGAATGTCATTTAACAGTTTAATAATAATGTGCAGCACTAAGCTTACAAAATATAAGGAAATACATAAAAAAGAATTTAAAGCGAACGAAATAGTACAAAAACATACATCACAATATATAAAATATTTTAGTTTTTATTATTGTACTTATTCAAGTATTATGATATGATGCATACCCAGTACGTCTCTGTAGGGTTAATGACCCTGGCCAGGCTTAATCATTAGTATTTAATTTCAGTTTGCTGTTCTCTTATTTGCTTTGGAATTTATTTGAACTGATTTGTGCGGTATATTTAATTTTACTTATTAAGTAATATTCTCTTCTACGATATTCAATAGCTACACATTACGATTGCATTAATATGATTACAATGTCCTTTTATAGTCCTAGTCAAACAACCCTCATAAACCTCGAAACTCTAATAAAATTTGCACACATAACATTAACGCTTAAATCATGTAACTGTGGATAACAATATAATTTAAGATAAATTACATTCATGAGTAATAAATTTTAGCTTATTTATATCGCATGTACTTTATGTTAGTATTCTGAGATACATATTAAGTATCTAATTTTCTGAATTTGCATAATTTCAAAACTTGTCTGAACCGACCTAGATTCCGAAGCCAAAAAAAGAATAATAATAATTTCAAAACTGTTGAACATAAATTATGAAAGTAACATGACATTTAATTAAATAAATAAAAACTAACTTTTGATGTCAATCGTTTGCGTGAGAAAATTGTTCTTCGTTTTGAAATGAGTTTTTAAATATGCAGAAACGGTCATTTCTGATTATTTTACATGTAAGTGGAGTTACTAAGCCTAACAATCGTTCAACTTGTGATACTAACACAACATTTGTCACAGATGTAAAGTTTTTCTCGACGAACAAAGTGCCAAGTTAAAAAAAAATTCAGCGACCATATTGAAAAAGAAAACTGTTTGAGGCTAGTTTCTTGCGATTATCTTGAAAGCTTGAAAGCAATTTACTTCTGGCAAAAAGTCTTTAGTTAAATCGGTTTTTCTACAATTAGGCCAAATGGGAAGTGGCACGATTGTAACTAATACGCCATTTTTTTAATATGATGTCGCGTAGATCCTTTAATGCGTTATTGCCAGTATTATTGTTACCAGTAATATCATACATAAAAATAATATAGTAATAGTAATAATAATAGCAATACTAATACTTACTATTATTACTCGCGTAGACATTATTTGAGATATTTACCAACTCACTAGCATTAAAATAGACAAGCACGTGATGCTGGTACCAGATACCACGTCACCCCTTCAACCCATTTTCCCAGTCAGTGGCAGACGTTCCTAAGAGTGGATGAGAACAAAGAAGAGTTATTCTCCTTTCTTAGCACAGAGCTATTAGAACCAAAACGGACCAAGAACTGGTTGTTACCGCAGGAAGATTAGCACATTCTACTTTTTATAGTCGTGACCTGATCTTGTTCGCAAGCTGATGTTAAAATTATACTCCACGTATCTGATGCAGTTCGGGAAGGTCATGAATCTATCATGATTCGAACGGAAGACACAGTTGTCGTCATTTCTAGGCAAGGTAAAACGAATAGCTTGGGCAACTTGGAATAGTTTCGATGACCTTACTGAAGCTGTAGCCCAAATAAATATGAAACGTAAAGTGGAGCCCAATGCATTGCGAACTATTGAACGTCTTGTGATACTAGTTTATGAAAAATTGAGCATTAACCATGATATAGTTGAGGCAAGGAAATACCTCTACATTAAAATGCAGAGACCCCTTCAATCACTACCACTGACAAAAGAAGCTCTTGTTCAGCATGTAAAGCAGGCAGTTTTCCAGGGAGCTTTTACATGGGGAGAGTGTTTGATTTCAAACCCAAATATTCCAGATCCTGGGTCTTAGGGTGGCAACTGGAAGACGGAATTTACCAGCCCCTTTGGACCGCATCTCCAGAAGCTTGTTTTTGTCAATATCAAGTTATATACAGGATGGGCCAGATTTTAATCAGAAAACTTAGAGAATCGAGAAAACACAGCAAAATGATATGGATTTGTCATATAAACTTATAACTAAAAAGGCTTAGTTTTCGAGATAGAGGGCGTTAAAGTTTTAATTCATTTTCTGTTTCTTTCATATTATTTCAGAAATGATTGAGATATTGTTATGAAATTCGGAATGTGAACGTTACGTATATCAGTACACTTTTCACCATAATTTTCATATCTCCATTCCAACTAGAGGAGTGACGGTGGGGTGTCGAGGATAATCTTGTAACGGCGTCTGTTCGGACGCCCAAAATATGTAAGAGAGTATGTATGGGCGTCGGAATACGTAACGATGTTTGCTTTTGGATAGCAGGTTTGGAGAATTAATCTAGGATCTAGGATTCCTGTTAGTTGTGAATAACAAAGCGCAAAGTATACATAACAAAGTTTATTTCATTAAGGCAATATTTATCCAGTTAAATAAACATAAAATCAGATTCTCTAACGATTAAACCAAGTCAAGTACAGTTTTAACTATATTTAATATATAATGTATATAATATTTATTATAAATATTATATACATCGGTGCAATTAGTTTACTGGGAAAACTGTAATTTCGGTGATTAAACGGTACGACGACGGTAGGCTTCAGCTCCACGTGCTGACGGAAACATCCAGGACTCGATGCGACGGTAAGTTCGATAATTGTTTAACGGCGGCGAGTCCAACTCAACGCGCTGAAGACTCACGGCAAGAAATAATCAAGAGACTGGTGAGGGCGGCTGATTTAGCAATTATTTCCTAACTCTCAATGCGCTGAAGGCCCATGGCAATAAAAAATCACTAGACTCATGATGGCGGTGCAGGACGGTAAAATGGCTACCAATATCAGGAGGTCTAGCTCAGCGCGCTAAAAACCCCAAAATGCTACCAGACATTCGGCCGGACGGCGTCGTCGTCGAATTCTGAATTCTAACCAAATGGAGTCAAGCTCAACGCGTTTAACACTCCTCAACTACCAGCTCAACGCGCTGAAGATAGTTGTCAGTAGAAAACTCAATTCATTCTCTTGGCTACGGCGATTCTATTTATACCAAAATTATGGCCCTGTTGACGTTTCATATTTCATGGTGGCAGCACATGCCAAAAGGTAATTGCAGAAACTTCTAGAAATGAACATCTGCATGAATCATCATATGGCGGCAGGAAATGCGCGGTAGCACAAGACTAACGGGAATTTCCGAAACTATAATAATGAACACATGTATGATTCATTACAATCTTCCCAAAAAACGGTGCTCCATTAATCTAAGCTACTTGTTCTTTCTGTTTCGACAATTACCATCATTAATGCACAAAAATGTTTCCTTAACATTTTTTAATAGGATGCAACGTCTTTGAGTTAAACTCATTTCAAAATCATTCATCCCATACTTTATTAGCTCAATTAGCTGTTAATTGAGAATTGTTGTAAAAGAAATAACGTGGTTTCGCAGTTTTCCACTAACATAATTTTGAATGGAGAAACGAAAATTACGGTTCGAGGTGTACGTAACTTGTACCTTCTGAATTTCACTACCGTGTCGCAATTATTTCTGGAGAAATGCGCCTTCTGTCTTGAAAACTATGCATTTTTAACTAAAGGTTTATATGAAAAATCCATATTATTTTGGTGTATTCTATCAATTTTCTAAGTTTCCTGATTATAGTCTGACCCATCATGTATAGTAAGAGTGTTTATGTGATAGAGAGTGTTATGAAACAGATAGTGACTGTGACTTTTTACTTAGCAAATCGTTTTTTTTGCTATTAAAAAAAATCATAAAATAAATTAGAAATATCTCGTTAAAATAAAGCTTGTCAAAAAATTTATTTAGGCATTTATTAGAGCCATAAATATACCATTGATACAATATGCCGTTTTCGAGATAATGTCGAAACACTGATTTTGATAACAATTTTGAGGTTATAACAGCTGAACCAATTTTTTTTTATGAATGGCACTCTATCCTATCTCGTTCATCTCAAAAAACTGTCAATGTTCATCTAATTTCAGGTTAGTATCACAATCTGAACGAATCTTATTAAAATTCGAAATTATGAAAATTCGAACTCCACTATGTGACGTAGGGAAATGTTGATGATTTTTATATATTTGGCTCTTATGAGAGCATATACATATTTACTGCACTGAAATATTAAAGTAGTTTTAATCATCTTCAGATAATGCCAAGTTGGTTGGCGAAACGCACGAATATTTTGTTGTTTGAATGGACAATTTCAGTGTCAGTGTCATTATTTTCAACCAACTTCAGTGTTCACTGCTGTGTGACATTGAAATGACATATAAATTTGAAACGGGTCCCTCATTGCTAGAAGAATGGTTATTTCAATATTTAGGTAACATTTTTTTTACTTAATGACACATTTGCAAACATATTTTCTGGGTGGTCTAATAATTAGATATTTATATATTTCTAATAAATAAGTTTGTTTTCAAATGTAATTATTTAAAAAAATTAGTTTTAGTAATAATAATTGCTGGATAAAATGTGGGAGTAATACATTTTAATATCTGGAGACTTAATTTTATTTCCAAATTATCATTAAAATTAAGGCTTTTTTTTACCGTTATATTTATGTTAACGTCCTGGCGGAGTTGAGTACGTCGCATGAGGTCTACTTCCCACGAGATCTAAATATCTCGAAATTATTTTCCCACGAGATCTAACACATCACACTGTATATCTGTTAAGCTTTCCGAATGTGTCCCTTCATGGAGATGTACCCAAAAACATCGGTTTCAAAATCCCATGAGGTCTAAAGAGTTTGAGAAGAAAGTCCCATGAGATATAAATTCCACGAGATCTAATTTCGACCAGTTTGCTTATCACCCTGTATAATTGGACGGTTTTCCGAATAGACTGATTTAAAAATTCTACGAAATTTAAAAACAAAAATGAAAATACCACACTACAAAATTCCCATGAGATCTAATTGTAACGTCATTTCACACAAAACGTCTAGGGACGTACTCATATTTTATAAATTCAATTTATATTCGTTAAAATTTTAAATTTGCACTGATATGTCACCAAAACAATGAATGTAGGTTGTATAAAAATTATTTATTATTTTGTTATATTATAAATATTAATAATGAATTTATTGATAACATTTTACATATCTATCAATATTATATGCACATTTAAGAAAATATGATATTAAGATATTACGTTAACGCCTAAAATTATTTCATGTAAATAAAATGCTTGCTGATAAATCGATTTAAGATAAGAAAATATATTTACCAAGATTTTTAAAATTCAAATTAACTACAAGATAAGTGCATATGGATTTCAATTTCATGACATTAATTAAAATTTATTTTAATTTGTATCTGCGCTTCAGTAATTGAGAATTTTGTTTAAAAATTTAATCCTGTTAGTAGTACTTTATCAAAAAACCTTATCGTCTTTATAGTATGATATGTTACAGTTGTCCCTACGTCTCTGACTGCTACAAGTGTAATGTATTACTTCGGTATATAAGGCAACGTCACATTTTTAGATCTCATTAGATTTAGATCTCGTGGGATTTTTAAATCGATGTTATTAGGTATGTTACAATGATTTGGAAAGCCGAACATATATACAACGTGATGCGTTACATCTCATGGGAAAATTGCATCGGAATTTAAGATCTCGTGGGAATTAGATGTCGTTGGAATTATATCTCATGGGACTTTTTTATCGACATATAAAAAGCTCAATCGAAAACCCGAACAGATATACAAGGTGGCTATTAGAATTTCATGGGAATTATATGTCGTGGGAATTAGATCTCGTGGGGGTTTAGATCTCATGGAATGTCCCCACTGAGAGTAACACATTGCTATTCTAACATTCAACCAGGACAGACACGCATGCAATAACCATTCCCTCCGACATTTGCCAGAAACCGCAGCTGAGACTGATACTCAGTAGAAATAGATAATAGCTAACCGTGTTCTGCCACACAACAGCGCTCGAATCCACTCTGCTACCGTTTTGGTATTTAAAAACGTCACTATACGTCCAGTACTAACCAGGATTCAAACCGGGGACCCCCCTGGTTTCAAACTTAACATATAAGCATTGAACCACTGAGCCGACATTCAGAATTTTACAGGGTGAGAGGAAGCAGGTATTTATGTTTATACCACATTTGATTTTTCAATTATTTATAATAAACCAAAAATAAATACCTACTTTTACTCAGTCAATGAAATCCCAACCTTAACATGGTCATACTTAGTGATAGGGATCGAATCGCAACCCACAAAGTTGTCTATTAGTTTATTATTGTGAATATCATTGTAGTTACCAAAGTTACAATCAATCAATTTAAATGTCAAAATATTTTTCTATACAAAAGTGACAAATGTTCAATTTTGAATTATGTAATTAAAATATTTTTTTAAATAACATATTCGTGTTTTTAAAACCTCCTGATGAGTTTTAATGAGAATGAAAGAACTTTGTACAATGGTCTAGGTGCTTTTCGTTTTTGTATTGTAACTGGTAACTTTCATAAATTTCAATTTCTTTTTTAGTAAGTCAACATTATTTTTATCTCTATATTTTTGGCTTCTAATACTACTATTATTTAATCCAGTATCTTCTTGCATGTACTTTGGAGAAATAATAGTTTTAGTAGTTTCTGCGAAATTTAGTATTCTACTTTATTATATTGTCTACCTACAAGTTTATACGCATTCAGATGAATGACAGTGTAAAATATTGGAAACTATAGGTAGTTCATCGTTATCAGTTTAGGCACCGAGTAATTTCCGTGCATCCAAGGCCAGCACATGGAGTAAGAGACAATAACAATTATTTGTACGGAACAGTTAAAATCCCCATACCACATAGTTTCTTAACCATTTCATGAAATCTCGTGTACTGTGTTCAAGGTATTAGTAAAGATTGCAAAGCATGGATCAGACAAGTGACATGAATCATATTGAGATACATGGATCGTAAAACCCCGGCGACTTAACACATACACTGTGTCCCAATAGATGTAACAAGAGGTGTAATGGACAACATTTTGTCGCATTTTGGAATGGTACTTGAAGATTCAGTCCTGCTTGATGTAAAACTAAGAAGATATATCAAACATGAGTTGATCGGTGTTATACAGGATGTTTTTTAAGTTAATTTATAAAAATCGTCACTAATAAATTAACATAATTTTACAAGATATGTAAAAATTACATTAAAAAAATTTGTTTAGAATGTAATTTGTGCCCTCTTACTAAATTTCAGAAATATAGATTTACTTTGGTGGAACTGCTCCTTTTTTCAATAAAGTTAGTATATTATATTGAATTTATAAATACAAAACGTTTATCACTATTTCCGTAACTATTCGCGCATTGGTTTGAGACACCCGTTTACTACATATTACCAGTAGAGATGTACTCTGAATGGCAATTAAAGTACACATAATAACATTAATGATTTTATCCATGGCTTCGTCAACACAAATCCACACATATCGCGTCCTTCGTGATATTGTCAACATAGTTGGTACTATTTATTTTTAACCTATATCCCGCTGCGAACATACAGCTCCTTTCCTCTGGCAAAGACAGGCTGGTCCGGAAGCCGGTCCCGGAACTCACGGAAATTCTCCAGTGTCCAGTTATCAGACTGTGTTTAAAAAAGATACTTACATAATGCTCAAATAATTAATTTATTTTTTCTAGAATTGCATAATACGAAGCAAATAATATGTCAAATTTCTTAAATTACATAAAGAAATCGGTTTAAATATGTTAGATACGTCATTGTTGTTACCAAAGTTACAATTAGTCTTTCGATATAAATGTCAAATTATTTTTCTATATAAAAATGACCAATGCTCATATTTCGTGTTATGTAATTAAACCATTTTTTTAAATGTTATGTCCGGTTTTTATGGGTCAGACACAGAATAGAAGTATAAATTATATATAATAATCGATCATTAAGTTGACTAATTTCACTGCTCATATAATTTAAGAGTTATACTAACTTGGGTTAATGTGAATGAAATATATATCATCCCAATGAAAATGTTTAAAAATCATATATCTCGTTTTTTCTTTATCACAACACAACACTCCCAGAATATCGATACTTGGCACCAGTAAAAGGAACTATAAATATACAATATTTCCTATCGATTACGATGACACCCGAGTTATGGTTTAATAAATTGCTGATGGACTGATGGAGGTACAACCGCATTTTTGAGACAAACGACACGAACCATGACGTTGATATAACAGACATGGATATCATGCTAGCAGAGGGTATATTTTACGATACGCCAGGGACGGTCTTATTCTCACGATATTTTTATACACTATTGGACTCGATTTCATGCAGAACCTGCGTTTAATGCGATAAAATGTAAAAGAATTAGAGTTGAAATATGCGGAAGAGAGTTGACTGTGTACTACTTCGTTGCCGCTAAGAGCGTCCGACACGACACAATGCGCAAGCAGCAAATGTACAACTAAAAAACAAATATGAACTACCAATTTACTTTGTAAGTTTAATAAAAGATTATATAAGATATCGTAAATTTAAAGTCAGGGTTAACGACTAAGTGTCATCGCTTAAATACGTCGAATCTGGGATCCCACAAGACACCGTCCTCTACCCATCCTTTTTAAACTCGTCCTCAGGCATCCCCACCTACCCCAATACCCAAACAGTACTTTACGCCGACGATACGATAATTTACAAGCCACCTTTTCATGCACAGACTGCGACACAAAAAGTCAAATACCATCTAACAGTTATTTATGACACAAGGACAAGCTGCAGTTTTTCGTACGATTACGGAAAATTGCCGGACAATGCGAAGCCGAGTTCGGTAACCATATGAGTACGAAAAACATTTTCATTTGTATATCATACACTGTGTTTTATTAGATTGTAAGAAAAAATAATAAATTGTTATTTATTATATTTATTTTAATTAAAAAAATCTGATCGTGTTCGACTTCACGTCACTTTGACACAACCTAATACAAATGTCGTGACAGTTTGTTCAATTTTTTTATGGTATCCATTATTTTATTCATATTTATTTACCGTCCGAAAAAGTACTTTTCGTCCTAGGACCACAACTACTTTTCGCCGAGAAAAGTAGTCGCCTAGCAACCACAACAAAAAATAATACCTGTTATAAAAAAGGTGACCTTTTCTTCCAGATATTCGAACCAAAAAGTATCACTTTTCTGTATAATCGAATAAAAAAGATACTTACTGACTACTACAAAAATTGGAAACAACCCAACGAAAACAAAACTAAAACTATAACATTCACCAAAAAAATTAAAAACACTGATATTTGACTAAAAATCAGTATACTATAAACTCACACCCCTCACACGTACCCACTCTCCCAAAACTAACATAAACACTCAGAAAATCAACACATCTTCCCTTAATTAATCCACAACCCTCCAGTAACTTAAACAGGTTTTTTAATCAAATTTTTCCTGTATATTATCCAAGATCTCACGTATGTATATGTCATTTATTATGTTATTTTTTGAACGAACTGGAATAAAATAGTATTGTACCCCCTCAAAATAGGGACTAAAATGAGTGTTTATTCTCTGAGGGATTTAAAGTCACCATAGAAACCAATGAACAATACAAACATAACACAACATCAATATTTTTATTATGTAAAACTTTTAATGACAGAAAGAACAAAAAATTAAGAATCAAACATATAAATCATAAAAGGTAACTTATTTCAAATTGAAATTAATATTAGTAACAGTTCGTAATATTTGGTAATTAATAATATTTAGTATTATTTAATAATCTAAACGTCAAACAGAAAATAAATAAAAAATAATGTCGAACAGACAATTAAATACAAGCATACCTAGATAAATTCGGAATAAAATACAAAAGCTTCGTAGTCAATTATTGTTCGTTAGTTTTTACATTTAATTTTTTTTGTAATAAAAATTGTGTCCGTTCGTCCAAAAAATATTGTACGCACCTCGGGAGTAAAGTTCGTTTTAGTCACTTGTAAATGTGCTGGTACTAAAACACTCCCTTTACTCCCATGGTGCATAAATAATTATTAAACCGCGGTATTAAAAACGGCTATCGCTCTGTAGTCCTGGAAAGAGCCAGTTAGACCCCAATCATATTATAGAGTTTTATAGCCATAACAGCGGCCTGGACGGGCGTCTACCGCGCTCACAACCTGTAACGCACGTTTATATTATTTGATTGTCAAATGAGACAAATAAATACAATGCTCTAGTTAAGGTATGTTTTGTTAATGTTTAAAATTCAATAAATCTTTCAAAATGTCAAATACTAGGGGACCGGAGACGACTCAATAAATAACATTCATTTTCGTTTTATGTACCGATGCGTGGCAGTTGCGCAGAGCAATTGTCTTTGTCGGCTACCAGTTTTTCATTATTCCATCACTCTCTGCTACATTAAACGCGGCAAGTTTTCCTTGAAACCGAGTTCAATAGTATATAATGTAAAAGGACTAAATATTAAAAAAGCTGAATCTCACTTGTGACTTTTAAATTTCATCCTCTGTCACATTTGATAGCTGTAGGTTTTGTGTTTTTACAGGAAACAACTATTCAGAGCAGAGTTGCTTCCTGTAAGTCACAAAACCTACAGCTATCAAGTGTGACAGAAATTTTATTCAGTATATAGTTTAGCCCACCAGGGTTAGAGGTCACAGCTCTCGTTACCTGCTTTGTAGGTCGCTATCAATCACTAAGTCATTAATGATGTTTGATGGGTAGGAGCACTGACCACCAGAGGGATACACTTATCACTCACTATGTCTGTCTTGCTTAGTCTGCTTTAGGCTAGCCTGGTTTGCTATTATTATTTGTCTTTTCCATTACTTATGGCATACTGACGAGAACATAACAAGTTCGAAACCGGTCTATGTCTAGTGAGGAATTGACAAATGATTTTAGCTACCAAACAAGACTTGCAGGTTTAATTCAACGCAGGTCGGAGCTTTTGTCTGCTGAATAGTTGTTTCCTGTAAGTCTTATTCAGTGTACATAATATGCACAGTTTTTATTATATTTTGTTATAAATATTAGCATTATTTCATTTGCTATTTTCATCGCGACAGTTCTGTCTTCCGTCTTCCGTCTTTTTGTCAATACTGCGAAGATCACATATGAAGAGTAAGGTGGTGATAAAACTTGTCTTTTGGATTTGCGAAACCACAGGTATGCAGAAAGTTTCCATGTTAAAGATAAGTTCAAGTGCAAATTCGCAAAATTTTCAGAATAACATTTGATATACCCCAGCCACCCCACTCGTAATTTAATCTAATCTGGCAGAAAAACAAAGAAATGAAATTTTTATTGATGGGGTATAGGGACAGGCAGCGTACAGTGTGGTCCCTAAAAACTTATACCCCTCTTTATTTCATTAATTTTAATATATTTTACAAATTTAAAAACGTATTTTATGTAATTTTTTGCGTAGATTAGGAATCTGTTATAAATTTTTTAAATACTCTTCAAATATATACAGGGGTAAGGACAAGCATTTTTTAAATGGAACACCCTGTATGTTTTTGAATACCCAAATCACGATGTTCCCAATAATACTTTATGGTTCCATCAAAATGGAGCATCCCCCGTCATCTCGTTACTGTTCGGGATTACTTAAACGAAATTTTTCCTCAGCACTGGATTTAGACCGACATTAACATGTATGTGTGCGCATGTTGGTGCCACATCTCAAACACGCAATATAAACGGCTTCAGACTACACAAAATAAACTATTACGACTAGTAACAAACAAACCGATACATAAACTTAAAACTTCTACATAGACAAGCCAGATTGACATACATACAAGACTATATCTACGAAACTGCTCAACAATTTCTAAAAACTAATACGCAAACATCAAATCTCACCAGAAACTTCACACGCGTACGTAGATACGACAACACGCAACATACACACTAATACATACATCAACGAGTCCCACTTTACGACGAACCAAGATAACGCAACTGACATACAGACAAACCTCAATACTATAGCTCACACTCCTCACACATCCGACTCCTTCAAAACTAACACAAATACCCACAAAATCAACCCGTAATTAACCCACAACGCTCAAGTACCTTAAACAGGCTTTTTAATCAAATTTTTCCTGTACATTTTCCTAGACCCCACGTATTGAGTTCATTTATTATATTATTTTAAACCGTGGATTTAATACGGCTATCGCTCTTTGATCCCGGAAAGAGCCAATTAGACCCCAACCATATTGTCGAGTTTTATGGAAATAACAGCGACCTGGACGGGCGTCTACCGCGCTCGCGACCTATAACGCTCGTCTATATTATTTGATTGTTAAATGGAATAAATAAATACAATACTCTAGTTGAGATATGTATTGTAAATGTTCAAAATTTAACAATCTGTTAAAATGGAAAAAATTGATTGGGAGGCGAGGAGCAATTGAATGGTCGGCACGGTCACCTGACCTCACGCCTTTAGATTTCTTTTGTCGGGTTATCTTAAGAACAAGGTCTACTTTAATAGACTAAATTCCAATGAAGCCTTAAAGAAAGAATCCGAAATGGAATCTTGCGATTACACAGAGATGCTCCAAAATGTTAGGCAAGAATTCATACATAGACTTGCCTTCTGCCAGAAGTAATTGGGATCCAATTTGAATACGTGATAGCTTAATGTTTCCTGAATTGATATATTATTATTTATTTGACATTCTATTAACTTGTTATTCATTCGTCTCAAATAAATTGATAAGCATTCCGCAGCTATTTAGATTTTTTTGTTCACATCACACAACTGCATATTGCTGTATGCAGAATTTCAACGAGAATGAGAACCTTTAAAAAGCGGTGGTTACTATTTAAAAGAAAAGAAAAAAAATTACATCAGAAAAGATGCGCGTTTAAAAAAATTAGTTTGACATCCAAGGATTATCGGGGAATTTTTTATTTCACAGCCAACCTTCGCACTTTATACTAGTTTTATGAAAACATATGTGTTATATTCTTTCAAGAAACTCATTTTCGACTTCATATTTCATACATGTTTTCTCAGCTTCAATCGCTATATTTTAAATTTCTATTGTTTTGAAATACCGCAGTCCAATTCTAGATAAACACGTAACCTGTCAGCTTTGCCACAACCCTTAGACACTATTGTTCCTTCTTAATTAATCTGTTTAACCTTTCGGACCCACTTAACTATTGTAACATTTGTTAACTACACCATGAAGGAGATGGAGACTGAATCTGAGGTTTATACCATCTGTGACAATTTCACCAATTGAATTACGATGGCTTAATTGCTAAACTGTCTGCGGTAATTAATGTGACAGCAGAAGGATAACCTAATGAGAGATTCACAGCAGTAAGTGTTACTCTTATATAGTATAAGTTATAGGATGTTGGGAAATTAGACCACCATGTGAATATTAGGAAAGAAAATTCATATTAAAGTATGAGCTCCGTCACAGTGAAGTTGACCCACCATTCAAAATATTAAAGTATGCCAATTTCGAAGCCAATTTATACTTACGATAATGATAAATTATTGAGCACACTATTATTTCCCTTTTGTTATCTTACTATTAATAAGTTTTTTAGAGGTTATTACTGTATTTTTTATTTTCAATTGGAAATTATAGGACATTAATGTCACATTTCCAGGTTCACAGTGAATAGCTGAAAATTTAGGATCACTTTAAAATTATAGTGCGCTGTTTTAAAACAATTGAACATATTTGAGGTTTCTGTTGAAACTTTCAATGGCACTACTTTCAACTTTATTGAGAAAAACAATGAGTAAAAACAAAATTTTAAAAAAAGACGTTCGTACTCTAACGTTTTCAAAATAAAACAAATATAATCTTTTCCCGGATGACATTTGAATATTTCTAATTATTTCAAGATCTTTATTGTTAAATGCATTGGTATTCCTATTTTTCATATCTTCTCTTGTAGTAGTACGATACACAATACACTTGACATTACCCCATAAAAAGAAATCCATTCCTGGCAAATCTGGAGGCTTCACTGGCCAGTTAACTGGTCCTCCTCTTCCTTCCCATTTATCGGATAATTTCGATCTAGACTTTCTCGTACATCTCTAGAGTAGTGGGGTGGAGCTCTGTCTAATTGATATCATATCTCTTGTTGAACAGGTTGCGGCAAATTTCTTAAAAGCGGAGGAAAATCATTTTGTAAAATGTTAAAATATATCTCACCTGTCAAAGTTTCCCTAAAAAAGTGTGGTCCAATAATGATCCTGTACATGCACATTTTTATGGCATTAAACATGTGTCCAATGCTATAAAAAAAATGATGATCCGGAACTATGCCTCCCCAAACATTAAGGACCCACTTATGTTGTAAATCCTGTGTCATTATGTCATTAAAATACTTGAATTTGGGGTGTCATAATAATGAAAGTTACGCCGATAAAGAAAATCGTATCTGTGAAATGTTGCCTAATTTGTAAAAAGCATAAACAACTCCAATATAATTAATTTCTGGCGAGCCCATTGGCAGTAATTAAATCTTTTTCAAAATCAGCTACTTTCACAGCCTGATGCTGTTGAATGTGACAGGAGTGAAGACTTATTTTTTTTTAGAGTTTTTGAAATTGAACTTAATTTATGCCAAAATCTCAACTGATATATTAGATTGTGGATTTTCAAAAACGGACACAGCACTGCCAATTTGCGGATAATTATCCGAATTGCGGATAATTTGGATCAATTTGGATAATATTGTAATCAAGAGGATAAATTTTGATGAATAATAATCCCAAACGCGGATAATTTGACTAAATACTCTTAGTCATTATTCTCAATAAAATGAAAATTCTGTTAATTTATCATCAAAATAGCGACAACTGCCAAGTTTGGCAATATTGTAAACAGTTGAGGACTAACCGTGGTTGCGTGGTGGCGATCGCCACAACGCCCCGGTCCAAAACACCCCTTACTCGATCCCAATAAATGCTCTTTTGTTCTTTTGCTAGAGAAAAAAAGTATTCTCTAAGTTAAAAATTATGAAAAACCGCCTTTGAGATTCTGTGAATAGTATATTTTGATATTTTTACCCCCCTCACTATACAGAGCCTTCGTGAACATGTGTGCCCTCTCTGCCCCTCGGTACAAATCGCCACAACCATCAACAAGTGTCAGTCCGCCATTGATTGTAAAAGTCTGCCATACTATCTACCGACACCATCTTACATTATCTAAAGTAATTACTGCGAATTGTGGTAACACTTTTGTCTATGGCCCCTTTGGTAAGCTCTCTTCTAAATTATTATTTTCCATTTTAAACATTTTAAATGAGTAGAGGTGAGAGGTATGAAACTTCTCGTATGGTCTAAATGCTACTATCCGACCGACATCATAGATGTCTCTGTGGCGGATAGCGACTTGCGAAGCAAGTATCGAGAGCGGCGACCCCTAGCCCAGGTAGACTAAACTACTGTAATTAAATATCATTTGAACGAAACAACTACTCAGCGGGCAAATACCCCGACCTGCATTGGATTGCACCTTCAAATCATGATAGATCGATAGCCAATATCATTTGTCAATTCCTAACCAGACATGAGGTTGGCCACTATCATTTGTCTGTTCCATAAACTATGGCATACTGAGGAGAACAAATAAGTTCGAAACCGGTCTGTGTCTGGTTAGGAATTGACAAATGATATTGGCTATAGATCTATCATGATTTGAAGGTGTAATCCAATGCAGGTCGGGGTATTTGCCCACTGAGTAGTTGTTTCGTTCAAATCATATTTAATAACAGTAGTTTAGTCTACCTGGGCTAGAGGTCACCGTTTCTCGGTACTTGCTTCGCAAGTCGCTATCCGCCACAGAGACATCTATGATGTCGGTCGGATAGTAGCATTTAGACCATACGAGAAGTTTCATACATCTCACCACTACTCAATTTACCTTAGTTAGTATATGACTAGCAGGTTGGCCACTATCATTTGTCTGTTCCATAACCTATGGCATACTGAGGAGAACAAATAAGTTCGAAACCGGGCATAGGAATAGGAATTGACAAATGATATTGGCTATCGATCTATCATGATTTGAAGGTGTAATCCAATGCAGGTCGGGGTATTTGCCCTCAGTAGTTGTTTCATTCAAATCATATTTAATAATTTTAAATGAGAATAAATTCATAGTTAACAGACTTACAACCTAATTTTATAAAATGCATATATATATATATATATATATATATATATATATATATATATATATATATATATATATATATATATATATATATATATATACATATATATATATATATATATATATATATATATATATATATATATATATATATATATATATATATATATATATATATATATATATATATATATATATATATATATATATATATATATATATATTTATTTATTTATTTATTTATTTATTTATTTATTTAGATTACACTGTTCAACAGGTAAATAACCCAATTACAGAACAGGAGAGTAGGAAAAAATACAGATAGACAAATATAATATGTTCATAGGTACTAAGATAATTACAAAATACTAATTACAAAATACTAATTATAAAATACTAATTACAAAATACTAAGATAATTAAAAAATAAAATAAAAAGGGGAAAAGAGAAGGAAATAACACAATTAACCTGACAAACCAAAATGGCCTTAAGGATTTTGAAAAATATACAATGATATAGGGAAAAACAAGTCATTACTTAGAGATACAACATTTTTATGTTATTAAGGCTGCAATTAAATATATCTAAATGGATGCCAGCGGCATTACAGTTATTACAAATAGTATGTAGCGGAGAATATTTTAGAATATTTGTACGAGGTGTCGGGAGATAGAATGTTAGGTTATCTCTAGAGGTTATTCTAGGCACAATAAAGTTTAATTTAGATAAAATATCTTGACAATCGGTAATATTGTGAATAATCTTAAACAAAAATACCTGAGAGAAATATTTACGCCTTGTATCAAGACTTGCCAGAGAATGTTTTTCTAATAACTCACTTTGAGGAAAGCCAATGGGAGGATAAGTACCGTCAGCTTTAAAGCTTAAAAGTTTTAAAACTCGACGTTGAACAGATTCCAAAATATCGATGTGTGAACCGTAGTGAGGGGACCATACAAGAGAAGCATACTCAAGCTTAGTTCTGACAAATGTAAAATATAATAATTTAATTGTGTTTATGTTGGTGAAATCACGACAATTTCGAGCTATAAATCCATACGTCCTTCCTGCTTCTAAGACTATGGAGTCTATGTGTGTAACAAAGGCAAGTTTATTGTCAAAGATAACACCAAGATCACGGAATGTTATTGGACGATTTAGGGTGATATTATCAAGATTATAATCGAAGATAATATGTGTTGGCTTCGTTGAAAATGACATTATGTTGCATTTGTTAATATTTAAAGGCAATTTGTTTTCTTGACACCAGATATTTACATTATTTAGGTTACTCTGAAGGTGGAGGCAATCACTAAAACTGTTAACAACTGAGTACATTTTTAAATCATCGGCATAAAGGAGGCAATTCACGTCCAAAACGTTTACAATATCATTTATAAAAATTATGAATAACAAGGGTCCAAGGATGGACCCTTGGGGGACACCTGATGTTGCTAAGTATTCAACAGACTTGAACCCATTAAATATTACATATTGAGTCCTATTATGTAGGTACGACTTGAGAAATGTAATTAAATGATCAGATAAACCAAAGTTACTCAGTTTATGAAGTAGTATATTGTGATCAAGTCTGTCAAATGCCTTAGAGAAATCGGTGTAGATTACATCTGTTTGTGTCTGATTGTCAATTGCCTCAGCTATGAACTGAGTAACACAAACCAGGTTTGTCACTGTGGAGCGTCCTTTTACAAAACCATGTTGAAATACCGATATTTTGTTGGAAACATGGAAATAAATATAATCATGAAGTAACATTTCTAAAGCTTTACAGAAATTACATATAATGGAAATTGGTCGAAAATTACTAACTTCAGATTTATCACCTTTTTTGTGTATGGGACAGACTTTCGACTGTTTCCACAAGTCAGGCAACTCACCGTTCATTAAGCACATATTGAAAATAATTTTTAGGGGATAAGCCAGCACGTATGCACAGTCCTTAAGTAAAAATGCAGGAACACCATCTGGGCCGGTTGTCATTTTCGGTTTTATTTTCTTTAAAACAGCTAGTATTTCACACTCCTCGAATTCACGTAAGTGCACAGTTGAAGTAGGATAATGATCACTTGACAAATAATTAGAATTGCATGCCGGTGTATAGGATTTGCAGAAGAAGTTCGCAAACGCGTTAATAATGTCATTCGGATCAGTGAATTGCTGCCCATTATAGGACATTTGATTTGAGATGTTAGATGATCTCTTCAAACTACCTATAAAAGACCAAAACTTACTAGGTTCTGTTTTTATGTTATCTTCAGATTTACGAACAAAGTCCTTGAAAGATATATTTATATCCGATTTTATTTGATGTCTCAATATTTTGAATTCGTTAAGTGAGCGAATATCATTGGTTTTTTTATAAGCACGCCAGTGTCTATCCTTCAATTGAATATTTTTTATTATAAGAGAATTATACCAAGGAGGATACTTTCTTCTCTTGTTAGCCGTAAAAAATTTAGGCACGCAAAGATCAAATATAGAATAAAGTTTATCATAGAAATAACCAATCGCATCCTTTACATTAGAGAAAGTTTCAAGAATTTGCCAATCGATGCTGCCCATTAAATTATATAAAACCGGGAAGTTTGCTTTTCGAAAGTTATAGCTACAATTATTATTGATATTGGACGGAAAATTGTTTCTTGAATTGTAACTGACATTCCCTGAAGGGATATATGTAAAGCAGGGTGATGGATATCCTCCTTTACAAATGGATCGGCGGACTGTTCCACAGTACAATTATTATTGTAGAGGACTAAGTCAAGTAAATTACCATTGTCATTAAATATAAAATTATGCTGTGAAATATTCAGAATATTTAAAAAGTTATTTAATGTAAAAATTTGACGATCGACATGAGAGTCTTTAAGATAGGTCGAGTATTTAGATATATTAAAATCACCAATGATAAGTAGGTTTGATCCGTGTAAATAGTCAAGCGATTCAATTCCCTCAAATAATTTTTCATACTCCGATACTGCTAACATAGGAGGAACATATATTACAAAAATATATGTTGAAAAACGGTTAGATATAATTTTTATGCCTATAATATCGATCGATGGCAAATTAATGAAACCTGCAGAGGAAAGATCTAGTAATGTTGAACTAATATTATCACGTACAGCAAGTAGTACGCCACCACCTCTACTACGGTTGATAGCAGCAAAGTTTCTATCAGAACGATATACATTATAATTTGAACTGAAGAGTTCACTGTCATAGACGGACGAATCAAGCCATGTCTCGGTAAGTGCGATAGCCGAATAATGTGAGCTGTACGATGCATTAAATATATCACTGGTTTTAGTTTTAAGGCCACGAGTATTTTGGTAATAGATGTTAAAATTTGACAGGTAGTCATCGCGCACATTCAAACCAGAAGGCGAGGAGGAGGAGGAAGGACTCAACCCGCTAGTGGGAGACTCGATGACGGATACACGGGACTCCTGTGGTTGCTATTGAATAGACAACAGGTCATTTCGGAGCTTGTCACGGGCGCGGATATACGCCGTACACTTCTCTTTTTCCCAAACAGCGTGATCAGTAGACACATCAATATTTTGTGATTTTATTAGGTTAGCGCAATTACTGCAATGAGATACTTTAGATCTACATTCTTTAACGTCATGATTTTGACCACAAACAGGGCAGGAGATAAGCTTATTACAAAATCTTGATGAATGATGAAATTCATTACATTTAAAACAACGATAAACTTCCACTGCATCAAAAACAGCACAGCTGTCAAAGCCTACAAATAAATACCAGCCTTAATAATCCTATCATACGAACATCTATCAAGTTGAAGGATGCATTGAAAAATGTCCTTGTTTTTCCGCAATGGAAACAGCTTAATTAGTTTAACATCAGAATTATCTAACAAATCAGAGTTACACTTTTTTATATAATCAGATAGTTGATCTTCAGGATACTTTTCGGACATTCCAACTATACGGACCCTGGGTTGGACCCCATGTACTTCTCTGACTTCGTATGATTGAGATAACTTCTCTTGGACTATTTTTTTTACCTTCTCATTATCTTCTCTATTTTTGCACCCGATTAGGACACCGCCATTTTTTAAATTTTTTACTTTAGACAGCTGGATATTGGATAACGAAGGGTTGATATTATGTGCAATGTCTGATTTAGTTTGCCTTAATGACTGTTCTAAGTTTCTGGGCTGAACAATGATAGCAGGCTGCGTTTTATTTTTAAGAATATCTGAATAACTGGGTTGTTCGACAGTAACTGGCAAATTAATTTTAGCAGTTTTCGCTAAATCTGACTGAATAGCTGATATTTTATCATTTACAACTGATAACGCATTCTCAATTTTATCCTCTAGTAACTTACTAATATCTGCCTGATTGATTGATATGCAGTTTTCGATGCACTCGTTACATTTCCAGGTGAGACCCTTTATACTGTTTAGTAGTTGAACTATATCGACCGCTTCAGTAATACATGTAGGATGGGCTTGCTTTTTGCATATCACACAAGAAACACTGGGTCTCCTTTTTATCGCAGCAGAACAAAAAACGCACACAGACATGACCTGCTGATTATTAGCTGAACATTTTAGTGTAGCAAAAAACAAAAAAGTCTATCCACTGGAATGCACTAACTTACTATGGATCAATCTAATCACACGTATATATTAATAATTACCTTTACACAAAAAGAGTCACCAGATAATAACTTATTAAAGCAACAGAAAAATAGAAAAATTCACAGAGCCACGACACGCACGTGTTGTTCACACAGCAAATATAGAATATGAAATTAGAACTAATTGTATATATATATATATATATATATATATATATATATATATATATATATATATATATACATATATATATATATATATATATATATATATATATATATATATATATATATATATATATATATATATATATATATATATATATATATATATATATATGTTTTTACGAATGGCAACAATAGATATCGCAGCCAGTTTATTATGTGCATATGGGTCATTTAGCTTCTACTCTTGTGTTATAATAATTAATTGAATTAAAAGCTAAGTAATTAGTGGTTAATACACTAGCATGTTGAACACAAAATTTGGTCGGGTATAGCAGTGAGTGTAGTATCGAGTAACCAACAGAAGAAAATGAATTTTGTACTGTATTGCGAGTTTCAGAACGTGGATATATGTGGATAAAATGGGATAATTTCGAACATCTCCGAGGATAATTAAAGTTGATGCCATTGGCAGCACTGAACGAACAGTAAATTGCAAATTCGATATCCTCGTTCAGAAGAGTTTTTGTTCTTGTATTTTTTCATAAGCAACATAACGAGTACGGCCGAATCTATCTTATTCTTAATTTGAAAGATTTTTCTTCGGAATGTCTTGCGCCAGGGAAACTTCTGCACATACAACCGTAGTGATAAACAACAGTTTCTCACTTTCACAGCTGCTTCAATAAAAATTCTTTTTTCTTTTGTTATTTCAACGCACACCATAGCTAGTTACATAAACGTTGAACAGCTATTTAGGTGTTTCCACAAATAATCATGTATATCTCAAAAATCCTGTTTAATTTGTACCCCTTTTATTTTTTATAGGCTGAAGATGGGACCATATCCTCCTGAAACATGTACCTGTTAACTTATGTTAAACCATTACCAATATTAAATTATGTGGATGACGATGATTGATTTTTTGTAAAATTCTTACTCAACTTTGAGAAAATGGACTACTATTTCATTCGTTTATATTTACAAATTTTTCGCGTTGAAGGTCTTCACTATTCACCAATTGACACAAATTGACATTTAAAATCATAAATGTTAAGGTATTTATAAACATTTTTTATTAAACCATCTTGGGTAGTGAAAACAGCTAGTGTCAGATGTTTACGGCATTTGTTTATGTAAAATATGTCACATTTTGTAGTTAAATAAAAATTTTGAGGATCTACAAATAATTATTTAAAAATTGATTTGGTAATTACAGACATAAAAAAAATGTTCCAGTGTGCACATAAACATTAATGAACTTATCTGCTGGCACTGGAATTGGAACTAAGAAATTTTAAGGCTTAATTTTTCTTAAACAATTCATATAATAATCATAGTCAAAAATTTAGACAATTTTATTTTGGTAGTCCGGGCCCCAGACTAGAGTTCATTGTCCAATAGCAGATCGCCGAAATAACTTTGGTGAAAATGATAAACATTGATCTGCACATCAAGAATGTTTTGGTTATTCTTTCCACAAATGGCAGTTTTTCAAAAAGAATTTGAAAATTGGCTTAATTTTGCGTTTCTCAAAGTGTGTGAGATACGTTACAACTTTAAGCGAACAATTTTGAGGATTTTTTCTATAGCTATCTAATTTAGTGGAAAGTGCACTCGAAGTTGTAGCTTTGGACGGCACTCGGCGATTTCATGCATCTTTTTTGAAAATCTACAATATCAAAATAGATACTACTGGGAGTAATTTCCAGACTATTAAAAATGTTTGGCTGAACTTGACGATCTGACAGCCGTTGGAGAATGTCCAAAAAATTTTTCGTGAAGGTCAATTTTACGCAATTGCAATTGAAGAAAAATTTATAAAATGTTATTTTTATATTTTCTTCGAACCGTTTTATTAAATATCGAACGGATTTTGTCACTTTTCTCCGGTACTGCGGCATATACAAAAAGAGCATGAAGTATACGGGCATGATTTCGTGTGGATTTTTTACAGGTACAACTTCACACCCGTCAATAGAAAGAAAAATTAATTTAACATTTCGGAGAACGAGGCAATTACCTGCATCGGAGTATCCGAATAGAAACGGATTGAGCTTCTCCACATTCATTTGTAAGCAGAACATTTATTGATATTTTACAAAGAAAACTCTTAGTATATGCTGACTTGTTGGTGGTAACTCTTCAAAGCCTTGGTGATAGAATTAATAGCAGTACTAATTGATTGTTGTGCAGTTAGTGTCCTTTTTGAGAAGGTGAACCAAATATTTCTCATCACAATAAATCGAGTTCTTAATTATTCTATCGGATGTACAGGGTGATTCCTATAACGTTCTCACCCCAATTTTTTGGTTTGTCTTTGAAAATAAATTAAAATTGTTTAACGTAACATAGTATTTTTTCCAAGGATTTCAAAAATTTCAACAAAAAAAAACAATTGAATGTCAATTAAAAATGAGAATAAACAAAGCAGTGTTCTTTTAAATGAAACGCCCTGTATATTTTTTACAATGTTGAAAAGAGATTTAAATTCTCTCTCCAAAAATATAACATAACATATATATTTACCTTCATATTTAGTAAAATACTGATGATGGTAATTGAAATAATTTATAAGAATAAATTAAACTTTATTTAAATTTAACAAAGGAAATATCAAATCTAGCAAGTAACATCAAATATCTTAACGAACAAATAACATTTATATTTAAAGAAACTGTTCAAAATATCCTCCATTATTTTCGACACAAATAGTATATCGTTTATAAGATATATTATTCATTACAATTTGTAACATGTTGGAATTATTTATATTTTCTACTTCTGTCGAAATTTTAACTTTCAATTCTTCTACACTGTTACTTCCATTTTTATGGACTTCAGTTTTCAAGTGTCCTTAAAAGTATCCAGTGAATTTAAGTCTGGGCTTCTTGGATGCCACGATATAGTTCCAAGCTTTTTTTTAAATTTCGAACAGGTATAATATTATGCAAAGGTGCGCCATCTTGGTGCCAAATAATATCATTTAAGAGACCTATAGGCACTATTCTATCAATATGTTCCTCTATTTCATTTTGAAGTAAATTAAAATATCTGACTCCAGTCAAAGCTCCATTATTAAAGAAAATGGGGCCTACAACTTTATTGTTTATTCTGCCACACCACACTCCTATGGAATTTCTCCCTTGGAAATTGATTTCACATATTTTATGTGGATTTTCTACTAACCAGCAATGTGAATTTTTTCTATTAAATATACCTGCTATTTTAATACACTAAACTGATTCTGCGGTTGGCTCCTTGTGAAACATTATTAAATATTTTAAATATATGAAAGAAATTTGCTTTTTAATGTTTCAGAAATATTTTATTAGAAATAGTATTCCATATACTCTTGACAAAGGCCTAAAAAGCCGAAACACGTGTAGAGTTTCTAATAAAATATTTTTGAAACATTAAAAAGCAAATTTCTTTCATATATTTAAAATACTTGCCGTTTTAAAATTTGCCTCATCACTCCATAATATATATTTAAAAATATGATTGTTCAAAGTAAATCTATTTAAAACGTTATTGCAGTATTCTATAAGTTTGTTTTTATCTTCATATAACATTTGTGTTATTGGACATTTCAAAAAATTTTAAAAAATTTCATCTATTCCCTCAGCTTGACCTAATAAGTAAGACAAATACCTTTTTCCCATACTATTCAGAAACCCCAGCAGTCAGTTCTATTATACTTCAAAATGTGTTGAAAAAATACTTTGATTTTACCCACATTTATACAGATGCTTCCAAATCTAATCACGGAACAGGTTGTGCTTTCTAATACCCAACTCTAGTGTACATTTCAAATTTAAACTTTCTCACGAAACATCAATTTTCTCCGCAGAGGCTTATGCTATTGTTAAGTCTTTAGAACATATAAAAAACAAACAAATTAAAAGGTCAATTATACTAAGCGACTCCAGATCAGTACTTTTGGCAATAAACAATACGTACAAACCAGTATCGTACAGGTGTCATCCTTCTATTAAATATATTAAACACTATAATTACTTGCTGAAAACATCTGGTTTTGAGATACACTATATATGGGTTAAAGCTCACTCTGGCATAAAACACAACGAAGAAGTCGACTTATTGGCAAAAGACAGTGTTGCGAACGGAACCACCGTAGATGGTCTGTGTCTACAGGATTGTATAAATGTGAGTAAAGTAGGTTTAAATAAAAAATGGTCCTCTCATTGGCAAGAATATTGTTTTACTACACCTAGCAGATATACCCAAATCCAAACTGAAATTCCGATGAACCTTGGTACTACTGCTTACAAACTTCTAGGAGGTACATCACAACTATTATCAGGCTGAGATTTGGGCATGGCTGTTACCCCAAGCATTTAAACAAAATAGGAATTTTACCAACTAATTTATGCGAACCCTGTAATGCTGTGGGCGACCTGGATCATTTATTTTTCTGTTGTGATAAATACAAACCTTGCCGGGATCAACTTTATGCAGACATTCTGAAGCTGAATATTCAAATTCCAGTGAACATCTTACATTTATTATCATTAAATAACGACAGAGTGATTGGAGTTATTATAAACTTTTTAAAAACTTCTGGACTCAAAATTTAAAATTGTATTAGTTTCGTATCCTACTATGTCTTTCCTTTGTTTGGTTACCCATTCCTTACTTACCGCAGTCTATGCTAGTTTGTCTTACAATAAAAGGCCCTGAAAGACTCCTGGGCGAGAAGAATGTGTATATGTCCCTTCTTTGGTTTTTTCTTTTCTTTAAAAAAAAAAATAGTAATAAGTTGTGGTTAGGATTGGGTTCATAGGTGGTAGTGTATGCAGTATGGAGTAATCCGTTTTAGAATCTTTTTAACTTTGTTAAATAGTATACAATAGTAACTTGCGCCTGGCTGTATGGATTTTATCCCAATGCCAATAAAAATATATATATATATATATATATATATATATATATATATATATATATATATATATATATATATATATATATATATATATATATATATATATATATATATATATATATATATATATATATATATATAAAAAAAAATAATTAATAATTATCAGGTACGCCCGCATATAGAAAAATTGCAAGGTGGAAAGAATGCAAATTGCAAATGGCAGAAAGATGCAAACCGTGGACACGTGTTTCTGACTAGTTGGTCTTCATCAGCACGGTGTAGCTGAGTTAAAATGATGGGCAAAACTCAAAAGACAACAAAGGAAAACCACTGACAGGGTGCAGTTGCAACCTTTGTGGCTTCCACTTGGATGACTCCTGGTATGAGAGCGACGTCCAAGTATCGCACACGCGGCAACTATAGCAACCTGCGTGGGATTCCGGACCCAGGAAATGAATAAGTACAGAGAATGAGTTCGTCGCGGGTTTAATTACGAACAGTAAAAAATATTGAATAATTATCGGGTACGCCCGCATAAAGAAAAATTGCAAGGTGGAAAGAATGCAAATTCTTTATGCGGGCGTACCCGATAATTATTCATTATTTTTACTGTTCGTAATTAAACCCGCGACGAACTCATTCTCTGTACTTATTAATTTCCTGGGTCCGGAATCCCACGCAGGTTGCTATAGTTGCCGCGTGTGCGATACTTGGACGTCGCTCTCATACCAGAGTCATCCAAGTGGAAGCCACAAAGGTTGCGACTGGCACCCTGTCAGTGGTTTTCCTTTGTTGTCTTTTGAGTTTTGCCCATCATTTTAACTCAGCTACACCGTGCTGATGAAGACCAATTAGTCAGAAACACGTGTCTACGGTTTGCATCTTTCTGCCATTTGCAATTTGCATTCTTTCCACCTTGCAATTTTTCATTATGCGGGCGTACCCGATAATTATTCATTATTTTTTACTGTTCGTAATTAAACCCGCGACGAACTCATGTATTTTGTATGGCGCATATTTATGCTTTTTTAAAGTTTTTTGAATGGATATATTTAAATCTCGAGCAACACCACGAATCGAATGGGACAGATTTTCCTCAAAATAAAGTGTAATATTTAACTTATTTTCTTCTGTTAACACAGTTTTATGTTTATTTCTATTTTCTTTATTGATTCCATTATTTATTTTTTCTTTGTTGATCCCCTTTTCCTACATTGTCTAGTAATTTTTCAAAATAAGTGTGATGTGGTACTTGCCTGTCAGGATACTGAGAGGTATACATTCTATGAGCAGCACACGAGTCTTTATCATTTATTAAATAACATTCTAATATATCTTTTTTTCTTCTGATTAAGTGTTACAACACTAACTATTTAAGTGACAGTTCAAAAAACATTTAAAGCCAACTCGGTGTTAAGTTATTTCAATTATTATCATCAGTATTTTACTAAATATGAAGTAAATATATATGTTATGTTATATTTTTGAAAAGAGAATTTAAATCTTTTTTCAAAATTGTAAAACTATACGTCCCATTTTAAAAATATTGTTTTTTTTCCTCGCAACTTTTATTTGATTTTCAATTGTTTTTTTTTGTTGAAATTTTCGAATTCCTTGGAAAAAATACTATAGGCTACGATAACATATTTAATTTATTTTCAAAAGCAAACCAAATAATTGGGGTGAGAACGTCATAGGAATCACCCTGTACCTATAACATAATATAATAAATTGGAATATGACACAAAATACTGAAATAACAAATATGTAAGTACGTATAAAAATATGACGGTGCTTATAGCAAGTAATATTCTTCTTACTTTCGTTTAACTCGATCTTTTTTTCTGCAAAGCAGAACATGTTCTTTTAACGCTAGAAATTTTCTCAGGAGCATCTATTTTAATTCAGAATTTTAACAAAAAATCGCTTGTCTTGATAACGTGGAATTTGTGGATTTACAAAAGGCCACGTGAAAGCACCAAGCGTGCGTCGGTCGCATACTAACTATCGAAGTCGTAACTTCGAACGCACTTCCTACCAAACAACATTAAAAAAAAATCGATTTTTTTTAAATACCGGTAAGATATTCTTGATATTGGGATCATTTTCTATGATTTTCACCAAAGTCTAGGCGACCTACTATTGGACACTGAACGCTAATCTGGGCGCCGGACTATGGAGACATTTAGTTATGGATGTGTATCTTGGTTTGAAACTGTCTAACCCTACCGATAATAAACACTAGAACATCTTTATAGGATTTTAACTTTATTTAATATTGGTACTAATGGCTCTTTGTATTTAATCTACCTAAAAAAATTAATACAGGTGAAAATTCCGTTTTTAGCATCTTCTTGAATTATAGCAGCGATGCTCATTTCGCTCAAATGAAAAAAAGCTTGGAATATTAATTAAACTCCAAACTAAGACGATCAACCTTTTGAATTCGCGATCAGGCGTAAGTGAAAATAGAAGGCGTTCAGCCTTCTATTTTCACTTACGCCTGACCTAATCTGAACTTAAAATGTATTCTTGATGATTATAAAAGAAAGATAACCATTAAGTAATTGTTTTTGTAAAGGTCCATTTATTTTTAGTTAATGAAACAATTAGTAAGAGCAATACGATTTTTAAAACACTTCAGTAATTAATTAATTTAAAAATCCTAATTGCATTACATAATTTTCCACTCACAACTTTTTGTAAATCTTAAATCTCTTTCAAGTTGTTTACCTTTCATTTACTACAGCATTAAAGCTCCCGAGTATCCAGAACCCGCATAATTTATAAATTTGTTTTGCTTACTTATCTGTAATGTTTTATATTATTGTATCTCAATTAAATTTTTTTATTTGATAGAATTTTGCTTGAGAATAAATATGAAATAAATTCTATAGTGATGCTTAAGATTCTCCTTAAAGAAAGGAAGTATACAAGGTGTACATTTTTGCACGACCGGGTTTTTTTGTAAACTTGCCAACTATGTTTTTACAACAGTAAACTATGTTTACCGCCCTAAGGCGGTAAATTTTAAAAAATTCCCTAGGGCGGTAAGTAAAAATGAACATTCTGCATAACTTTAATTTTATTTCAGTAATGACTGTTCTTTTCCTCGCATTTCTTGAAAAAAATTGTATGCTTTCACGTACCGGTTTCTTGATTTTTCATGAATAATTTCCCTGCACCCAATATTCCATGCACTTTCAATAATTTTAGAATCACCACTGATGTTAATCATGGTGCATATAAAAAATTAAAATTTGATGTTTTACGTTTTTAGACAACCCCATAGAAACAGCATAATTAAGCCAACTTAAAATAAACATTTAATTTGGTCTGTAGAGGGGTACCATATATTGACTATTTGGCCTATTTCCCTTCTGCCCATATTCTAACTAATTTGAATCGTCAATTTTAATGACAAATAATTTTTAAGAGTATAAATTGATGTGGTTCTGTCAAATTTTTCGGATTTCGTTTTATCGAAAATTTACTTAACAGGTAGACGTCAACAAAAAATAGTATTTAGATAAAAATCTAAATTATCAACATTTACTCGAGAAATAGTCTAGTCAAATACAACTCGTGCATACAATTTTTCCTTAGGGTAAATTTGAATAAATCTATACTCCTATATAATTTGCTTTTTAATAATAACATTCGTGAGGGTGACTATATTGACAGAAAAAAATTCCTCCTTTACGAGTTGGAATATTTTCAGGCAATACTTGCACTTATGTCATTGTAGTAGTTAAGAAATGAGAACGCCAATTCGGAGCGGATGAGCAATGATCAGTGATCAGCCAATCAGAGCGGCACACATCGTTTAGGGGTATGCGGGTAAGAGGAGAACATGTGCTGTCTAGACAACATCCGTACATAATAGATGGTATGCACCAGGATACGCGGGGGAGCGGATATGCGGGTGAATGGTAAGCCAGACATGTCGATGCTGGGAACCGAGTGCACATGTGAATCTCGGAACATCTGAGTAATATATGATGGATTCGTGCTATGCTATCAAACAGAACCATAACAACGTCTCTACAGGGAGAAACAGTTAGGTTTAGAGCCACGAGAGGGTGCCCGCAGAGTGGGGTTCTCTCCCCCCTTTTGTGGTCACTTCTTGTGGATGACCTACTGGCTATTCTCACACTGTGGGAGGTTGAAGTTCTAGCATATGCAGATGATCTAGTCATACTAGTCAGAGGGAACTCTGATGCAGTAATATCAAATACCCTTCAAGAGACGCTGGATGCAGTGAGTAACTGGTGCCACAGGGAACAGATGTCTGTAAACCCTCAAAAAACAGTAATAGTACCATTCACCCGGAAAAAAAAGCTGGAGGACTTAAGACCTCCCACTTTAATGGGTGAAACTATTCCATTTGCGGGGGAGGTGAAATATCTAGGAATCACTCTGGATAAATCACTAAATTGGAACTCCCATCTGGAAAAGGTAATCCACAAAGCAAAGCTCTCCTATGGACATGCCGTCGTATTTGTGGCAAATCCTGGGGCATGGGTCCCCAACAAATTTACTGGATCTATATCACGGTCATCAGACCAATGATAACATACGGATCCATTGTTTGGTGGCCGAAAGGATTACAACGGACGGCCAAATCCAAACTCTCTGGACTGCAGAGATTAGCATGCATGACCGTAACGGGAGCAATTAGCACCACACCGTCAGCTGCAATGGAAATCCTCCTGGATTTACCCCCTCTTCATATATATCTGGAGAGAGAGGCCAGGTGGGCAACCTACAGACTGCAACAAGCGGCCATTAATATGCCGCAGACTAGTATCATGGAGCGGAACAGGTTGTTGGATGACATAGAGAATCACAGCATCCTGGAAATGCCCTCGGATACTATGCCTACTATGACCAACTACGAGCTGACCTTCAACATCCTTTCTCAAGGAAGAGATGAGTGGGATCGGAATAAAGCCAACCTACTGAAGGCAGACAGTTGTTGGTTTACAGACGGCCTCAAAACTCCCGAGGGAACAGGAGCCGGAGTACACAGCTACAGACCAAGGGTGAGGATAGTCTCAAACCTAGGTACTCATGCAACTGTTTTTCAGGCTGAGGTTCATGCCATTGAACTGTGTGTACGAAGGCTGGAATATATGCATCTTACACGCAGATCAATAAAAATTTTCTCAGATAGCCAAGCAGCTATAAAAGCTCTTGGCTCCTACCGGTGTAACTCCAAAACGGTATGGAACTGTCAGAAAGCTCTAAATCATTTGAGGAAGAACAACAAAGTGACTCTGGTCTGGATACCCGGCCACTCTGGTATGGAAGGTAACGAAATAGCGGACTCCTTAGCCAGACAAGGAGCAGGATCACGATTCATTGGACCAGAACCAATACTTGGCATATCCTCAAGTACTGCCAAGATGGCTATCTCGACCTGGGCTGAAAGGCAAACTCTCCAGTATTGGCAAGAGTTACCAGGATTAGTTCATTCGAAGGCGTTTATAAAATACCCTTTGAAATAGAGAGCTAAGAAACTTTTAGAGTTAAACAGGATAAACCTGAAAACTCTAACAGGCCTATATACCGGGCACTGCCGACTAAACTATCATCTGTATAAACTCGGCCTAGCGGAAAACGCCAAGTGCCGTCTATGCCTGGAGGATGATGAGAAGGCAGACCACATCTTATGCACCTGTCCCGCTGTGGAGAGGATCCGATTCTCAATATTTGGCAAAGGGCAACTGCTGCCAGAGGATCTGGACACATTCTTACCCAATAAAGTTATCAGTTTCATTAAGAGACTGAACTTATTGGGTGAAATATAATTAGGCGTGAGCCACAATAGGCCTGCTGATGGCCGCAGTGGAGGGTCTACTGAGACCCACTCACAACAAACCTAACCTAACCTAATATATGATGTGTAGATAACTGGTGGGATAAATATGAGTTTGGAGTGGGGAGACCTATGATATAAGACGCGGAATCAGAACCGACTTTATTAATATATTTAAACAGAGATTAGATATTGTAACACAGCAAGAAGATATGTCAGATGTAGTGGGAACAAAGTAGTGTTGTGTTTGCCGTAGAATTATTAGTGTACGGTATCTTTTCAGCGATTCTTGGTTCAGTAAACCTAATTTGATATTAAGTTTGTGCATGTGTAAATAAACTAGACCAATTAAAATATTTCGGTTTTACGTACAAGACCCGTTCCATATACTAATCTCACCTATCCGTGAAACGTTCTAAAAGTGAAATATGGAGTGTGTGAAAAAACAACTTCAGGAAGAAAATTGGGATAACGATGATTCTCCATGCTACAATCCTGTGGAATTTATGAAACATAAGGATGTTATCAGACATCCACGTATTGGGAAGAGCAAGACAGAAAAACGAAAATTTAGACCGGAAGAGCGAATTCGTCACAGTTATCTTCAAGAAAAAAACAAAATTAATATACCATACGAAGGACTAAAAATCTGGGATGAGAAGGGATTTAAAAATAGTCAAAGGTTTTCAAATAAATCAAATAGTAAATAAATTGTAATTAATATTTAATAAAATCAAATTCATAAAAACTTGTATTTACCACTTATCCCTCCTTTATCCAGAATATAAATTCATTTCAATCTTAAAGAACATTAGTTTGTTTATAGATATCACAATGATACCTTCACAATTTATAGTATTACAAGCCGTTTTTCAAAATTTCCTTTTTATACAATATCCTTACAATACTAAAGAAGTATTTATATGCTTTGACAGTAATGAAACAAGAAATGAAAGCTGGCCTACCAAGTGGGGAAGGATGGAGCAGTATGCAAATAATTATTCAGCAACATTCAGATATCCTAAATCCGCCAAGAGCACCATTTACAAACTAAAACTAAGGGTAATGGCCTCACTCAAGATTCTGATCGGTTGGAACTCTATAGCAAACCCCCTTCTCCTATTACTCCTACCGCTATTAATAATAGTGCAAATACAGATTCTGGTATGGGATACGAGACAGATTATTTCGTGATCTGGTACATAGCAGTTTGTTCTTTATTGTTGGTGTTTAAATCGATTGTTACTAGTGTTTCAAGATCTTATGAAATGTGTTGTTAGAACTGCTTAACGATGGAACTAATAAACAGGCATAGAAATGGTAAAAACTTGTACCATATTACTGAAGAAGAGCTCCAGAATTTTCCATTCATGTATCTAATTGAAAGAGTTCTAGCTGAACTCCTGTATACATGAGCCAAGCTACCACAGTAGTACACACAAAATTTTAAACTTCAGATTCAACTACCTTCTTATGTACATCACAATCAACCTGAATGGTTCTTCACCATCACAATCCAGATGTCATGTATGTAAATGGGGACTACAGAAAAGTGATGTATAAGTTACATTTTATGTTATATTAATTATTATGTTGTAGAAATAATAAAACAATTAAATATTTATGATTTTATGTAAATATCAATTACAGATTTAATAAATTATAAGATGTGATTGTATCACACTCTACATTGGCGAAGATATGAGTACTCAGTATCATAAATTTGATAAAAAGTAATAACGTCCTGTAGAAAATTAAAAGTGATCACAACTTAAGATGTCCATTCAATTATAGATAATAATTGTATTTCACCATAATTGCTATAATATACGTAATAATTCATATTTTTTGCCCAGAAAGAATCATAATAGTTATTCACGTAACAAGACCGGAAAGTAATTCTTTACTGGGCGGGCTAGCAGTTTCTTGGAAGCCCTTGAACCCTTTCCGGGTGTGTTACGTACAGTATTTTTCTGCAACCGTTTTTGCTCTTCTCAAAACACTTTTGGACTTGGAAAATACTTTCCGATCATCCTTTATGCACTTTCCGGGCTAGACTAGTAAAGATATATTTTCCACTCAAAAAATTGACCACAAGCAGTAGTTAACTTTCGGGACGGTTGCAGAAAAAAATATTACAAGCATCACTACGTAATTAGTAAATAATAGTAAAACTTACGGTAGTACGTTGGAATAAACAATTTATTACTCAATATATTAACGCAAACTAGTCAAAAATGGAAAAAGCACTAACATTAAACTTTTTAAGGGTTAATTGTTACAACAGTTGTTCATAGTGGCTACCCCTTGCAATGGTACATGTCAGTCTCACTAAAGAATCCCGTACACGTTGAAAAATGTCAGAAGTATTTATTACTGTTGGCAAGAGGCCACTAAGCGGCCCTTTAACGTTTGCTCATTTACAATGCATACCACTGATCTGAGGTAACCAAAGAAAAAAATCAAAAGATTAAGATCAGGTCTTCTAGGTGGTCAGTGTTGTGGTCCACTTTTACCTGTCCACCGACGAGGATATGTTGTGTCCAAAACTCGCAGGACGATGGAAGAGATTATCTAATCACACTTGACAGCTGACTGAAAATGTTTCCTACGGGGTCATTAAGTTTTGGAAAAATGAAATCGTGATAATCGGCCGACTGGCTTTTCTATTGTAAGCATCGAGATATTTCGGAAATTGTTTTTCGATATGTCATTTTTCAAATTAATATAACAATTATGGATCATTGTGGTATTTGACAGTTTAATGCCAAATACTTATCATTTTTTCACAATAATTTTCAAAAATATGCAATTAATATTCACGGGTAAAACAATAATTAAGGCTGTATGCGCAACTTTAGAGAAGGGCCGAAATGAAGAAAAGAAATTTATAATTGATCGAGATACAGAAATCAATGGTTTAGTCTCGATAAATTTAAGCTCCATAGTGTCTATCAGGGAAATTTCGAAAGAAATCAACATTAGCCAAATATGGAAAGAAAAACACAAATATCGAATTTATAAGTATCAATTATATCAACATATGTACGATAGTGGTAGAAGACTGGAGTATTGCGATCAGTACCTTGAACATGCCAGAGAATTAGGAAATTCCCTTTAAAATTACTTTAGTCTGATGCGTCTTGTTTCACTAATAATGGTATGCTTTACAAAAACAACACAGGGTACTGGATACTGGAAAATTCTCAGCTTGTATGAGAAGGAAATTTTCAAGAACGTTTTGGGCGCAATGTATTGAAGGGTTGGTGAAAGAGTAGTGCGGCCAATTATTTTTTACCACCAGTTAACTTAAGATTAACATTTGAATTTCCTTAGAAATGAAACAGATGCAATTGTAAACGATTTTCTGTTCAGGAAGGCGCACCTCCCCATAATGCCAACAAGTTGCAAAACATTTAAAGGCAAATTTTGAAAATATATGAATGGGAACCAATGTTCCAATTAGATGGCCCTTGGAGTTACCTGACTTGACACCCCTGGATTTCTTTCTATGGGGTCATGTAAAACTCAAGGTTTTACAGAAATACGGATCCAATGTGTCAACAAGCTAATGAACATTTTGAACATTTATTAGAAGTTTTTGTTTAATTTGTAATACTTCTTCATTCATCTCTTTCTATTATACATTCACATTAGATTTTCGTTTGTTTATTTAATCTAAGAAATTCTTCAAAAATTTTATTTCAGGGAATTTGATTTAATAAATATTTAAATAAAACTTGTGATATAGGTTACACGAATGCATTGGCTCACACACATATGTTTTACAACTTATTAATGGGTAATTTTTATACATGAAAAACGCCCTGATCTTTTCCATAAATAGAATTATAATTTGGTTCATTCTGTATAATTATTATTTCTTCATTCTATTCAATTTAATTACGCATTATTGCTCTCCATTAGTCATGGAAAACGTATTTTTTTAATAATTTGAGTTCGCTTTTCTGTAAGAAAGAGGATAGAAATTAATTAGAAATGATGTAGATCTGATTATCCAAGAGTTATTACAGCGTTTCAGAGAGTTCGCTTCTTCCCTCGGATAGAGTTCGCACTGAATACAAATAAGTTCAAATGCTATTTCGAAAACTCACGTTCTATTATCTCCTACAGCACCAGCTGTAGCTGGAGAGTGTTATTGACATCCATCGCATCGATGTGAACTTTAACCAAGAGAAGCGGCTGATGATGGAATACGCGTTGGAATTTGTATTTTTACATCTCTTACATTCCGCTCTTGAGAAAATATTCCAACACTGCGTTTGTTTTCACTAGTTCAGTTTCTAATAATAATAATAGATAAAAATACGACTTATTTGATATACCAGAACGGAAAATATTATTAAATGCTCTTATTTAATAACAATAGTAATATACAAGTTATTGTGAATACACTATTAGTTTGTAGGTGAACTATGAACGTCAGTCATAGGTAATAGAACAAGAACTTATTTTATATCCAAACATATTCAGGTTAATATTTTTCAGATGTGAAATATTCTTTGGATCGGCAAAAGCATTTTTTCAGAAAAAAACAACCTCAGACTTTTGGCACAAATACTTATTTAATAAATATTTTGAACCATTTCTAGAGCAGTGGCGAACAAATACTAAATTGTGTTTGTCACCAGACTTCAGTATCCAAAAAATAATCAAATTAAAAAAATGACGACTAATACCTAGATTGTGGCAGATCTGACTCTGATCATAGATATAATCGAAATCTTTGCAAGCCGTATTTCATTCTGCAGTGAGCAACTATATCGTCGCGATAAGCTGATAAAAATAACAATGACACGGCGTGCCGGTTTAAGATTTGCGTCTTACATTTTTAAGCGAATAGAAAAATATCTCAGTCCTTAGTTGTTAACACGTAAAATGTAAGCAATGTTACATATTTCATCATTTGCCAATTATCGCCAATTATGCCAATTATTATAAAATCAAACGAACTTACCTGTAAGTGAAGTTCGATTATAATTGTATGAAGCGCCATGTCCGAGATGAGAGAAAGAGGTAGTCTCCTTGTCCGCTAGATGTCACCACGTATTTTAAAGCAATAATTTTAAAATTCTAACCCAGTCCATGCTCCCCACTCATGCCACCAGAAACTCTCATTCAGTTTAAAGCTTGAATTGTCGCAAAAATAACCGGGAAAGTGGGACGGGCGGGACTCATCTCGGACATGGCGCTTCATACAATTATAATCGAACTTCACTTACAGGTAAGTTCGTTTGATTTTATAATTGTATTTCACGCCATGTCCTCAATGAGAGAAAGAGGTAGATGTTTAAAGCAATTTTTCGACAATTCAAATAACAAGATTATATTAAAAGTCAAGGTACACTAAATATAGAATAACAGTTTTTCAAAAAAGATTAATACTACTTTGAATTTATATTAATCAACTTATACTAAATCAACCTATACTAGGAATGCCTTTGCAAGAACACCTTGGCTGCAGAGGGGTCTGTTGTAGAAATTGGCAAAAATTTCAGAATTTTTAGTCCACCCTGCCGTTTCTCTAATAACATCAATACTGATACCCTTCCTTGCTGCCGCTGATGTACTGGCATGTCTTGTACTGTGCGCTTGAAAAATCTTAGTGTCAATACCACTTTTAGTTAGAACATTTTTAACCCATCTACTTATCGATTGTGTAGTTGCAACATGAAACGGTTTTTTAAAAGTCAAGAATAATTTGGTCAAATGAGGTGTTCTAACACTTTCTGTGCGAGATAAATATGCTTCTAGGGTTTTTTGCTGCACACAGCCTTGGTTTTTCTGTGAAGTATGGGAGAAATAGTGTGGGTTGAACTTTATTTATGCCGGATGTTTTAATTCGACCAGGTATTTTAATTTCTATTCCTTCTACTGTTTTTACTATATTACTAACTTCAATAAGGGATAGTGTTTGAATTCGATGAGCAGTAAATAATGCTAATAAGGTTATTAGTTTAAAAGTAAGATCTTTGATGCTTAGTTCCTCGTTGGGAAAAAATGTATCTAGGTAAGTTAACCCTACAGCAGGATCCGAAGTATATAAATATTTTGGATTACTTGGTCTCATTTTCTGTACACCCTTAAAAAATCTTTTAATTCTTTCATCAGATCCTATTTTCTGTCCTAAAATCAATGCAACCGATGATCTGATGTTGTTTAATGTGCCATAAGATTCTCCTCTATGAAAAATATTTGTAAGGAACTAAAGAACCTGTGGCACTGATTTGAGAAGCATGTTTTGTTCATCCTTCCCACAAAATTCCCACCATAACTTTAACCCTGAATCATATTGTTTTAAGGTATTATCTGATAATGAATTTGTTAGTATTTCTATTGCCGCATCTGGAATTTTGTTTTTCTTATAGGCTTCCCTGATAATTTTAAATAAGATGCAAAAATAAATATTTTCCTATTCTCACACCACTGCCATATCTTACGAGCTAGATAATTTAATTTTGGAAATTGTATGCCGTTCGATTTATATATGATATGGCCGTCATGTTGTCAATTCTTAACAGAATGTTACATTCTCTGAGACCTTTTGCAAAACACTTTAGGCCAAAAAATGCTGCTAACAGCTCTAGTATGTTAATATGATATTTCTGTTCTTGTTCACTCTAGAAACCATGTGTCTTGCTGTCTTTTGTTACCGCACCCCAGCCCGAGAGTGACGAATCCGAGAATATTTCTAAAGCGTAATCATTTTGTTTTATAGGATTTGACGAAATCATAATATTGGTCTCCCACCACTGGAAATCTGCTAGTATTTCTGCAGTAATATATAATGATCGATCGTAATCCCCTTTTAGTGTTCCTTAATGCTAAGAATTTTTGCCTTTCGAACCGTTTCGTATATAACCACGAATACCTTAGAGCAGGACAGATCGACACCAAAACTCCTATAAACTGGGTAAACTCCCTAATTTTACTTACTGATTTTCTTTTAAAATTTTTAACCATTTGCAATTCAACAAAAAACCCTATTAAATGTTATAAATGCCTACGCTCATGGTAGGTGCTGACAATTTGTTTCTGCTGTACCTAGTTTTCTTTATGTTTTAAAATATGAAGTGTAAATACTTGTTTCTTTCTCAATAAATAATCAATCTATTCATAGAAGTATATTTCAAGTAATGTTTTGTTAAGAAACGTGAGTGTTTAACTTTTATTAATAGAATTTGTTCCGAGAATCGATTTTTATTTTAGTATTAGGTTGAAAACTATCCATATATGTTTTCAACTAAGATGAAAGAGGTCTAAATCAAAACATAACGTGCGAGTTATATAAACAAAATTAATAGATATAACATCACATTGTGGGCTCTTTATGCTAGCCATTTCTAAGAAATAACTCATGGTTTTGATGCACCTTACATATATCACAATTTTGTGAGCCATTAATTTTCCATCTTTTTGTCAATTGTCACCACTAGACAACTTCGCCCCATAAGAGGGCGGAATTTTGTCACCCTTCGACAACTTCGCCCTTGAATATGACGGAATTTTGTCAACCTTTGACAACTTCGCCCCTTTATAGGGCGGTATTTTGTCACCTTTGTACAACAGTATGAATGTATGCCACCTTTGGACATAATTTTATTTATCATTTAACGCTAAACGGTGCAATGTAGATATTGAGGTAACTTGAAAGAAAATAATAATTTTAAATATATCAACTTACGGAGTGATAGTTCAGCGACTTCCTTTAAATTTACAGTTTCTATATGAGTATCAGATTCATCGCTACTGGTACTAATTTTACTGATAATACGACGTCGGTGTATTTGGCGTGTATTTTTTCTTAATTTCTTCTCTAAACATTTAAGTTTTCGTCTCAAACGTTGATTTTCCAGTTCTTCGTCACTATCAGACGATGAACTAAGCCTTCTGTTGCGTTTTCCCATTATTAAAAATAAATGAAACACAAAACACAAAACAACACCGTGATGACACGCACATAAACATTGGAATGAGAGTTCTGGTGGCATGAGTGGGGAGCATGGGCTGGGTTAGAATTTTAAAATTATTGCTTTAAAATACGCCGCATCTAGCGGACAAGGAGACTACCTCTTTTTCTCATTGAGGACATGTCGTGAAATACAATTATTATTATTGTCTTTTCTTACAAATGTATTATCATTTATTTTCAGTATTCAAATATTTTTATATTTTAAAACACCACTTATCAACTACATATTTGACAGATGATAAAATAATCAGCTTTAGCAAACGCGAATTTTAATAAACAGGGTGATTCACGAAGATGATATTCGAAATTTAATAGCAATTGAGAATAAAAATAAACACTCTTACTCGTTCGAATCTTATTTTGGAAAGATTGATGGAGGGTCAATGATTTTTTTTTTACTGTTTTTAGTTAATGTTCTTCTCATTTTCTTTCAAATTCAGTAACGTGAATCAGAAACTTATTATATACTTTTTGACGGGTCTATTTTTATCACAGTTCCAGGTCACAAAGGGCGGTATCGCTAGTATTACCCAACAACAGACATTTAAAAAAGTAAACATAAAACAAAACATTTTCATTATTTTCATAAATTCACAATAATATATAAATGACAAATATTAGTAACAGAACAGAATGACAATAGTATATTAAACAAGTTTAGAAATGCAAAGTTTTATTAAACGAATATAGCTTTTGAGTACAAGCGAGCACAGCGAGCGAGTAACTTAAAAGCTATATGAGTTTAGTAAAACTGCTTTTCTTACGAGGTTTGTTTATACTATATTTTCGCATTTGGTGTTAGTAATTATAAGCAAATAATCATAGATATAAAAGCATTACAAAGTGAGAAACTTAAAAAGTTTCATGGTAGGTACCTGGGTAGAATTTCCATAACCTAGTAACCTGACACGGCTTTGTTTATTTACATAACAACAGTTAACAAGTTTCATTTTTGTGAGTCGAATTGAGTTTAAGTTGCATATTAATTATAAAAAATGAGTCTTGCTACTGAAAACAAATTAGAAAATTGTTCTGAAGACATTTTAAATGTCGCTCGAGAAGCGTCTTCGAGCTTATTTCTTTTAAAATCCAAGGAAAAATACGAGAAGGTATATAAAATATTTTGTAATTGGAGGATGACAAGAAACGCCCTAAAAACTGATGAAAGTGTAATGCTATCGTATTTTTTTGAGAAGGTAAGCTAATTTTTATACATATTTTACTGTTTTTCATACAATGTCTTTCATTATTTTAGGCAAAAGCTCTTAAGGCATCCAGTTTATGGTCTACATATTTCATGTTGAAAAGTACTATACAAATAATCGAAAATGTGGATATATCACCATATTAAAAGCTACCTGCCTGTTTAAAACGTCAAAATGACACATACGAACCAAAGAAATCAAAAGTGTTGGCAATGGAAAACGTTACTAAGGTTTTAACACACGATAAGTTCTTATTAATGAAAGTGGTACTAATATTTGGTCGGCGTGCAGAATTATGCAGCTTAACTGTAAAAGATATAGAAGACACGGGGAAAATTTTAGTTATAACTTTACATGATACCAAAACCAAAAAGAAACGTGTATTTACCGTGTGATCAGAGGGCAATGGATATGAACTTTATCATAAGTATTCACGATTGAAACCCAAATAAGTAAAACACAATAGATTTTTCATTTACTATAATCACGGTAAGTGCACAATACAACCAGTTGACATCAACAGTTTTGCAAAAATTCTCCAAAAAGTTACAGAATACTTAAAACTCCCAGATGCATCCAGTTACACTGGCAATTGCTTGAGGAAGACGTCTGCCACCTTCCTCGCTGACAGTGGAGATGACATTCAAACACTTAAAAGGCATGGAGGATGGCAGTCAACTGGTGTGGCTGAACAGTATATGGAGGAAGGCATCGCCAATAAGTTGAAAATTTCAAAAAGTAAATTTCATCAGCAAGAACTAGTGGACCTCAAGATCATCAGGGATGCAGATGGAGAATCATAATAGTTTTCAGGAAGAACAAATAGAATTGAATAAATTTGGTGTTGTTAAGTATATATATATATATATATATATATATATATATATATATATATATATATATATATATATATATATATATATATATATATATATATATATATATATATATATATATATATATATATATATATATATATATATATATATATATATATATATATATATATATATATATATATATATATATATATATATATATATATGTAACAATATTTCCAATATTTAAATAAACAATTTTCTGTTAAACTGTGTTTTATTAACAGTAACATTACTATATAGTAAAGTGACATTTCTATATAGTAAAGTGACATTTCTATGTGGTAAAATGCCACTTTAATAAACGATTTTGAATTTAGTAAAATAGCACATTAAAAATATAATTATTTGCTTAACTAGGCAGAAAAGTAACAGATCCACTGCTGCGGCTAGCGTTTCATAGACGAGGCGAAGCCGAGACTATGAAACCAGCCAAAGTAGTGAATTTTCTTTTCTGTCATGTTGAATACGTAATTTTTCTCCAATTAACATCATTTTTGTATTGTTACAGTTTATATTTAAATAGAAAATTAATCAATTTTCATCGTCATTAAGTATAAATGGCTAAATTTGACGTTCATTTAATAAATGTCATTTCGCTTATAACTTGAATTTTGGCTGAATTTATCCAATATACAAATAATGGAAAGTGACAATGGGGTATTAATACCTACTACCTAAAATAACAGAATCGACAGGAACGTGCAACTAAGTTTATTGCCGGAGAAGTCGAGAAGATTCTATGAACAAGCTTATTGAAAGTTTATGAACAACGTTAATGAGAACATCATTTTCAGAAAACATACTAATAGCACATTTTGCTGAATTATTGAAGAAAATTAAATCCTCGACTTTGTACTTTGATTATTAATAACATTATACATAGATTTATCAAAGTATACGATTTTGCGAATTTTTTTTTAACGTCAATCAGATGATTACCGATCGAAGGAATTACGAGTTTTATAGAAAGAACAAAATCAGATATTCTCATGGGGGGCTCTAGATAACATTTAAACAAAAGTAAGAATTCACTGAGAATTTTCCTGTTCGTGATACGAAACTTACATACAATTTTCATTCTGTTAGGTTGCACTGATTTTGGTGTAGCCGAAAGAAGTAGGTGTGATGAATGAATTACCACAAATGAATATCGAAAATATTGGAGATATGGACAATAAATTATTGATTATTCTCCCGATACCCAGACCAAGATATTTATTTAATGGTTACGGAACATTTGGACGTTTATCGGAAACATGTGGCCTCTAAAGTTTAGTTCATTTCATTCATGTACTCGGTGATTCCTCTATAAATAATCAAAGATTGTACAAATTTCCTGTGAATATTCACATTAAATGGATAATTAGATATTTTTTTATATTGAAGTTGTGTTTTCTTGAAATAAATCGTAAATGCCAAATTTGCGTTTTTTCTTCGAGCAACCATATATCATAACCTCTTTAAGGGAGAATTTTTTAAATGGTTAATATTTCTAACTTTAGTTATATAAACATTTCCTTTTGGAGGGTTAAGGTCAGGGCTTCGTGAAGTTCATGAGTGTAGTGCTATATTACCGCAATCAGTACACTTTTTTGAATAATTTTCTTGCAATCACTATCAAACTCTAACAGAATAGTGTAGATAGGCACCGTCATACATGAATCAGAGATTTACATCTATCATTTGATTAAGGCTCCAGTTACTTACCTAAGACTGCAAATATCTTGCATCATTTAAATTATTTGACAATTAAAAGATTCCAGCATATTAGATCATAATAGTCCTAAAAAAAAAAATACGTGTTTCTCTCTCATGATTGCATGTTGGGCATATTTAAATTGTAACAGTCCACTTTTCGCCCCCCCCCGTACTTGGCATAAAAGATAATTTAAATTTATTTATGACTCTGTTAGATAGGCAATTTCTAACTTGCAGAAATAAGTAATAGGTTGATACCCACAGTGAAGTTCTAATCTTTAATGCTCTGCAGGTAAAATTTGTCTCTTATGGAGAAGTTTAACGCTGCATTACCACCTGTATGTACCGCCATTTTTACATCAATGCCAAGGATTCCAATAAAGGAGTTACCAACGGCAAATTATGTTTAATCTCAAGTTTGATCGTGTGATTTGCTATTATTATTATTATGAGTTATTAACACTGTCCTAAATGAGGACAATATTACATTATGTGCTTTTTCTTATTTGTGACAGCGTGTTTATCTGTTTTGCATATGTGTTTTATCTTTCTGTAGCGGTGTTTTTCACCTAGTTTAAGAACTATTGCTGCCTTCGGTAATATTTAACTATTGGTTTGATTTTATTTGTAACAACTTTAATGTTATAAAACATTCCACTTTTCTGTATTAGTGCTTTAATTATATTTCCATGAATATAGACACTGTTTATTTTTTACAGTTATGAGAAACAGAGTTGTAAACTTTTACTCAAATATTGACATTTTAATATATGTAAATTTATGTTATGCATTTTTCAAGTTTGTATGTGGTAAACACAGAAACTTAACTTAAACTCAAAATAAGCATCATCAAACATCTTTATAACTGTTTACCTAATAAATTTATGTATATGATATTATTACTAACATTATTAATATTTATATCAGCAGAAGTGGGAGACAGAGATGACATTATAATCTAATATATTATTTGAAATATTATTGATTTTAATCTGTGGAGATTTTTCTTCTTTTTGCCCATAAAAATTCAGTTAGCAACTTTCTAATAAATCATACATATGCTCATTACTATAGTTTTGGAAATTCCCGTTGTTAGTCTTGTGCTACCGCGCATTTCCTGCCGCCATGAGATGAATCATGCATATGTTCATTTTCATAATTTCTGCTATTACCGTTTGACATGTGCTGCCACGCACTTCCTGCCGCCATGAAATATGAGACGTCACCAAGACCATAATTTTGGTATCAATAGAATCGCCGTATCTAAGAGAATTAATTCAGTTTTCTACTGACAATTACCTTCAGCGCGTTGAGCTGGGTAGTTATGGAGTCTTACACGCGTTGAGCTTGATTCCATTTGGTTAGAATTCATAATCCGATGACGACGAACCCCGGCCGATGTCAGATAGCACCTTGGGGTTTTTAGCGCGCTGAGCTAGACCTCCTGGTGTTGGAAGCCATTTTACCGTCCTGCACCGCCGCCGTCACCAGGCTTGTGATTATTTATTGCCGTGGGCTTTCAGCGCGTTGAACTAGACCCGCCGTTAGTAAATAATAATTATTATTATTATCATCATTATTATGTAACCTACTTAGAGTACATTGAAATTTATATAGAGCGCTACGAATAAGATGTCTTTTTAGTTCAAAACCAACCCCATAGCTTTTCCAGGTTTAGCATGGGATGTACTTTATCGTTCTTTTAAATGATGTCAAGTTACTATTATTAGTATTATGAATAAACAAATTAAAACTAGTGGCGCTCAACCTAAACAAATAAAGCACAGATTTAATTTTGGCTCCACCTGCCCACCCTTAGAGATTCTATGTTTGCCTTCAGAACTAGTTCGGGCATTCTTTCGAATAACTATCAAATTACTACAAATTAAAGAATTTGATTTTGTAGAGAACTCATAAGTTATAAAATATGCATTCTTAGTGAATTTTTTGTCATAGCTAAAGATTATTTTCGAAATAAAATAAGATATCATTCGTACTTGAACGGTGCCACCGTCAAAATTCAATTATTTCTTGATAGTTTTTGACGTTTCCAAACTTGTATTAAATAAAAAAGATAAATTTACTGCTTGTTAATCACCATCCATAGTGTAAGCGTGACTCGTATTTGCTTGTGCTGCAATCCATCTTTGTATCTGTTGCATTATTTTTCTCCAGTGTTTTTAATATTCTTCCTTCCAATGCAAGAAAAACTAAAAGTCTCATAACGGGAATAATGTGTTTAATGAGATTTTATGGCTTCTCTTTTATATTTATAGTTTGCCGGATCAATTACGAAGAGTAATGTTCTTCCTGTTAATTTATCAAATATATCGAATTCGGTGAATGCAAAATTAATCGAAATCATACTGACACTTTTTATTCTTTTAGTTTCTGTATTTAAAACTTAAGAAAAATTACAGTTAAAGAGGTTTGTGTTATTGCGCTTGTCTAGAATGGATGCATTCCATAATTAACTAGTTAATGAAATTTGAAGTAAATATCGGTTTCCTATACATTTTATAAATATAAAACGTTAAAAAACAATAATAAATGTATGTTTACTACAATTACTACTAAAATGGCTGAGAAAGTAAAATCAGACAAATTCTATTTTTAACAGCATTTGGGAAACTGTAATGCTCTTGAGACTGTTGCAATACTAAAAAATTAATTGTCCTGCTCTAAATAACTGACCCGTTACCGATCCTATATAAGTTTAATCAATATCTAGTGGTTATATTTACTCCAGGAGCTTGGTAGCGAAAAGTATGCATTTCTGTGACAGCGCAGAAATTCGATTTTGTGAGGTTCAAAAAATAATCACATGATTAAGAAGTTAGAACCATTAAGCGTAATGTCATCAAGTTATAGATCCTCGAAAAGCTTATTAAATAGTTGATTGAAGATGAAGTTACTTTGTTAAAATCCATTTTGATTTAAAAAATTATAAACACTTTGTATTACTTGTCTAATTTTCACTTTGTTATTTTACAACTAGTTTCATCCTATTCGGACATTTTCAAGTTTACTTGAAAATGTCCGAATAGGATGAAACTAGTTGTAAAATAACAAAGTGAAAATTAGACAAGTAATAAAAAGTGCGTATTAAATACTCTTTTCATATTAGAACCAAAATAGTCGAATAGGAAACAAGAATTATAAAGTTTTGCCGCTTGGGGATTATACGCATCAAGTGGATAGTTCTCAAAATCGAAAGAGTTCCAAAGTAGAAAGTGGTCGCTTCATCCCCAAAAATCACCCAAACACACCCTGTCGTAGTTTTCGGTGTTCTCAGAAACAGTTCATCCCACAAAAATTTTTATACTACAAAATAATCAACGGTATTGAATATTATCTGACAATTCCTCTCGATATTAAATTTTAAAAGAGGTAAGTACCACATAAGAAGTTTCAAAAAATTCCAACACTCTTAAAGGAGTTTTTCAAAAATACCCGAAGTGACTTATTTTACCTTATTACATATTTTTAAATACGTATAATAAAATCTTTCACATATTTATTCTGGTAGGTACACTTGATTTCAAAAAAAACTGGTACAACTCTTGTAATCGAAAATCTTAATAGTTTGGTTGTGTGCATATGTCTGTAAATAGGGCTGGCCAGGCATGTCGAGAGGGGGTGGAGAAGAGGTGATTTACCCCGGACCTGGGTCTTTTGGAGGAGATCGGTTTTCTTTGTGTTTTTAAACTTATTAAACCTTTCTCTTTTATTTTATTCAAATGGAATTTTAAAAAATAATTAGAAAATAACTTTTTTCAAAACATTTTCAAGCCTGCCATATTATTGTTTAAAGAAATAATATTTGTTACGGATAATTCTACTAATGGTTGTAATTAAAATACTAACTGAATAATGATAATTCTATTTTTAAAATAAGAACACAAAAATACCACTTGATATTAAAAAAATGTAAACAATGCAAACTGAACATAAAAATACAATAAAAAAATAAAATAAATGAACTTCAATTACGTAATACAGAATTAACTAATATTTTGTCATTGCTCCATTATCGTCTAAAACTGCCTGAAGTCTTGCAGGCATGGACAAAATCAGATTTCTTGCAAGGTCAATTTCTTGCGACAAGTTCTCCCAAGCGTCTTCAATTATCCCTTCCAATTCTTGGGCATTATTTGGATGGTTATTTAATTTTCTTATATGTTTCACCATTAGTCCCCATACATTTTCAATTGGATATAAATCCGGACTTTTAGATGGCCACGGTAACAACTCTATGTTTTTTATTAAGAAACCATTGCCTGACACGATGGGCCGTATGTATGGAGCAGTTGTCTTGTTGGAAAATAATATTATTTTCCGGAAACACCTCTATTACTGACGGCAACATAATATTGTCTAATATTTCAATATATTTAATGGAATTGAGATGACCACCACTGTTCCAACACACACCTAACCCATTTAGACTCATCCAAGCCCAGGCATTGACTGAAAACCTTCCTGATATTTGTGGATCGAAAATATATTTTTCGTCGTATCTAGTGGAAGGAAGCCTATATACGCGAACATGTCCATCGTTACAGGATTTAAAAACCTTTTCGTCAGAAAAGACAACTTGTCCCCAGAAGTTTTCATCATTGATTATACAGTTGAGTACAAAAATAATCCGACCCTGCTTCTTTTCTTCTGAAAGTTTGTATTTTTTAGCCGCTGAACAACTCTTCAAGTCGCGTTGTAGTTTTATTCTTCTGCAAGCAGTAGATACTGAAGCAGGGAAATTTGTCTCTGAAATTGCATTTACTGCAGTCTGAAAAGGGTTTTCTATTAGGTAATTTATAAGATTTTCATCTTCTTGATTATTGCTCTTTCTGGGCCTACCGGAACCAACTTTACGGGATACCGTTTGGTTGGTTTCCCATTGTTTTTTAACACTCATCATCGTGGTTTTACTCTCATTGTATTCAGCAGCAAATCTTCTTATGGACCAACGATCTTCAATTTTAGAAACAATTCGAAATTTTTGAATATCTGTTAAGATGTCGAATCATTTTTAATAATGACGCCACTGATTAACGTCAAAGTGACATTTGTAAGATTATTAATATCAATCAAAGAACGAATGATTTACATAGCTAAAAGAAAGTGTACCAGTTTTTTTTTAAATCAAGTGTACCTGGAATAGTTATAAATTAGGCTAGTGAGTTATGTTACATATTTCACGCAAGAATATTTTAGTCCGCGAGGCAGAAGGGCGAGTGGACTAATTTTCTTAAGTGACATACATAATAACTCACGTGTCTAGTACAACATTTTATCCAACTCTTTCATATATATAAATGCTTTTTCAGTGACAAACAATAAAATTAATAAAATGTCATGTCGTCGACTTTTTTGTTAGTTGTGAAAGATATAATACGGAAGTTCCAGCCGATATTTTGCAATGAGCCAAAGAAGCTACAGTCGATTTAATTCCAGAAAAGTCCAAAATAATCTATAATATAGAATATATACAATTTGAAAATTGGTGGGAAAAAAGAGGTTAGTGTTATAAATGAAGAAGTGCTTCTAGCTTACTTTCTACATTTGGGTAAAAAATTGCACCTTCTTCGATGTGGACTAAATGATAAAGACAACTTTAAAAGTATACAGGATATAACAAGGTATGGAAAACTTGTGGCACAAAAAGCCGATCAAGAAATTTCAAAACCAAAAGGCCATAATTTTGGAGAGCGAAGATTGAAAAATATTTGATGAAGGCCCGTGACGATGAGAATCTAATGTCAAAGGTAGATGTTTATTATGATGTTCTTGCTTTTATGTATTTAATTATTTGGTTTTTTTAGGTTGCATTGATACTGGGCGTTTGCAGTGCCTACCGTTCCGATATACTGACCTACTTAAGCACCGGAGGTATAAAAGATAAAGGACAATATCTTTATATATCCATACCCGATAGTAAGACAATAAATCAAGTAGTTTCATAGTTTTGAATGAAAGATTTTCAGTAAAACCACTTGATTTGATTAGGAAATGTGTCTTTAAGACCACAAAAAGTGTGTCACAAAGATTTGTTGTAAATTTTCAAAGAGGAAAGTGCACTGTCCAATGCATTGAATTAAATAGGCTCTTAAAAATTCCAAGAATTGTAACTAACTATTTGCAATTGCCAGATGCAGATTCGTATACTGGCCATAGCATGCATTATACCTCGGCGACTCTTTTGGCCAATGCTGGGGGTGACATTACTACCCTTAAACGTACCGATGGGTGGAAGTCATCCACCGTGATGGAGGGTTATTTGGAAGATTCATTCTCAAACAAGATTGTTACAAGGAGAGCAGAGCAACGAGCCAGGCGATATATACATCGCTACTAGTACAAAGAAAAATTGTGTGCAGCAGAGCAATTTTCCTTGTGAAAAATCAAATATGATGACAATAAATGTTAACATAACTATAAATAAATAAATAAGTGTTAGTGGGTTCTCTGTTTTCTAAATTTTTCGTATAATAGAGGCAATAAACTGCTCGGAGTATTTTTTTATATTAAAACTACTCCTTAGTGACTAAACCACTTTAGCTCACTAATGATCAAAATATACTTTAGCTCACTGCTTTATCTCACCAGTGACTTATGGGCCACTTTATACCTTTAAAATATCAATAAAAATCACTTTATATGAAAGTGTTGGATAAGAGAAATTTTCGGTTGAATAAAGATGTAGGTAGCTCTACCTCAAGGGTGGTGTGAAAATGAGCTCCAACTTCAAAAGGCACCATAGTGCAAAAATGATTAAAACAATGCAAAACAAAAAGTTCCAGAAGCATAGGTTTTATCAAATATTTCGCTTTATTATGTCATGTTTATTACAATCGTAAATTCACGTTTCATCAAGATAATACAAAACGCGCGTCATTTCCATGTAGCCCCCATGTAGAACTTCAATCGCTTATTGCTCGAAATCCATTGCATTTATTGATTCTAGTAATAGAACCTTTTTTGTAGCAAATTTTATAAGGAATATTTTGTGGGGCCAACCGTTTTTGAGAAAAAGCCGAAAACTAAGCGTTTGGTGTGGATTTTGGAGATGAAGCAACCACTTTCTACTTTGGAACTCTTTTGATATTGAAAACTCTCCACTTCAAGCGTATATTCCCCAAGCGGCAAAACTTTATAATTTTTTTTCATAATCATGCTAATATGAATGGACTATGAAGGTAGCGTTTGAGATTATTCATAACGGTCGATGTCGGACTTTTTAGTTGATTGGTTAAAATAATAAAGTTGGTTTTAGGATATGATTTGTATGAGTAAAATTTTTTATATGTAATGATACATTATCTTAATGATTTATTTTCGTGGCTGCTATTATGCCCAATGTGATGTTGCTTGTAAACAATATCTATGGTGCTACATCATCGATATTGTCCACGCTATGTGCGCTAGCACAACATTGTGGTGTCAATTTTTGGAAAAAAATGAGTTAAATATACTAAACAACTTTTGCAAGTGTTTGCACTTGTTTGGTGTATATGTTACGGTCAGTGTCCGTAATTTGTAAATATGTACATTTTCCGTTGAATGTTTATATTTACCAAGCTGAATGGTTGATGTAGAAAGAAATTTAAAAATTAGGAGTTCTGCCCACTTTAACCAGTAAATGTCATCTATGCGCCTATACAGTGGCTATTTTAAATAAAAAAGTTACTAGTACTTCCAGTTAAACCGGAAGTGTATTTTTGAGGCTGGTTAGGTAAAAAAATGTATTTTTGTGCCCTAATTTCAAAATTTTATCTTGAAAAATAAAAAAAAAACCTAGTGTTGTGGGCACTCGGTATAAAAAACTATAGGTATTTATAATTGTTATCATGTTAGGTTTGAAAGGATGCTTATGTAGCACCCAATAATTATTTTATTATTTTTTTCGCCGTGATTCTGAAAGACATTTAAATTTGTCTATCCATCGAAAAAATATTGCCGGTACAGTTACAAAAAATGATTTTTCTTTTATGATTCTATGTATCTAGTTTTCCTTTACCTAGTAGCCATACATTGCGTAAAACATATCTAGCAAGTGTGTATAAAAATGTTTTGGAGTATAAGAGGACGTACGAAATAAATTTTTGTGGGTGAGAGTGGATGAAACAAGTGACTTTCAGTGTAATAAGGTTGTTAATGTTATACTAAGGATTTTGAATGTTCAAAAGGCTTTGTCGGGGCGAGTCTAAATCTGCCTTAACAGTACCCGTATTCAATACGAAAGTTAAGCAAGGGTAGTCGCAGTCAGTAATTTGATGGTAACTCAAGTGAATGTCGGCGATCTCGTCCCGTCTTCTAGTGGCTTGTATATCAGTGTATACGCAGAAGCTATGCAATCTTAGGCGAGGGTTTTATAGGTGATAACATCCTTTTTAGGAGATCTAAAGCAGCAGGTCCCTGGTTTATTAGATCTTAGGCAAGTAAAAAGTCCCTACTCTTCGATAGTGAAGAAGTTCGGGAAAAAACTTACAGGTTGGTACCACGTTCGTCTTCTGGCGTCGGTAATTGGCCCTGGTAGTTAAATAAATGATTTTAAAAAAAAGCTTTGTCTTTATCAGACAGCAAAAGTCGGGCTCTAAACAATAAACTAAAATATGTTTTAAATAGGAACCTGTGCTACAAAACAGTGTGTAAAATTCGTGAAAATTATCTGCGCGAATTAAATATCTTTAAACTCGAATTTGGTTTTAAAAAATTTATTTTATTTTACAAATTAACATAAACAAACTAGCAGTAATTTGTCTAGTAAAGCAAAGGAGTAACTGACTAGATTTACAATTTCAATGGTATATATAGTATAAATTTGATGAGTCCAGGAAGTGCTGATGTAAACAATATGCATTCAATTCATTACAGTAATATTACTCCTCCTTTCTTAGGTCGGAAATAGGGTGGAATCCTCGTTGACGCCGGATTTGAGGTTGTTTCTACTACCATATTTCCATTAGAGTTGTGCATCTGGATATGGTGCTTCTGTATTTAAATATAAAGTATCCTATAATCATGAAAACAATAATTAATAAGACAATAATTATCAGAATAATTGTTAAGCTGGATTCATTTTCCTCATAATGTTTTAGTGGTTTAATTTTCATTTTATTGTAAGTTGTTTGTAGTTTAGAGATTTCATCCAGGTTGTTTTCTTGCAGGTGTAGTCTTTCTGTCTCCATGTGTGTTTGAAATTTCAATTTTTGGTAATGTAAACTGTTCATGGAATGTCAAGTTTTGTAATTTTCATATTTCTCGTCATAAATAATAACTGAGCGATTTTCGGATATTATTATTATTAAGGCTGGTTGATAGATACTTAAAAATCCATCTTGTTCACAGATTTTTTCTACAGTGGTTTTATTAATAGGTGTGACAATAAGGTGTCCTGGATTAATTACTTCAACAATAGGGTTGTAAAAAAAACTGTAGATGGATTATATTTATTACCTTTTCTGTCAGAATTGATATTTTCTAAATTTTCTTTTGCTTTATTATTATTTTGTTGTACTATTTTATTTAGGGCTTTAATATTATCTACATGTTCATCGAGATAATTATTTATGATTTGTTCGTCTGAAAGGTCGAAAGGGTCTGTTAGATTTTCATTACCTTTAGTTATTTGAAATGGTGTAAATTATGTTACAGAGTGGATTGTATTATTATAACCAATAAGTGCGTATTTTACTAGAGTTTTTATATCTTTATTTGGTTGTTCCAAATTTAACGCTCCTAATTGTTCTAGTAATGTAGAATGAAAAGTTTCTACAGGACTATTACTATTTGGGTTGTACGCTGTTGTATATTAAATTATTATTTAACGTTTTTTTTTTGAATTTTTGAATTCAGGACCTTGATCATACGTAATTACTTTTGGGAAGCCAAAGTGTGAAATAAATGTTACTAAGTTATCTAATATATCAACTGCATTGACTGTTGATGCATATGCTTGAACAAAACGAGAAAAACTATCCAAAATAGTTAAAAACGGTTGGTTTTTTACTTTAAATGTATCAATATAAATATGTTTAAATGGATATGTGCCAATGGGAGTGGGTTTAAAGTTTAAAACATGTGGGTGTCTCTCGTATTTGGTTTTTTGACATATTTCACAAGTATTTATATAATTTGTTACGTCATTATTAATATCTGGCCAATAATAGGATTTTAAGATTGATTTTACGGTTTCATAATTATTCTAGTTACATTATTTGTTACGAAGAAAATCACTTGATTTTTATAATAATTTTTCTAAAATAGGGTTTTTTGTAGCTGAATGTACAGTTTCATTATCACTGTTTTGTCTACTGTCATTGTCAGGTTGGTTTAATAAAATATTTTGGATGACATTAATTTTAGGTGATGTTCTATTTACTAAAGATATAATATCTGCAAGGTTAATGTCTGGGATATCTGTATATAGATCAGGGGGATTATTACCTATGGGGTTTTCAAAAAATCGTTATTAATTTTATTTTGATCTAAATCATCAGCTTTTGCAATAACTGAATAATTTTTTAATGTGTTAATTTCTATACGGGATAAAGCGTCGGCGTTGGTGTTGTTTTTGCCTTTTTTATAAACTATATTATAGTCGTATTCTTTGAATTTCAATATCCAACGAACTAAACGCGAATTTGGTTCTTTCATATTAAAAAGCCATTGAAGGGGTTTATGGTCTGTTACGATAGTGAATTTTCTACCAAATAATATTTACAAAAATGTACGACTGCGCATAATGAACGTTCTACTGGTGAATAGTTTTGTTCATCAGGGTTTAAGGGTCTACTAGCATAAGCTACAGGTAGATCTTGTCCTATAGGGCCTTGGCTTAAAGTACCGGAAATGGCTACGTTAGAAGCATTAGTTGTTAATATAAACGATTTAGAAAAGTCAGGATATTGTAAAACAGGTGCATGAGTTAAAAGGGTTTCACGTTTTTCGAAAGCTTCTATAATTTCAGGTGTATGAACAATTTTTTTCGTTCTTCTTTAAACATTTTGTTAAAGGTTTAGTAACATGAGCAATGTTTTTTATAAATCTACGATAGTATCCAACTAAACCAAGAAAAGATTTAATTTCTTTTGCTGCTTTAGGTACAGGAAATTTTTGTTCCGCAATTATTTTATTTGGATTTGGTTTAATGTAATCACATGTCCTAAAAATTAAACATTATTTTTAAAAATTCAGACATATAATTGAATTTTTAAATTTGATTCTCTTAATCTTAAAAATACTAATTTTAAATTTGAAATGTATTCTTGTAGTGAAGTAGATAAAATAATAATATAGTCATTCATATAGACTAAACAAATTTTGCCTTGTATGTCTTTTAATACATTGTCCATTACTCTTTGGAAAGTAGCTGGTGCGTTCTTAAGTCCAAATGGCATTCGAACGTATTCGTAATGTCCATTTTCTACATTAAAAGCCGTTTTAGGGATAGAATCTTTATGCATTCCTATCTGGTGGAAACCGGATGCAAGATCGAGTGTTGAGTAATAGTTACAATAACCTAATTTGTCCAAAATATCATCGATATTTGGTATGAGATACCTATCATCAATCGTTTTCTCATTCAATTTTTGGTAGTCAACAAGTATGCGCCATTTTTGTTTGCTTCTAGCGTCTAATTTTTTTTGGACTATCCAAATTAGGCTAGACCAGGGTGATGCTAAGGGTCTAATTATTCCATCATCTAACATTTTGGTAATTTGTTTGTACTTCCGGTTTATACACAAATGGAAACCGATATGATTTTGTATGTACAGGTACTTCACAGATGTTTTTATTTCGTGTTTCACCTGGTTTGTAAAAGTTAATTTAGAATTTTCAATATAAAAAATATCCTTAAATTTATTACATAATTTTAAAATTTCGTGTTGTTCTTCGCTATTTAAACGATTTACAGGTATAGAATTACTTATGGTTATTTGTGGATTGTGTTGTTCATTGTTGAAAACACAGTTAGTCTCAAAGTTATAGACATCAAAGTGTTCTTTTAATGGATAACAGATAAGAGGGTTATCTAGTGTTACTGAAACAGTTTTGTCTTTATAGTTATAAATTTCAAAACAAGCACGTCCATTTTTTACAAGAGCAGTTGTCTCGAGTATATACAATAGGTTGTCTATTGTGCATTCAAGGATAACAATTTTGCCGTAATCTATATTTACTGGATAATCTTTTATCAATGTTTCGAATGCTACGATTTCGAATGTAAAGTAGGTTTCATATGGCTGCCGATAATAAACCGGTATTGTGATTTCATCATTTACTTATTGCTGATTCGGAATGTCTATTAATAAATTTAATTTTATTAGGTCATTAAGTCCTAGAATTCCGTCAAAATATGGAAATTAAATAATAAAAATTGTATTTGATGGTCACTATTAAATTTGAGAAAAGCTGGTATCGTAGCTCGGTATCTAATTTCTTTTTCTCCTTATGATGTTTTTAGACTAGAAGGATTGTGATATATTAAATCAGGGTAATAATTATCTGCAATAGATTTTTTTAAAGTTGACGTAAAAGCTCCAGTGTCTATTAATAGTTTAATATTGGGATTTTGTACGTAGGGTAAATAATTCACTACACCCGAATTCATTTCAATTAGGTCAGAGTGTGTATTACAGGGTCCTGTTGAAAATTGTGATCATATAAATTTGTCGTCTGGCTGATTAGCAGTATAATCAACATAATTATAATTAATTGAATAATCAAATGGTGGGTCTGGACAGGCTAAATAATTTTCTTCTTCAATATCTGAATATTGATATTGATTTTGATTATCATGATAGTCTTCGATATTTGAGAAATTATGTAATTCTCTGTTTGAATTAAAATTTGTCCTATTAAAGTTACTGGGTACTCTAAATTGAGTGGACATTGATTCGGGTGTAAATTGATTTTGATTAAAAAATTTATTAGGTTTAAAAGCGTTTTGAGGTCTACCAAAAACCAACTGGTTTGTGAGGAACCTGTGTGGAATTTGTCTGGGTTGAACATTTATTGGTTGACTAGAGAATACTTGTTTTGTAGACATTTGTTGTTGAAAATTTTGTGTATTACGAGGTTGATTAAAATTTGAGTTGTTATTGTAAAATTATAGCATATTAAGTACGAGGTTGATTAAAATTTGAGTTTTTATTGTAATATTATGGAATATTAGGAGGTTGGTTAAAATTATTATTATAAAATGGTTTAGGTGATGGTGGTAAATTTTGTTTATATTGTTGTGGTTGCGAATATGATGGTTTATAATTATAATTAGGCACTGATTGATTGGATATTGGTTTATTTCGTAAAGTTGTAGTTAGATTTTTTGTTTGCTTAAAATGTTCATCTTCAATAGTATATGCCATTGTTGTTTCAATAGAATCGAGTTTTTATAAATCGATTTTGTCTTGTAATCTGTCAGGCAAATTACGTGGATATGTTTTTAATGAAAGTGAATCATACTGATTTTAGTATATTAGTTTTGAACTCATAGGCATTTCTGCATTTGAATGTTAATTATAAGAGTAACTTTACTATGTGTTAATTGAATTCTTTGTGCAAATTGTATAAGGTGTTCAATTTTGTATTGTTTTAAAGTTAAAAAATTTTGTTCTAAACAATCTAAATTTCTGTGATCACCAAAACTTATTCTCAAAGCGATTTTTATTTGTTCCCAAGTTCGTAGTTCTATCTGGAATCAATTAATATTTGAGCTCTTTCGGTTAATTTGGCTAAAATAACTCTTAGCAGATATTTATTTAAAGTTTCATCGTTAGAGCGATATAGTTCGATAAATTGATCACATGCTGATATAAAAATTATGTTTGTCGCCATTGTAGTTACCAATTGTGTTTGCATAGGCTTGTAAAACTGTAAAATTTGGTTGGGTTACTTGACCTCTAGTTGCCATTTTTTCTAAATTAGTGTCTGACAAATTTAAGATTTTTCAAATAAATCGGATAACAAATCTTCCATAAACTAATTAAACTGATTTTTTATATAAATATTTTTTTTCGAAATAGAAAAAACAATAGCAATAAAATATAAATATAAAACTACTTAGAAATAATAGTATATACATAACTACTTCGACGATTTCAGCGTGAAATAATGTTTAAATATATAATATTACTTAAATAAAAATTATATTTTTCAAAAAATATAAACTTAAAAGGAAATAAATATGATAAAATTAGGAAAATACAGGAAAATATTTCAATTTTCAAATTCTTAAGCTTCAATTCTTTCTTAAATATGTTCGAGGTCTCTTCGATAGAGGTCGAATGAAAAATTGTTGGGGTGAAATTTGACAATTTGACCTGACTTTCTTAAAATAAATATGAAAGGTTCTATCTTACAAATCCAACAATTTCCAGGGGGTTGTCCACGATGGACTTGTTGATCACGATGATCCGAGATCTTTACGGTCTTAGGTGTACCGGAGTTCTACCTTCCTTTCTGTCTCTTCTGACAGGCTACTTAGTTCACTTGTGGAATGAGCCTACTTAATTCAGCTCAATGTCTCCTCCAGATTTTTCTTCGATAGAGTAATCTTGAAAAAGATGCATGATGCACTTGTACACTGAATTAATCAGGAACGAAATTTCTTTGATTTGTCTAAAATTTTGAAAAATACCTATGTCGGTATTATGAAGAATCGTAACTATCTTCAGTAGATGGACCAACTGACAAGTCCGATCCGATTGCCCCAATTAAATATCTTTAAACTCGAACTGGGTTTTTAGAAAATTTATTTTATTTTAAAAAATTACAAATTCAAAATTAACACAAACAAACTAGCAGCAATTTGTCTAGTAAAAGCAAAGCAATGATAGTAAAGTTTGTACGAAGTCAATTGAAATCGTATAAAAACTAAAAGCCTGCAAAAACCGTCGGCATCTCTTTATTGTACATGGGCGGAGGTAAATAGAAATGCTTGTCATAAGAAAATGTTATACTTTTTTTGAAAATTTTATTAATTTTTATTATTTTTTGTTTATTAGATAGGCTATTTTTGTTCATTTCGCCAATAAAATATTTTTGAAATATTATATCAGTTTTAGATATAAAGTCTAAATATTTAAATTTATTGGGTTTAGTTTTAAAGTTAACCCGTACTATATTGAAATATGTTATTGCTCAGCAAGGACCAACGAGAGGGTATGAACATATCTTTGCCAGGATGAGGAAATGGGACAGGTTAGATTAGCGAGGGGCAAGGATGTTTTATAGTAAAAAAATAAAATTAAAGTTTCTTCTAAAATAAAAATAAAAATGTAAGTTTCTTAACCAAAGCAAAGCAAATAAAAACAAAATTAAAATATGTCTCTAGAATAAAGTAACTTAAATTAAAATTTCTTGTCAACTCAATAAAATATATTCCAAGAAATGTAACAATAAAAAAGTAAACTTCATACCTAATATAATATCTAAATATTTTGTTCTGAAAATATATGTATATTAAAAAAAGTTAAAGGCTAAAAAGTTGACGCGTCCAAATCTTCACTTTCTGAAGAGGAATCATTACCCGGTTGAATTATAATCGGCGCAATGGGGGGTAGTGTTGGATATTGATTTTCTTTATTAGTTACATGCTGAACGAAATTTTTCCATAAATCAGTATTGTTGAGGTCATTTATTACTTCTCTTATATGATCAACTACTACCGCACTTAACGTTGGAGAGTCATTACATTTTCGCAAACGATCTTTTAAAGTTGCCCAAACCATCTCGATAGGATTAAATATGCAATAGTACGGAGGTAAGCGCAAAAGTGTATGACCGTGTATATTGGATAATTTATCAATAACATATTCCTTTTTGAAATTCTGTTCTTTTATTCTTTTCAGTAATTCGCGCTTTATTGGAACTTTTACAGGAATTTCCATATTTTTTTTCTCTCATGAATTTTAAAATGTCTTCCTTTCTTGTACTGATGTTTGGTATTTTATTTAATATTCGCGAGTGATAAGAAGCATTATCTAATACAATTACCGATTTAGGCGGAATATTTGGTAAAAGCTGTTCTGAAAACCATTTTTCGAATAGATCGGCTGTCATATCTTCGTGATAGACTGCAGAAGACTGCGATATTTTTTTGGCCGACAAGAGCAACGCATTAGGTACAAACCCGTTTTCACTTCCCGCATGAAGTATAACGCGTTTTCATCTAGATACACTATATGCCTGTTTAGTTTACGATATTCTCTGATTTTTTCCAAATAATCTACCCGAAGTGCTACTATACGTCGCGATTCCATAATTACCATACGACTGTCAAGTTTTTTATGTTTAAAACCGCATTCTAATAAAACATTTCGTAGTGTATCTAAAGAACTATAATTATAATCAGGATAATCGCTTAACTTTTCTCGAATCATTTTTAACGTAGGAACTATATTTTTTTCATACGTATTATAAATTATACGCCGTATTACATCTTTGGTAGCATCATCAATATTTCTTAATGTCATATTTTTCCGTTTCCTATTTGTACTTATAACATCTCCTTTTTTAATTACACGATAAATTGTTGATTTTGATCTTTTAGTTAATTCGTTAATACGTTCTATTATTTCTCTCACATTTTTCACGATTTTCGCTTTTTAAACGTTCATATATATTTAAAATAATGCGTTGACTTTGTACGTGTAAATCTTTATTCTGAATAATACATTGCATCAAGTGGTATGTACTTTAATATCCATTTAATACTTTTGCTTTTATTTGTCTACGAATGTCCATCTGTCAACCATATGAGTCAATAGTTGCTACCGGTCCTGGATTCTGGCGTAGTATCCTGACCTTGATGATAACAATAATAAATACCTACAATTTTTTACATTTTATATTGCCATTCTTATCTGTGTTCCGAAAGAAAAAAAGACGTTATGTAGCGCCCTAGGGATTTTCGTTTTTGTATTGTAACTGGAGGAAATCATTTCTTAAATGCAAACAATTTTTATTTTTGGTGAGTCAGTAATTTTTAAACTCTTTTTTTTGCTTGTAATACAAATATTAATATTTAATCCAATGTAATTTCGCTCCTAAATGAAGTAGTTGTTTTAATAGTTTCTGCGATAAAATATATTTCAAATGTCGTGTTTGATTTATTATCTACCTAACACTTTTATACTAGCGCAATCAGATAAGAATGGCAGTATAAAATGTAAGAAACTATATGTGGTTATCATTATCATATTAGGTTTGAAAGGATGCTTATGTAATATCCAATAACTATTTTATTATTTTTTTCTAGAAATTAACAACCTCTTTCCAATCATACGGTACGTTTGGGAGTGATTTAAAAATAAAACAAAATTTGTTAACATTTTGATGCCCTCTAGCGGCTAAACGAATCAATTTGGGAGAGAGGCAAGTTTAGATAAATCTAGTTAGTTTTATCCCAAGAACATACGATAGCTGCTTGTATAATATTGGGACACCCTGTACATTTATTTATGATTGTGTACAAAGCAAAGAGGACAAATAATTCGCATCAATGACTTTTCACTCTTTCAGTTATTTTGACGTTAGACGTCAAAATAACTGAAAGAAGTGAAAACCATTTCATTTGTTATTTAATAGAATTCCTAGCCTTCCAAACGACGATAGCAAAAGTTTTCAAAATTGACAAGAAGAGGCCTTAATTAAAACTTGCTAGTTTTATTACAAAGAAATGTCAGGCAAGGTGTAGTGTGAATACTAATTGCGAGTTAATGAACTGAAATGGGAGTGTGACCTTTTTATGAAATAATTATAATTACATTTCAACCAATATTTACATTTAGAAATGCTAAATACATATTATTTTGATTAATATTGATATATAAATTGAAAATTATTAATTAATCATAAAGTACATTTATATTATAACTGTTATCTACATTACAATATGGTAATTTAATTGTCAGTAGAGATTTTTGCCCCACACAAGGTGGGATAGAAACGATTTTGATATATGTTGTTTAGATTGGGACCCTGATGAAAAATCCCAGTTTCCGATCAGAGGGGAAGGGCGCGAGTCGCCATCTTCAATGAAAGGTGCAAAAAATTGGTTTTTTTCAAAACGGTTGAATCAATAATAAAATTCTTTAAATTTTTTTGTATAAATTTTTTTTGTAAGTCTAATATACATATATATATATATATATATATATATATATATATATATATATATATATATATATATATATATATATATATATATATATATATATATATATATATATATATATATATATATATGTATATATATATATATATATACATATATATACACGTATGTATATAATGTATATATATATATATATATATATATATATATATATATATATATATAATGAGTTACAGTGGCGGAAAGATGAACATTTTCCAAACAATCGTCACACTCCATTTTTATTATTTTTTTATTCTTTTTGGCTATTCATTACATAATTATAATATTTTTGTAAACTCAAATTAATCTAATTTCCACACCACCATGAGGCAGAGTAAATGGGGCTATTATATTATTATATCCCTAGTAGGCCTAATCCACAGATATTCCAGTTTCGCGATTATATTATTTCTTCTCCTTTTCAACAGGGGGCGACTCAGATACAATTACATATGTATGAATATTTGCGGATACAGGTCACTGTAAACTGTAAGGCTGATTCAAGTTGATGTGAAGTATTTTTCAAATAGATCAGTCGTTAGATTTCTAGTTTCTGTCTGCTTTTCGTAGGATTTGTGTGTGGATTGGTAGATTGGTAGAAATCATTGAAAATCGGTTGATATACCGAAAAATCGGTAGAGTTAACAACACTGGTCACTGACCCTGTGTGTGTTAAACCAGGACCGCGGGCGCGCGGTCTGCTACCGTTCCGCTCTCTTTAGAGAGGGGAATAAGGAACGCCCTTTTCGACCATTATAAAAGAAACAAAGGAAAACGTGAGACAGTCTGTACCTGCTCTTGGAAGCATCTGATACAAAAAAAAACATAGAATAAGATTTGAAACATCCATACACTAATATTAATATTCTACACTAATTTCTGCCACTGCGGCCGGCACAGCGGTAAAAAAAATTCTATAACAAGAAATATAACTGTAATTTGAAATAGATTTCGCTATACAATCTTATTGTGATGTGGAAGAACATTAAAAATAATATAATATAATGCAATTTGTTCTTACAAAATTTACCAACAAAAATGGAGTTTGACGATTATTAGGAAAATGTTCATCTTTCCGCCGCTGTAACTCTTTACATATTAGACTTACAAAAAAAAAAAGAGTTTGCACTAAGAGTTTAAGGAATTTTGCCTTTTGTCATTGGATCAACCGTTGCAGAATTATATTGAATAAAATCAATTTTTTGCACCTTTTACTCAAGATGACGGCTCGAGCCAGTCAATTTTCTATTTTTAAGTTTGAAAGTTAATAGTTTATAAATTAACTTAAATCATTAATTAAAAGGGTAAGAAAATTAATGTTTCATGTATAAATAATATAATAATAATTAAAACAACATATATAAAATGGTTTCTACCCCATCATTTGTAAGACAAAAACCTTTTTTTGTCTCTATTGACTGTATTAATTCACATAATTATAACGTGATATAAAAAATGATCTTGGTCCAAGGTGATCGTGGAATGGAAACTTCTTATATCATTCTTTTGTAATAATTCTTCAAAGTTCGTCAAGTTATGTCCCATACTTTTTTTGACAGTCAAAAATGATTGATATAAATGTACAACACTAGTTCGACAATTATTTTAGAATCCATGACCACCTTTGACCAAGATAATTTTTGATATTACGGTATAAAACAAGCCAAGAAAGTTAAAATTGTTTGCTTAGAATCTAATGCAGAGAATGATGCGAAATGTATATATTCAAATTTCAGACCATACAAAGGTTTAGAAATCAGTGTCCATCTGGGAAAAATTGCGGCAAAAATAGTTTTGCCTTTTTATTCCTTAACTTTACAATAATATGTTAAATAATTCTAAATATAGTTCTCCTATTTCTTGTATGTTTGTGTGTATGAATGTATTTCTAAATTTACATACAGGGTAATTCCGAAATAAACTGAAGAAAAAACCTCAAAATCTGAGAGTGTATATAAACGGTTTTCGAATATATTTGGTAACTTTCAGGCAAGTAGAGAAAGTAATAAAAGTATCCTTAAAACCCCTAGTTGCCGACGCCCCTAATAACAGCAAATAACCGCATTTTTGTCCGATAAGTTGGCGATTGTAATTTACGTAATCCATACCTACGAGGCAGCAAAATATAATCGCATGTTTCTGAATAATGTTGAAATGTAATAATATTTACGTATCTGTACCGGCATTCACTTTGTCTCATTTTAAGGCAATGATTCGACTAAGGCGCTTCTAACAATTAATCAGTACCTACTCACCTCAGTAGAAGAGATTCTCACTTGGAAATAAAATACGTTCTGTTAATCAAGCAAATCAACTAAACCTCAATTAAACCATCAATAAAACAGAAATAAAAAAAAATCCCACTACGGAATATAACCTAATATGTTTGATTTCTCCGTCTGATTTCTTTTCTGATTTGTCAATCGAGAAACAAGTGCCATTAGGACCGATGTAATTACGAAAAAGTGTTGCACTATAAAAAGTGTTGCACTATAAAAAGTGTTGCACTATAAAATGTGTTGCACTATAAAAAGTGTTGCACTATAGTACGAAATTTTTCATGGTTGGGATGGCGACTTGCAGAGAACCGTTCAGCATAGAGACCGACATGTAATTATGCAATTATATAATTACTACACAGATGAAACTTCTTGCTGCATAAGGTTTTCAATCAGTTAAATTATAACCAGAAATCGGGAGGTAGCGATACGTTCTAAAGATGACTTTTACAGCTCGGTGGAGTAGGCTAGAGTGCGCGGTGGCAAGTGTGACTAGATAATCTGTCAAATCTTTAATACACATATGTCTCATACCTAAAAAAGTATTAACCTGAAAATTAAACTTAAATGTCAAATATTTTACATGATTTAAAATTAACATTTCGGAATACTCTCTGATTCTGTTCTCAAAATTAGAAGAAAATTTGTTTGACAAAAGATTGTGTTTTTTAGCAATGTCAAAGATGACAGATTTCTGTGTACATATTTCCATAGATTAATTCTTTTGGCGCAGAGTTAACAAGTTTTTTTTTAACAATTTATAGGACAGTAGCTTAATACCCAAATAACATTATAGAATGCCACAAATAAGTAACTGTAGACAATATACTTTTACTTTTGTGGTCGCTTGGCAAAAATACATGCGTGTTCGTGTTACATTCATCAATACTTTCAGCCCTCTTTGTATTAACTTTGAATGACCGAACACATCAAAATAACCACAAGGTAAGATATTCTATCACATAAGGATGAACATATTTACGCAGTGACACATCATCTGGCGGCAACCCTGGACTTCACTTATCGCTACCTCCCGATCTCTAATTATAACATGCAAATTCGTTTTAATTAACCATAGGCAGATATAGTTCTTACCCTTGAAACTTTAAGAATTTCTTTCTTGAAATGAAAATAATTGTCTTCTATATTCCTGTTTTTATGTTTTATTAACTTATTAACATTTATATTTATGTATGTAACCACCATACTCATTTTCTGTAATTATTGTAGTCCCGTGTTTGATGATGTGAAGTAAATTTGCTTGTTCACGAAACCGGTCACACCAATAAAGGAATTTTATGAGAATTTTTCTGTTTGTCTTATCATGAATAATTACTCATATGGGATTAAATATGAGATTAACCTACCTACGTTAAATGTATTTTTCTTTTACAAATTTCAACTACTTTCAGATTGCAGATGTAACATTCCCCAGTCACATATAAAATATTATCTTGTTAATTTCATTGTCCTAATAAGTGGGGTTATATTTCCTGCTATGATTTTATTGCTCGATCTCTTGATCTCAAGCAGAAAATCAGTGATTTTATTGATTTACAAACAGACTGCTATATGCAATAAAAGAACAAAATCAGATCATCTGTTCCAACACAAATAAATGGCATTTTTATGCTATTACTGCTCAGATCTACTTCTAGCAACACTAATGGACATACCTCAACTTAAATGTCCAATTAACTTTTGACAGATGAGAGATAAAGTTAGTTTGTTTATTGATAACTTGTTCTTCTTTTGTTCTTCATGTCACTTCATATCTAACCACCAATATGATGTCACTACCGTTTTCGCGGCAAATTCAAATTACTGAAGTTTAACGATTTTTTAAAATATATTGTGCATAGAATTTTTCTACCAAATTAAATATACAACTAAATTAATGCCTCCACTATTATATTTGACCATTTTTAATAATTCAGCAACCGAATTTTAAGTGTTTTAATAATGTATATAAAAATATCTGATGTGGCCAGCACATAACTTTCTTATACTGGTATATATCATCCTGATCTAAAAAAATCAGTCTATTTAACTTTTCACTTACCTCAGTTAAATTAAATTAATAGCGTACCTTGAAATGTTTCATTAACATTTTTAAATAATTAATCAAGGTCTTTCGATACTGTCAATAATAATTCATGTCATATATTTTAATAATTTCTTCTTATTTACATTGAAATTTTTGTAACTAAATTAGACATTTCAAATGTCAAACTGCTAAATTTATCCAAACCTCATTTTATGAGGTCAAATGTGTAAAAATTTCAGTTTACTTGAAAAATATATTTTATTGACTTGATACAGTAGACATGATTTATAATCATTCATCAAGAATTTTTTTTGTAAAGACAAATACAAAAAAGTTTGGGTCTCGTGGACCTCCTTTTAGCTGGCTAATTCCGATCATCACCAAATCTTTCATTGTTTTTGGCCTTTAGAACATGTGTACCAAATTTGAAAGCTTTATCTCAAAAACTGTGGCTGCTATAGCGATATTACAGACATGCAGACAGGTTTTTTCCATAAAGATGTTTTTCATTATAATTCGTCGAGATTCGTTCAGAAATGCAATATTTTTTTATTTTTTCTCCCAAAATTGTACCTTTTTTCTTCTTTCATTCATTATGTCTCTTCTGGTGGTACCATATTCACCAAATTTAATGTGTCACCTAAAATGTTGTTAAAAATCTTAATTGCCAAATTTAGGAAGTCTCCCAGTAGTAGAGTTGTCATGGCTACACACATACACGCACATATCCACACACACATCCACACACACACGAACTGACAGACATCATTGGGAAAATAGTCACAATGGATTCAGAAGGGTTCGAAACGTATATATCAATCGAAGAAATGTCAAGAGCGAAAAAAATTACGATTATTGTACCTACTTCCTTATATTAGGTATAAGAAAGTAAAAATGTTGGTGCACGAAAATATTAGGCTTGTTATGAAATGCATTTTAGAAATAAGTCAATGTCAGAATGACAGACCTTAATGTCAACAAAAGGTAAAGCCAAAATCAGAACGATAGAATTTAATGATAGATTATATTAATAACACTGGGCAACAAAATTTTGATCTTTTTTTATTCCATAAACTAAAATAAGTGAACTTATAGTATTTTTTATGCTGAATTCATATCTGTTTTCAAAATTTTCAAGTGACAAAGCAATTGAGTTTTGCTAAAATGTATATTACTCACTATTACTTTGTTTTAAAATGTTTTCTTAACCGCCTCTCAAGTCACCGAAGTAACTTCCAGAAAATCCTAGGATTTTGTGTTGAGTAAAGAGAGACGAGGCCCTACAGTTTATTGTAGAGTCAGAACCACATCTAGGGTATCGACAGTTCACTCCCATCTTCATCCGAGGCAAATTACAAATAAAATTTATTGCTCCGGGATAGATTCGAACCATCGATATTCGGTACCGAGTAAATAGCTATAAGCGCTTTACCCACTCGTCTACCATGTCCATGCTTTTAACAACAATAATAATAATTTATTTTCCATAAGACCATACATATATAGTAATAGTCATAAAACTTAAGAACTAAGTCACACAAAAGTATTCAGATACAGAATAATAACACTCCAACAATAATTCTTTTAGTCAAATTTTAAACAACCTTTCACTTTTTTACTAATTTTAATTTGTCAGGTAACAAGTTAAAAATTTTAGGTCCTAAACACTTAGGAGATTCAGAAGTTATTTTTAATCTAGCAAAAGGGAACATGAAAATTGTGTTCTGCCTTGTATTAACTACATAGTTACTATTTACAATAAAATTTGATTGATTTTTATAAACATACATACACATTTCAAAGATATGAAAGCCTGGTAAAGTTAAAATTTCATAATATTTAAAAATATTTCTGCACGATTGGGAAATTGAAACACCAGTAATACATCTTAAAATAAGTTTCTGAGCGGTAAAAACATGAGATGAATAAGTGGAATTCCCCCAGAAACAGACACCATACCTTAGACGAGACTTAACTTGAACGTAATATAAACAGATAAGTTGTTCCGTACAAAAAACCGTTCTTATGTTTCGAAACAAATAAGTAACAGATGCCAGCTTTGATATTACAAATTCACATTGAAATTTCCAGTTAAGGTTTTATCTAAACGCATACCTAGAGAATTAACATGTCCTGCATTAGTAGATAAAGTAGCATTATTCATATCAAAATTTAGCATTTTCAATATTTTTGACTAGTATGGAATCGTATTACTTAAGTTTTTCTGACATTAAAATATAATGAATTTTGAAGAAACCAGTTGTTTAGGTTACACAATAAATTATTACAATCCGACTTCAAAATTTAATCCTCCTCATTTAAAATAATTAAAGAAGTATCATCAGCGTACATGGTAAAATGTATATTAGATGAAAGAGAGTAGTTCATTTACATGCAACAAAACAGCACAGAGCCTAGAACTGGACCATGCGGAACTCCCATTATTACATGTGACCATTCAGAGATACGTGTTTCTATATGGTTTTGACTTTTATATTTTACATTAACAAATTTTTCCTTTTTACAAGAAAAGTAATAATCCAATTTAGTGCTAGATCTCTTACACCACTACCGTTCAACTTGGACACTAATTTTCCATGATCAACACAATCAAATGCCTTGCTGAAGTCGCAAAACGAATGAAAAAAGTAAAGGCACTTCTTTACAGCACATTTTTCTTCTCTATCCGCAGGTGATCACAGTTTTCTGTACGGCGTTTTGTTACTTCAGATCCATCACCAACTTATTATTTTTAAATACGGAACTGGATATTTATTTTTCTTACTTAATTTGGATTCATTTTCGTCATATTACTCAGCATAAAATTCCGCAACTTTGCCCTAATTATCCTTGTTTGTATCTCTTACGGTTTACTAGATCCTAATGATAAGACTCAAATTTGACTAACCCTGTATGTTCGGGTGGGATAAAAATTTCCCGGGCCGACATGCATATGCACAACCCAGTTCGTTACTGCCCCAATGTCACATTAATAGTGCATTTATATGTTTGTTTTTAGGCTGGTCTGTAATCATTTACGAAAGCACTACCTAAATCAGTTCTCACTAACATTATTTTTTGTCGAACAATTCAATTCATTGCATGGCCAAAATACACCAGGATTTATTTTAATTTCATATACTGCATTGAAGGAAATTGAACAGACGCTTTCAAGAAATAAGGATAAACATCCTGTGCTATAAATTAAGGTCATCTACCGGTTGACACATATATGTCAATCAATCTACATACATATTACTGATTTACTAATTTACAATTTACAAAAACTGGTTTTCGAATTTTATAAATTTTTCCAAGGAAGCCGGTTCATAAACCCAGTTTTTAAAAACCGACAAACATTGACAGAAATAGATCGACATGTTAAGGCGGCATTATAGTCACCAGGATAACCAACATACAACTTTAAATTGCTGTTAAGAATGAAAAATGAACATACACGATTTATCTTAAATACCATGTGGATTTAATATATAAAATTACAGGCAATACTGATGCGCATTTTCTTTATTAATAAGAAATACGAATGTTTTATTTGGTGTCATTTTGTGAAACTAAATAATCGTATTACCTAGGAGTAACAAAGTACGCATCAGTATTGCCTGTAATTTTATATATTAAATCTATATGGTATTTAGGATGAACTGTATGTTTTCGTTTTTGAAAATATTATTAACAAAAACATTTTAACAGAGATTTATAAATTTAAGTTGGATGTCTGGTGAAAACTCATCCTTTATTGCATCATACGTCTTGATTGTCAAAACTTACCGTTGCTGAGTTGAGAACTAGAACTTTAATGAACATGAATTTTTATAAAAAACCAGAAGACTGTTACAATAATTTCTTCACATGTCACATGTGGCATGTTCGTCATGTCGTTGGTTTACTTTACTCTGACGTTGGCCACGCCTAACTGGAATAACGTTTGTCAGTGCCAGCGGTACCAGATGAAATATAACATAACATTAGAAAATGCCCAAACATCAACTTAACAACGCGAAAATCTATCTTTAGTTAGGACTACGGAAAGTGAATAGACTTTACTGCTACTTCCGATTGATTTGTCAAATATGACTATTTCGAACAAATTCTTGATATTTCGGACTTTATGCTGTTTTATTAAATTAAACTGTTGTCGACGTTTCGAAAAAAATGTGTATCATCTTCAGTGATACAATCAAGAAACTTACCTAAAAATGAATAATTAGATGGATATAAATTTCGTCAGCAACAGTTATATTTAATAAAACAATATAAAGTCCAAAAACTCAAAAATTTTCTTACCCCTCTTTAGGAATTTTAACACATATTTAAAAAAATAATACAACTGGGCATTTTTTCAATTAAATGATTTGATATGACTGATCCTTATCTCAATTTCTTAACAGGCTTCGGTCTTCGTTACAAAAAATTGCGCCTTGTTCATGCTGAGTTTCCATTTGCAAAGGATAATCAGATCTCTAGCAGCTATTCCATATAAAAGTTGGATTTCACATTCTGTTAGAAGGAATAAGGTTTCTTCCAGAAAGAAGGTTATCGATAGTGTAGTCTTTAGGAGCAATGCCGTGTTATTTACTGTCTCAAGCTTTTGAGAATAATTCTATGATGGTGCTCATCGAGCCTTGTGCACATCCTAAACATTGAGAGAATTCTTAAGGCAATTAAAAGTAAACCATTCGCCAATACTTCTAGTATTATCAGCACATTTACAGATATATACATAATAGCCACAGCAAGAAGTATTCAAAGACTCTTTCCACCTCCAAATGTGTTTGCCAAGATCTTTGTTAATACACAGATTTGCATAGCTGTTACTAATCCCGATGACAGGCCTATGGAAATTCCCACTTGCAATGATCAAGGGATAAGGAGAGGAGAATTCAGATAGAAAATAAATTGCAATTTCCGATATACTCTTACTTCAAAATTCACAGCTGTGGAGGATACTCAAGTAATTTTTCACTGCTAATTCAGTACATATAAAGAGGACTTATCTGTGCTAAAATATACCAGAAACAGCAAGTAATGAGTGAAAAGGGAGGAATTAAAGGAAAAGTTTCAAAAAGGAAACTAAATGTTTCAATGTTAAAACGGCAGTAATCCAGTTCGCTCCTGTATGTAGTTATTGACATTTTCGGTTTCAGGGTCCGATGTTAGTTTCCATGTAAGTGATTTAGAAAAACATGGTCGGTAAGTCAAGATATATTTGACATGATCAGTTAAGTCTATGAATTAGTTTTCTGCATAAAAGAAACTTGAATTTTATTGTCCAACAGATTACAATTTAAAATGGCTGCTTGGAGTTACGAATATGAGCAAGCAAGGCTACAACGTCTTTTTGAAGAAGTCAGGATTAACCCAGAAGATGAAACAGCTGATACTGACAACAGCTTAGAACACGGTATGTGGAGATGTTTTAATATCCCTCCCTTCTCAAACACTATAATATTTGTGTTTAATATGTTGTATTATGTTATATGTATAATTATTAATGAGGTCGCACACTAGCAATTGTTGTTTAGGTAGCTCATAAACTATGAATTATATATAAACATAATTATTAGATTATCAATATATTGTATTGAATGTCAGAATAATAATTTGATTGCATTATACCTGTTTGGAATAAATTGATTTAAATTGAACTGAATTAAAATAGCTCAAACTATTGATATGCAAACGAGGTTTGCACCGTATTTATTTATAAATGATAAAATTGAAATATTTAATTATTTTTGAATTAACAAAAAGCAAATGTGGTATATGCCATTTAAAAATTGTTCCTACCAAAATTACGTAAACCAACAACATTTGGTATGACGCGTTTACAATATTTCCAATAAAATTGACTATTAGTAAAAGTGTCCTAGACATATAAAATAGTTTATATAGTTACCTTTAATTCCTCACCGTTTGGATTTCATAAACTGTCAGAGATACAGAAACGGTTAAATTAAAAAAAAAAATGCATCATTTCACTTTTAACAAAAATAAATTTGACATATTATGTATTTACCTCCGTTCCTGAAATATCTCAAAAAACTGGCAGGTTAAATACACTAATGGTCATTTTCCGTCCTTTCTATCTGCTTAGGCACATAATTCTGAGATCTGCCAGCATCAAATAAATGATAATAATAATAATTACAATAATTAAAAATATCGCGCTTTCTTTTAGCTACACCTGAGAGTTCAAGTGTCCTTCCTGTGCAAGGCAGGTTACGTAAGGGCACCCAATTAACTAGAAGAAGTGCCAGGCAGCACTTTTACAGCAGCAATTAGCAGTTGATTGAGAACATCTTGTAGAGCACACCGAAGTAAATTTAAGAATAAGGGTAAACATTAATAACAGTAGCCTTTTTTTAAGATTTAAGGTCTTTATGGCGCAAGACCTGAAATTTCTAGAAAATACAGACATCTGACACATGAAGTGTGCCATGTACAACGCCGCGGAGCAACTCATTCCTCGTGGGAGGTCAATTTCAAATGGGGTAGAGAAAAATATGCGCTGTGTACAAAAGACTGAGGAAAAAATACAGTCAACCAAACAACGTGCTTCTCGAATCCTTACTTTACGTAATTAATTTACATATATAATCCGGCACATAGCAAACGGATTAAGACGCCAACACCATACTCTAAAGCTGAAAGTGATGCATACCATCAAGGAACACTGTCAAGAAGGATTCGAATACGTATGGCCATCAAGTAAACGTTGAAATGGCGGGTGAGAAATATGGAAAACACATTGTTTCATACGGATCCTTCCCGCCTGTTTCAAGAGCCACAGAGTGTTGTCGATAATCCGCCGAATGTAGCAAATGTCGAAATCTTCTAAAAGGGTATTTACGAAACGGCGCGCTCCTTCAACAGCGACAATCCAACAATCGCACACTTCGAGGTCTTCTATCGTAGACATCTTGAAGAGCAGAAAGCATGTGTACGACAATTAGTACCTACGGGGAAGTCCAATAGGCTCGTGTTGGCATTAAGAACTTTCCTATTCCAGGCCCAGACGGCATAAACAACTGGTGGTAGAAGAAATATCTTTCCAATCACCACTGGCGCGAGTTTTTAACACATGGTTACACAAACAGCAGCATATTCCGGACTGGTTTGTCGTTGGACGTACTGTGCTTATCTCCAAAAAGCGGATCTTTCCGACCTGAAGAATTTTGCCCTAATTCTTGTTACAACATATTTACACGTATCTTGTATGTCAGAACACTGAGGTTTGTTGATCCGGGCATGGTAGGTTGCAAGGACACTCCGACTGGTGAAATTTACTTTTACAATTTCTTCAGGAGTTAATTCCTGTCCTAGGAATCCTATTTTTAAACGAGAAAGATTCTGACATCCCTGATAACGATATTATTTTTCAACAAAGCGGTGCTCCCCCAGATCTAAAATTTGTCATCAATAAGAATCATTCGCTAGAAATGACAACAGAGACCTATGTACCTTTATTTAAAAGAAATGGAATAAGGACAACGAGAAAACGACAAAATAGTGTGTATTCATACACCAATAGTATCAACAATTTTACTTCTTTCTAAAGCGCATGTTTTGCGAGATAATTTGGCTAACTAGTTGCCTAATGACTATTGACTCGTATTTTTTAACGACTTTTACGTAGAGTTGACCTGTTCATGAAGAAATTGTCACATAAATTGCACCTTTCACTTTATTTTAAACAATTATTTATAAAAAATGATTTTTTTCTCATTGGACGCCTATATGATCAGAAACCTTACTCTTGCAATTTTCTATCAAAATGTTTTGATAGATCTAGGATAAGAATTTGTAAGGATTCTTTTAATATAATCCATATTTCAGTGACCCTACCTCCCATTGAGGTGGTTTTGACAAAATGTTCGAAAATGTATTATTTAAAGGGTCCCTGAATAGATTCTCAAGATAAGGGTCTTCCGTTTTTATCTGAGATGAAAATAGTAATGCGTTTCCCCGGCGTAGGGTAGGATATGACATAAAGGATCTAGTTTAACATTCTCTTCATGGATTTTCAAGTAGGACAATTTTAGTTTAAAGGAAAAACCGATAAAATAAATACATAGCAAACATAAGCGTAACATCTTTGGAGTCACAAGTGTTGGTGTAATAAGTAGACAATCAGACAGTCTAGGTAATGGTCAGGGTCGTCTTTACTCTTACATAAAATTTTTTAGTTAAAGAAAAGTAAAATATATGTAAATTAATGTCACGATAACATAAAAAATGCGAACCATTTTGTAGTATAATATATTTCTATTATATCCTCTTCAGGCGATATTATTTTCTGTAAAAATTCAATATACACTATTTATATACTAGGGATTAAAATATTTGCAGTATTCTGTTGTTAATGTAGAATTACTTTACTTTGTACCATTGAAGTATTATATTGCTACCTCTGCAGAGTTTCCATCGCAAATCCTATGTAATGAATTACTGCATATCTTGGATAGTAAATACAAAGGGCATTTTCAAACGCTGACATATTTTAATTTAATTGTAATTCTAAATTCTAAAATGATACACCACAGAAATTATTCACACTGACACTTCACAATATTTTATTTTTCTTCCACAGCTACGTAAAATAATAATTTAAAAACAAATTAAGTTCCTCTTCTTGATAAAAGTTAAAATATAGAGTGGAATAAAAAATAATATTAACTGAAAAATTTTTTTTTGTTTTATTTACTAACTTTTACAAATCTTATCACAGATAAGTATAACATATATCTCTTTAAACAATTATTTTCCCGGCTATTTGCCAAAACGCTGAAACTTGGATTACAAAAAAGATAATATGCACATTATTTTCAGTATTACTGACTCATTTATTTATTTTTGGTTTTATTAGACAGAATAGTTGAAATTAAAAATAACATTATTGAGTCAGTAATACTGAACATAATGTGCATATTATCTTTTTTTGTAATCCAAGTTTCAGCGTTTTGGCAAATAGCCGGGAAAATAATTGTTTAAAAAGATATATGTTATACTTATCTGTGATAAGATTTGTAAAAGTTAGTAAATAATAATTAACAAAAATTTTCAGTTAATATTATTTTTTATTCCACTCTGTAAAATAATATTTGAGAAATAATGCAACTGTCTAAATAGATCTTTTCAACTTGTTGGTACTGTTAAAATATCACATCTTATACCTTCTCATTGGTAATTATGATGAAGTCTGACCTTTTTCATAGTGCCAAATTATAATCCAAGTCGAATTACTTTTTTTTGTACCATCGAAGTATTGTGATGTTTCCTGCTACCAATTAAATAGTTTAAAATAACTCGACTGTTAAAAGATCAGATCTTATATCTTTTCATTGGCAATTATAATTTGAAATCTAACCATTCTCCTGGTGACAAATTACAATCCATTCAATGTATCCAGAATCGAATTATTTTGTTTTATACCATTGTGATGTTTCCTGCTTTCAACTACAAAATTTAAAATAACTCGATTGCTATCTGTTGGAGAAAACTCAAGGGGCGTTATGTTCATAGAAAACACAAAAATTACAAATCAGTTTAATTTTGAATTTATTATTGTTTGTTATACTGGATAATGACCCTTATATTTTTGTATGAGATCGAATTTAAAATTTGTACTCTCATGTTCACAATCTATTGTCAAAATAGTTGGTTTCCAAACTATATTCCTGTACCTTCGAAACAAACCGTTTTAGAACGTATGTTCACAAACATAAACTTTCTTGATTAGAATAATTTTTATGAGCTGTATGAGTTATGTTATATAAAACGGAAACACCCTACTATTGTAAATGCAAACATCCAGTTATATCCTAATATTTTATTCCAACTGGCTTTTGAAATTGTGTGTTGGTAAGAAAACGATTATATATTGATAATAATGATATTTTTCTTGTGGGATCTCATCCCAGGCTACTTGGATCTCATGTCGAGGTTACTCCAATTTTAAAGGGGACAAACCGTCCAATAGTCAGCCTATCAGGCCCCACACATGCTCGATAGGAGAATAGCAAGGCATATAAACCCATATCCAACAGTTTTAGACAAGACCGTTCAACTCGCAGATAAAACTTTATGTCAATATTAAGCATCAATAACTCGGTATCTGTCTAGAAATTTGGCGTGATTTAACTGTCGTTGGTGTTGCCAAGAAACTGAGAATTTATTTTTTTATAATTAGAATTAGAATAAATGTTCAAAATGTTCCTTATTAGCGAGTAAAGAGATCTGCGCTCGCTTGGAAATATATATTTGTACACGCTTCAAAATTGTAATGTTATCAAATTATTTTGAATAAAATCACTGTAATTAAAAAAACAATTTTCTTTAATTCAACCAAGTAATCAAATTAAGGTAACAAACTCAATACTATCTATTTACCACTGAAACTTTATGATAATAATGAAATTTTGTCGCTTTAACTGTATTATGAGGGTAACAGGAGTGACACACGAACCCCTATATCTTTGAAAGAGGGCTACATATTGGATGTTTTCGTTAAAGTTTTCTCTTTAGTATGAAATACTCTCTAACTTCATGGGCTCCGAATGCTTCTTTTTGCGGCACCATTGATAATTTTTGTAGTCATCCAGGGCGTTTCTCTGAACTCTTTTAGTAATGGTATGGGCCATTTTAATTTACTCCTAGTCAACGCTTTACCAAATTAAAACTTTTTTAGTACCTGTATTTAATGTTGATATTTAAATCTACATTGGTGCTAACAAGATAGAGTATTTTTATTCTTAAACATTTTTTAATAGATACTATTGCTTCCGAAAAAAGTCTCATGATCTCAGCAGGGCAGTGGATTCTGGGCATTCAAGAAAAACAACTTCAGTATACGACAAGGACTTGGTTGAATATATGAGGCAATACCTATTTTCTAATTCCATTCAAGCCAAAGAGAAAACCAACTTCCCAGCATCCGTTAGGACAGCAAGAAAACGGTTGCGAGAACAAGGCCTCTTTAACTGCGTGAGTGCTAAAAAGCCTCGATTGACGGACGTTAATAAAGAGGCAAGAGTGCAGTTTGCGAATAATTATATTAATCAAAACGTTCATTATTGGAAGCGAGTGGTCTTTTCCGACGAAAAAAATATTTCAGTCCTGCTACAATGTTCAACTGCGAGTTTTCGTCCCAGGAATCATAAGTTTGATGAAGAATACCTGCACAAAACTAACAACAGCGGAAGGTATTCTGTCCACGTGTGGGCGTGGATATCTTCAACAGGGCCTGATGGTTTGCATATCGTTGAGGACCGATTAGCTGGTAACCGATACGTGGAAATTTTGAATAATGTAATGCTTCCTGCAGTGCAAGATAGATTCAATAGCGATTTTTTATTTCAACACGTAAGTTTCTTAAACCTCTTTTGATATACTTTTGCCTGATCTTAAAAATTATTTTTTATTTAAAGGATAACTCGCCAGTTTACACTACTCGTGGTTCGTAATTGGGTAGAAGAAAATAATGTTACAACGCTTTCTTGGTCATCAAAGAGCCCCGATTTAAACCCAATAGAGAACATTTGAGGTTATCTTGTTAAAAAAATTTACAAATATGAATTTAGACCTAGAAATAGAGAGGAGCTAATTAATGTCATTCAGAATGAGTGGAACAATTTAGAAGAAAATTACAACATGCAAAATTTAATGAGTTCCATGCCTAGAAGGTTGCAAAATGTTGTAGAGAAGTATTGTGGTTCTACCAAATATTAATTCTTTTTAATATTCTGTGAGGTACTTCGCTACTCTACGCAAAGAGCAAAGTGTCACTTTGACGCCCAACACTACGGCTGTGTTCACGGTACGGAGATCTCGGGCGCTAGTTTCTGTTTAGAGTGCAGAAACACCACTTTACTCTATCGGCGGGACGATAGAGGCCGGGCAACTGCAGTGAAGATACGGCTAAGCCAGGGGTCGGGAAAAAGGGAACTTACATACTACAGTTAAGAAACAGACTCTCATTCAATATATGTACATTTATTCTACCCACTAATTATTATTTACACTTTATACACACCTTAGTAACTACAACTTATACTACAACGGTCTTAACTACAAGCGGTCTTATTCTACAAGCGGTCTTATACTACTACGGTCTTAACTACGGACAAGCGGGGCAGTAAGCGGGCGGTCAAGCGGTGCGATACGGTAAGCCGGTGAATGAAGCGGTGAAACGGTAAGCAGCGATGAATTAATCGGTGATAAGCAGACGGCGGACGGATACCAGGAGGGGAAGCAAGCGCCAATACAAGCAAACTATGCCTATCTAAATCGGTTATTTATTATCGCTTGGCTGATGGATGGTTCCGGTCTTATGATATGCCAACTAGTACCTCCAAAGCGCCCTGCCAAAGAAAACGGACTCAGGCGGCCTGGAGGGCACGCGGTTGAATGCGGTTACGGTAAGGGGGGTGGAAGGAGTAACAAGCCTAACAGTGGCGAATTGATGATGACGACGGGATGGTCAAACTCCAAAACTACCCTGCAGAATTTTTACGTGCTCAGGTAGCCCGGGGGACCCGCGGTTACGGACGATACCTCCAAGTCACCCTGCAGAATTTTTACGTGCTCAGGTGGCCTGGCAGGCGCGCGGTTACGGAAGTACCTCTAAGTCACCCTGCAGAATTTTTACGTGCTCAGGTGGCCTAGAGAACACGCGATGGCAACTGACAGTACCTCCAAGTCACCCTGCAGAATTTTTACGTGCTCAGGTGGCCTGGAGGGCACGCGGTATAACGCGGTTCAAGTTGGAGGGGGGGAAGGAGTGGCAAGCCGAACGGTTGCAAATCTAAGACGACAACGGTATGGTCAAAGCTCCCAAGCTACTCTGCAGAATTTTTACGTACTCAGGTAGCCCGGCGGACCCGCGATTACGGACGATACCTCCAAGTCACCCTGCAGAATTTTTACGTGCTCAGGTGGCCTGGCAGGCACGCGGTTACGGAAATCCCTCTAAATCACCCTGCCAAAAAACGGACGCAGGTGGCCTAGAGGACACGCGGTATCAAATGCTAGTATCTCCAAGTCACCCTGCAGAATTTTTACGTGCTCAGGTGGCCTGGAGAACACGCGGTGTAACGCGGTTCTAATTCCAACCTTCGGCCGCTCTCCCGTTCTAGGGAAAGATATGAGGCGGATATGTCTTAGCGCTCGCGGTTCATAAACTCTAAATAAAGCCTGGAAAGTACTCACCAGCCAAGTAATACCGATTATTTACCAAACCTTTATCAAACCTTGCTACCTACTTCCGGATTCTGGGCTGGCTTCCTCTCTGGAGCAGTCGGTGTCGGCACGTCTGGACGGTACGGGCGGCAGCAACGGACTGTTCTCGGATGCTCTGAAAAATCCTCAAGCTACTAAACTCTGCCAAAAAGCAGAAGTAGGATGAGCGCGGTAGTCATGCGCGAAATATTGCAACTACGTCACCGTTTATCGACTTAGAAAAATTCGCAAGTACCTTTGTCTACCTATGTACCTCTATATTCACAAGTTTACTTACTGTCCAAGTCGGCGTGGTGCTTCGGGTGGCGGTCGGACGGAAACTAATTTAATTGTAAAATCCTCATGCTACTAAACACTGCCAAAAAGCAGAAGTAGGATGAGATACGGTAGTCATGCGCGGTTTATTACAGCTACGTCACCCGTTTGTGGATTTAGAATAATTCCGCATTAAATTTAATTACCTATTTCTTTATACTCACGAATTTACTTACTATCCAAGTCGGCGTGGTGCTTCGGGTAGCGGTCAGACGGAGACTAACGTGATTGTAAAAATCCTCATGCTACTAAACACTGCCCACGCAGGAGTAGGATGAGACACGGTAGTCATGCGCGGTATATTACAACTACGTCACCCGTTCATCGACGCATGAAATTTAAATACCAATATATCCTTATACTCACGAGTTTACTTACTGTGCTGGCCGGCGTGGTTCCTCGGTTGGGAGCTGGACGGAAACTAATTTGATTATTTTCAGTCTCGGGCCCCTTCAAGTTAGCGCGGGCATAAGGGTGCCGGGGACACAATGCGTGCGTCTCGATTCGCTTACTGCCGGCCACTTGGCCTATGTGGAATGTTCATAAAAACATCACTACTACCTATCTATAATTAACAATTAAACTGTTATTAATTAAAAGCGCAGTACTACAATGGTTACAATATAAAACAGACAAATAACACCTAGCTACCTAACTTAATAAAATAAAATCACTTACAATTCTTTTTTGTTTAGATATTTACTTTTCTTGGTCGTCCAATGCACGCTGGGAAGTTGATTTCTTCTTTGGCTTGAATGAAGTTGAAAAATTGATTTTACCTCACATATTCCACTAGGGTATTATCGTTTACTGGAGTTATTTTTCTTGGATGCCCAGAACCCACTGCCCTGCTGAGATCATGAGTTCCTATCCATTTTTTGTTTAATTTTTGAAACGCGCCTTTGCTGCAATTAACTTCACTTGCTATACGTTGTTGAGACCTGCCTGGTCCAAATTTGGCAATGATATAGCCTTTTTCTGCTTTCTTATAATAAAATAAATTTTACTGAATTATTTGTTAGTTTTTATTAAAAAATTAATTATGACCCCACCAATGATTTGTTGTCAAAATAATCTAATTGACATAACTGACGTAAAAGTCCCTATTTACAACAGACATTTTTTTTAAAAAACATACTACTTGATAAAAAATCGATTACTTTTTTTCGGCCACAATTGTACCTCTGTTTAGAAAGCCTTAAACTGTTCGCCTTAACCAAAGTTTTCGTATCACGTCAATTTCAAATATAACCGTACAGATTTAACACACTAACATGCAATGGCCTAACCTATACTAACCAAAGTTTTTCATTAGCATGCCAGTTTCAAAGATAACCATATAGATTTAACTCACTAACACACAGTCTACCTTAAAAATTTAAAACTTGTAAATTTCATCTTCTAAACACAATTTTGTGTTAGTTGTCTCCAACAGTTTAATCCACAGTCATCTAGATTCGAGGATTTATCTGTCTCGATCCAGAACCGTCAGTTAAACCCTTTTGTGTATGCTTTGCTATTAGTTGATTGACTTTATTAAACAAGAAAGATCCTGGAGCTCTGATGCTTTATAATATGCAGTTTTTTGTTATACACTTACAGTAAATTTATGATTTGGGTCATACATGCGAGTTCACCACACCATTCAACAAAGTTTGATGGTTAGGAGAAACACCAGCGTGCGCATGTCTATTACCCCTCCACTCCACGCACACAGACTGAATTTTGCTGGAGAGGGTACTGCATCCAAATAGTAAATTTTACGAACGTGTATAAGTTTGCATTTTGAGGTAAATTTAGGTCTTTGCGTGATGCGTGACCTTATACTTCAGAGCATTGTATGTAACGTGCAATAAAATTTTAAATTGGATGCATCAACGTTATAGTATCTTGCACTTATGTCCTTTTTCTATGCACTAGCAATTCATGTCTCTCGCAAACTACAATATCCAAAAAAGAAAATATCACAACAAAATAATCAAAGAATAGGATTTAATAATATAATCATGTTAGTAGATCCCAATTTTATTCATTATTTGTTAGGTTTTTATTACTTTTTTTTATACATAATATGATTTTTTTCTACCTCCAGATTTTGATTGATATATACGTCTTGAACCCACCTGAATCCATTCTGACTATTTTCCGAATGATGTTTGTCGGTGCATGTGTGTGTGCGTGCGCGTGTGTGCGCGTGTGTGCGTGTATGTGTGTATCCGCGATAACTCAAAAAATTCTAATGGGAGACTTCCTAATTTGGGACACATTAAATTTGGTGAATGTGGTACCACCAGAAGAGACATAATGAATGAAACAAGAAATTGTAATTTTGGGAAAAAAATAAAAAAATTTGTATTGCATTTCTGGACCAATCTCCACGAATTATAATGAAAAAACATAACTTTATGAAAAAAAAATCTGTCCGCATGTCTGTAGTATCACGATAGCAGCCACAGTTTTTGAGATAAAGCTTTCAAATTTGGTACACTTGTTCTAAAGGCCAAAGACAATGAAACATTCGATGATGAACAAAATTGGCCAGCTGAAAAGAGGTCTTCGGGACTCAAACTTTTGTGTATTGGACTTTACAAAAAAATATATTCGGGTTGAAAGATTATAAATCATGTCTACTATATCAAGAGAATAAAATATATTTTCCAAGTACTTAAATAAAGATGTAAACTGAAATGTTTTACACATTTGGCCTCATAAAATGGTGTTAGGATAAATTTAACAGTTTGACATTTGAAAGGTCTAATTTAATTACAAAAATTTCAATGTCAATAACAATAAATTTTTAAAATATATGACATGAATTATTATTGATAATATCGAATGACGCCTGATAATTAATTATTTAAAAATTTTAATGAAATATTTCAAGGTACGCTATTAAAATTTAATTGAGGTAGGTGAATAATTAAATAGAATGATTTTTTAGATCAGGATGATATATACTGTATAAGAAAGGTATGTGCTGGCCACATTAGTTATTTTTTATTATTGAGACAATTTTATAAATTACATTATACTGTAACAAATATATACCATATTTACACACTTTATAACAAGCTGTATACATGTGGCAATTTTAAAAATGTTGGTTGCTCCCGCCTGGCATTTCCTATGAAATAGTCTGTATGTTAATTAGTCTGAATACGCAGACTATCTCTCTGACGAGTTCAGAAGAATGAAAGTAGATATATCTCAGACTAGGGGTTTTCGGTTTTCGTATTGTAACTGGAGAAAATGATTCGTTGACTATCAGAATTTTCCAATCTCTTTTTTTTTACTTCTAGTACTAAGAGCGTTGTTATTTAATTCAGTGCAACTCTTGCTCCTAGACTGAGTAGTTGTTTGAATAGTTTCTATGATAAAATGTATTGGAAGTGCTGTTTTTCGATTCATTATATGCCTAAAACTTTTGTACTAGCACATTCAGATAAGAATGACAGTATAAAATATAAAGTTCTAGTTATTTATTATTATTATCAAGTTACGTTTGAAAGAGTGCTTTTGTAATACTCAATAATTATTTTATTATTATTTTTTTTAGAAATGTATAAATACGAAGCAATAATATGTCAGATGTTTTGAAAAAAAAAAATTTTTTCAATACGTTTCGTGCGTGACTGATTTTATTTTTAGTGCGTGTGTACGAGGGCAATATTTTAAATGTCGTGAGTATGCGTCAATCTACTTCAATATGTATGATTAGTGGGTGAGTGTGCGTGAGCAGAATCTTGATTGTCGTGAGTATACGTGAGCGTGAGTAAAAAATTACTCGCCCATCCCAAGATAAACGAATTGGTAATCGGATTAATACATGAACATCTTTCAAAATTAACAGTACCCTATGTTCAATTTTGACTAAAAACAGGCCGTTTAACAATAATCAAAATTCAAAAATTGCACTAGAAGTAAGGATAACCGAACATGAGAAGGATGTAAGAAATTACCAGATTGAGATGTCTACATTGTATTGATGTAATGGACGAAAGATGAAATGGACAAGTGGAAATTAAAGTGGATAAAATGCAACAAAATAAATTTATGGAGAGCGTCCGTAATCAAATTAATGGGGATATTTCTACGGCATCGGTGTTTTTTAATCAAATATGGATTTTATTTTAATATCTCATCTGTATATATATATATATATATATATATATATATATATATATATATATATATATATATATATATATATATATAAACCAAAATGCTTATGTTTTGCCTTCCCAGAATCTTTATCATGCTTCCTTAAAAAATTTAACCCCTCTAGTACTAAAAACAAAATAGGGTACATTCTCAAAGCGGCCACGCAGTGGCGACTGTTAATGTTAAAAGTACGGGCCAATGCCACAACAGAAAATGTAAAAATGTGTGGTATGATCAATATCAGGGGTTATGACAGTCGTTATATACAAAAATTATTTTGTTGGCCGTATATTCTCGTCAGTAACAAACATTTTATATGGAATAAAATTTGTTTTGATGACTTTTTAAATATTATGCGTGCTCTTCACAAGCATGACGCGTTTTTCACAATACCTAAAGTGAGCAGTTTTCGAGACATACACTTACCAATTGAATTAAATAAATACGTTAGAAAATGTTTCAAAATATTTAAAAATGCACACACGTACACATATGAAAACGCATGTCAACCATTCATAGCGTGACGTGAATGTTATTATGAGTGGTTTAAACGCTCATAGAACTTGCATTTCTAAACGCAGTTTCACAATTTATGTGTCAAATAGTTTGTATTAACAAATTCTTTATTTGAAGTATTTTATTTTTGAAACATTTGCTTTTGAGGTTTTAGGAAAAATATGTTGTTAACGTTAAAATTTTTAGTTTCCTCAATTTAAACCTAAATAACTAAATGTATAATATACACATATGTACATATGTACACATATTATGTGTACAATTCGACTATTTATTTGGTTCCATAACTACTTTTCTTAACAACCATTTTTGATAAAAAGAAAAACAAAAAAAATCGAATCGGTAGCACAGTTGGCTAGCAGGACACGGCTAGTCACTGACTATCTCTTCTGAGTTCGAGTGTCAGTTGCGGCATCTGGCAAATGTTTGTTGTTAGTGAATAAAATATCGGTTCTCGGTATACTGGGAAACCGGTATACCGACGAACATTTTGGTACCGGTATAGTATCGAAAAATACCGATATTTCTATGCCAGGCTTCACCTACGCAGTATTTAGTTTCTTAAGGCAGATATGGCGAGACCCTCTTGCGCTGCAGTCCGCACCACGCAATTAGTGAAAAGGTTTTTTAGAAGAAATAATCCAAATGTGAAATTACTTATATTTATAAACGTAACCTGGAACTGGAACGACAGGAAATGTAAGTATAACTGGTCGTTTTTTAACGAATGGCAATAACATTTACAATAATTTTACAGGCTTTCTTTTTTGTTATACATTTTATGTATATTTTATAAAAAGGTTATTTGTCTGTTGTTTATAGAACAGCAAAAAATTGTTTGGTTTTGGACTTCTTGTATTGGTGGTAGATATAATAGTAGTGGTAGATATAATAAGTAGTACTGGCATAAAACTGATATTCCGGTATTTTATTTTGCAAATACCGAAATACCGGTATTGAAATGTTCGTCAGGTATTCAATAGTTATTGTATCCTCCCTGGTTCAGTGGTGGATTAGCAATGTGCTAAACTCCGCTAGAACGTTAATATAAATGACCTTAGAAAAAATACCAAAGAAGTAGTTTTACATAGAGGTAACATCGATATAACGACCACCATCGCGACTTCCATCGCGAGCAGTGAGGCATCTTCGGCATGTCTGTACCCCGTACGCAAATTTGTTACGAATTGAAACTGTTCGTTTCTTGTAGTTTGATAAAAAATTTCGAGTTACTGAAAATTAGACTTTTCAACAGGTGGTTAGACTAGAGTCACTCATGGTTTGGCCATAAGTATGTCATATTTTTCATTGGCTCGGACGAACACATGGTACGCGACGTCCGTATTTATCGAATTCACAGTTTGTTTACATTTAGTTTCTGTGTATTTTAATTTGTAATGAAGGGTTGTTGCTTATTTTGAATTAGTAGTTTGAAGGTATAGGATATTAGTGTTTAAAAGTCGTTCATTGTGGATTTTAATAGATAACAGTAGAATCGCATTGTTGTAGTTGTATAATATTAGTTAATGCGCGGCATTACTCAGTAAAAATACTGGGCTGTAGTGCTGTGTATTGTACCAGGAATAACAAAAAAAGGTTTTAAAATGAAAGCTTTCCCACGGAATGCTCATATAAGAAAGTAATAGGCCGTCAAGATACGAAGGGAAAATTGGAATTCTACAAATGCTTCATATTTATGTGAGGTTAGTAACTGCACATTTAAATATTGTTTCTTTTACGTATACTTAATTTACAATATGCAAAATTATTTAACTTTGTATCTTTGAATGAATTGCCAAAAGCTTAGGCTAGGCTATAATTAGATAAACTATAGAAAGCTTTTTTGTTTGGGCTGCAAAATTATAAAACCATGTAGTTCCAAATAAGTTAGTTTAAAATAAATTTACATGGAAAAATTACACTTACATTTAAGTTAAAAGTGATTCAAATGAAAAGATTAACAATAATTTTTTTTTAAACTTTTCATATGAGTCGGTTTCAGGAAAATATAAGGATTTTTTTGCAAATATTATGATTTTTCTCAAATTGTTTTTTAATAATTGTTTATTTAAAAGAAATTGTAAATTATAACGAAATACATCTGGAAAAAATATATTATATTACTCTTTGTACCAAGTTTTCAAACAAGTTGACAGAATTTTTGAAAATTAACATTGTTAAACATTTTTCCTGCAAGGGAATGACAGAAATGGTTCTTTTTGTTTAGTTATGATTTTTTTACGACGAAACTATAGATTTTACAATAAAATATCAAGGGATCAGATTTATCAGTTATTAAAAGACCCTCATTTTGAATTTTTTTTTTTAATTTATAATAAATAATCTCCAAAATATAAATTTAATTCTGCTGTAGTCCCGATGAAATTGAGAATTTTCTTTTCGCGGAGCTGTCAGAATTTTAATTTAGTCGAAAAAAATTCTTTCCATTGCGGAAAACTTCTTCACAATGCGTAGAACGTCCATGAATTTTTTGGACTCGTTTCAATAGTTACAAAATGTAAATAGTGAAGTATATAAACAAGTAAGAGCGTCAATACAGCTACTCCAGCGCGCCACGGGTTTTGATTACACACCTTTGAGCGCGACTCACGGCTAAACTGTAAAAGGTAAGTATATACTGTCGCAGACTTTTTTTTTTTGAAGAATTTTGTCCTCTACAACTTTGGTTCTATAAAATTTTGACAAATCTGTTACGGTTTTCTCGCCGATTTGGGTAAAGGGCCCCGACGCACCTTTTTAAAATATTTTGTAATTTTTTTGCATATTTGTCCAGTTGGTAGAATCTGAAACTTTGGATCATTATACTCATTTCATCATCATTCATCATGATTCTGAACAACTACCAAAAATTTTCAATCGCTACCTAATTACTGTCAACTTCTCATCTCATTTTCTTGGACTGCTAACTATTGCACAAGATAATCATGGCCGCCGCATGCCGTATGGCCAGACTCTTAACTGAGGGAATCTAGGTCAAACCACAGACGAAAATTTTCATTTTCCGCTTTTCACCTCTTGGTCGATTGGAACCTGTCCCATCCCTCTACGTCGCTTAGTTTCCGACTAGTGGTCTCCACATTATTTTTTAATATAGTGTATTTAAAAATGATTCCTAGAAAATATCTTTCAATCAGTTTTAATTATTAATCAAATTAATACAATTCAAAGAAAAATTTCACACCTCTCTTTTACAACCAGTCAAATGCTTTTATTTTGATTCGTTACCACTGACAACGGGAAAATTTCGGGACATTTTTTTCGTTCTAGATGCCATATGTATGATTACACTGGAAAATTTTCTGTCAAATTTTGCCCCAAGATTTAGAAAATGACATTTCATTTTGATATTATTAAATTTTTGCAATCTTTATTTATTTAAAATAATACAAACTTCTAATTCTTAACAATAGGTATATAAAATTTTTAAATACCTTGAATTACAACATATAAATGCTTTTGGAATTATACTACTATATCCTCACTTCTTAATGGTCAATAACAGGGAGCAGACGGAACAGAATTTATTAAATGGCTATGTTTAATAAAATATATATAATATCTGGACACAATTTTATTAAACATACTTCTAGAAATATGACGAAATGAATCATCAGTATGAAGTAAAATTTCTTGAATTCTTTTAAACAAGTTTTCTTGCAATGTTTGCACACCAGAATCTTCAATTAAGACATTTGCGTCTTAAATTACCATGGTACAGTCTAATTTCGTACAATTCTTTACAAAAAGTACATAGGCTACATTTTTTAGTTTTCCATTCTATTTTTAGCTTAGTGAGTCTATGTTGTCACAAAATACCATGTACTGTGAAAACAATAACTCAGTGACGTTAACGCATAACCATCTACGTCTTTTTTAAAATATCACCTACCTTTACCAGAAAGAGATTATATAATACTTCTTTTTTTGTAAAAATAAACCTTCTGTTGCCTTTATTACCCTAAATTCAAATCAAGTTAATAGTTTAGACTAATATTAATCTACCTGTGATTATTTCATATAACTAAAATCCCTGGTAGATATTTTATTTTGCTAGATATCTAATAGAATATATGGAACATGAAGAAATGGCCCTATCAGAAATTTTTGTAAAAAATAAATTTTCCCTTTCATTTAGTAACCAAAGATCAAGCAAAATAAATGGATTAGATTATTCTTAATCTACCTCTGATTATTTCATGTAACTACAATTCGAGGAACACACTTTCATCATACCATAAAGATCTGAATATCATACCATTATTTTCTTAACTTTATTTAGGTGTGAAATATTCTTCCTGAATCTCCCACGTACTAGAATTAATAACCGAAATTTTTCCTCGTACACGAGTTTTTTTAAGAAAATTCGTGTACTTGGAAAAATTTTCCGTATTTAAAATATCACCTACCTTTACCAGAAAGAGATTATATAATACTTCTTTTTTTGTAAAAATAAACCTTCTGTTGCCTTTATTACCCTAAATTCAAATCAAGTTAATAGTTTAGACTAATATTAATCTACCTGTGATTATTTCATATAACTAAAATCCCTGGTAGATATTTTATTTTGCTAGATATCTAATAGAATATATGGAACATGAAGAAATGGCCCTATCAGAAATTTTTGTAAAAAAATAAAGCACTAGAGAGATTACTACTAAGAATAAAACAAACCGTTAAAGTTTAAATAATAAATAAATTTTACTAAAAGTGATAGCTCACGAAAGAATATAATATACGATATATTAATAAACACATTAGTAATATGGAAAATTTGTAAGAAAATTTGTTATTTGGTATTAAGGAAAGCTCGCCTGACAACTTGATATATGAAGGTGATTGAATAGTTAATTGGTAAACAAAGGAAAATACGACAGTACAGACAAATCATCATATTTCGCATTTATTTCCGTCCCATTCATAATTCTGTTCTTTGTAATATACCTTAAATCATAAATAGCATATTTAAATATCAAATGTAAAAGAATGGTGTCAAAAATCTCTAAATTGTTGAGCTTCTTAGACAGGTCCGATGTTTTTTTATCTGATACAACATCTGTTCAAATTTCACTACCCCAGAACGTATAAAAAATGCGAGTAATTATGGATTTTTTTTCGCATAGAAAAATAAATTTTAGATATTCAAAATGATAAAAATGAGTTATTTTAACTTGCACATTGCAAGGATTTTGCAATAAAACTTTGAAATAATAATAATAATAAAATGACTTTATTTAGGAATAATAATTATTTATGAACCTAGGAATAATACTTATTTGTGAACCAAGGGCAAAGAGGTGTTTATAACGCGCAGTGTGAAAAATAATTAATTAATTAATTAACACGATAAGGGCCACAAACGCTGTTGTGCCCAAAGTGTATACAACATTTTATGCACGACCAGGCTTTATTAATACATATATATATAAATATACTATCTTGCAAATTCTCCATAAGAATTTGATAAATTTTGATCTTCCATAAAAAAGACAATCATGTTGTCACACTGACTGGTAGGAATTTGATTTTGAATTTATATTAAAAATAAATGCAAGTAACCAAGCAACAACGTAAATAAAGGTGGCCGTATTCTAATTTTATCGTTTTTCAATCCTCTTCTCGAAGTGTTTTGTGTGTTTTAATTGAACAGAAAATGGAAGAGGATGAAAATCTATCAGGGTTTCACGGCTTGACTTGATATTCAAGCTAATTGAGCAGTTCAAGTCAAGTAGTAGTATCCGAATGTCAAGTCAAGTCAAGTAGTTTTGTGTCAAGTACTTGAGTTTTAAAAAAATTAGCAGGATTTATTAATAAGTTTTCATAATTTGACTTGTGTTATGTAGGCAGGAGTCGTAGTTTAAAACTTTTAAAATTACGTTAAAATATACTATAGAATCTAATTCTAGAAGTAAAAAAGTTAGCCATGCAATGAAGATTTTTTTATTTATAAAACCGATTGCTATAATAGTTATTGTTACATGTGGGATTTCGAAACGAGATGTAATACAAAAATAAGACATACAAATAAACTAGGTATTTAAAACAAATAAAATCAATTTTCCTGTGCTCATCACTCATCCGTAACAATACATTAAAAAGAAGTTTTTAATATCATCGTTCGCCATCCATGAGTTAAGGCACATGAGGCTCCTAATGCATTTGTCACTTAACCCGTTACGAAATTTTGTAACAGTTAATCCGACCCTGGAAAATTGCTGAAGTTGCTGGCGTTGATAAGAAATCTTTGGCCATTACGGCTAAGTTTGGAAAAATATTTTCGTGTCTTTTCCACCACTGTAAAATATCTTCTGAACTGTCAGCTCGTGTTTAAATCAGGTATTTGTCTATTTCATAACGCCAAGCAAGTTTATCTTCCCAAATAACAGGAGACTTACTAAATAAACTTAGCGGATCGATGTCAAACTCGCTACATCCACTATCCTCATTTTGTTTTGAAGATGATGCGACTGGGAATAGTGGCCGTGGACGGAATTGGAAATATTTTGTTTTGAAAATTTCTTCAAAATGCTTGACTGCATCTGTCTGCAACTCTTTCCCCCAAATTGTATGGGAAAATGTTTCCACTTTATGACGTGGGTCTAAAATTAAAACAACACAGTACATCCAGTTGTTTTTTTTGTAATGTTTGATGATTTTATCTATTGATGCTTGAATACTATATATTAATTTTTTCATCAGTTTCATTTCTTTCTGGTTTATTGTCAAGTTCTTGAGCCCATTTTTTTAATTTATCTAGAAGCATGTTTATACCAATTATCACCATAAGAAGCATACAATATGCATCACCTTGTAACATTGTGGAAATAATATTAAAACTCTTAAGGTATTGACAAACTCGTTCTATTAACGACCATTCCATGTCTGTTAGCTTCAAAGCTTTCATATTATCTGTATTATCACAGAGGATGTTCAAAGACCTTTTTTTATTTAAACTCCATCGTAGCATTTCAAATGTTGAGCTCCGCCTTGTTACAATATCAAGTTTTGGCATAATCATTATTCATCTCCCGACGGGAGAGTCGCGTGTATGAGCTTGTAAACAATTAAATGGAAAGGCATGATTTGCACGTTTCATACATAATCGGTGCGTTATCAAGTAATGTCAAGCAGCTTGAAATTGTTTGATATCAAGTCAAGTAATGGCTATAGAAAAACAAGTCAAGTAAAGTAGTGAATAATTTAAAGCTTGAATTTCAAGACAAGTCAAGTAATTTCAAAATACCATCAAGCTACTTGGCTTGATGAAACCCTGAAATCTATACCCCACCAGAAATTATTGAAGCAGCAGAGGCTGCGACGTTTGACGTGTTGCCTCAGAAGTCCGAAATATTGTATTAAAAATAAAGCAAAAGCCCTAGGCGGGCTGTAAAGTATTTTTCGGCCCGGCGGGCTGTAAAGTGATATTTTAAGCCCTCAAACCAAGCATATAAAGGGACCAGTCGTACATTAAAGTATAAATATGTACAGGGTGTTCACGTATATTTTGAACTACCCTTTAACTCATTTATTTTTGACTATAAAAAAAATATTAATATGGATTTTAATGTTTCTTTTGAAGATTCAAAATATGCTATCAGAAAAACAATTGGACATCTGAGACAAAAATATATGGTAATCTTGATATTTCCTAAATGGAATACCCTGTATATTTTTCTAAATTTAGATCGGCTTTTTTTATTCTGATTTCAAAAATATACAGTTTTAATCCATTATCTCTTATCGTTTTCGAGATATTTAATAATAAAAATTATAACCAGCCATCTTTGACATGATGAATAAATGCTAGTATAATTTACATGATAGTTATCATATATACTAGAAAACAAAACATACAACAAAAAATACATTAGGAATAAACCCCATATCTATTAACATACAAAAGACAAAATGTAATCATTATATAAAATACCCGATGTAGGGTACAACACAAAAAACAGTTGTTTAAATTGTTATTTAAATAATAATCCAATTTATTCGTTAAAGATTCGTGACCACCAGCGAAACGTTATCAAATATATTATGTAAAACATAATAATTTTCCTTTTTTTTTACTGAATCGATAAACCCAAAAAATCCAAACAATTTTAACTGAAATGTTATCGAAACCGTTTGGCATAAAATAATTCATATTCTAGTGTCAAAAGCTTTGAAAAAGTCTAGAGATTAAGCTACATGATGCCACGTTTATCTAGAGCTAATGAAATATTTGGAACAAAAGTTATGCTATTAAATCATTTTTAAAACCTTGGAGATAATATTGTATACTTGATCTCTGATTCATTTGTCTAGAACTTTGACAATTCTGCAATAATAGTTATAGAAGTTAAATCCTTAAAAGCTTGCTTGCTATTTACTTTTGGTAATGGCTTAACTAAAGACAGTTTCCAACTAGTGAAATAATACCCTACCTCCAAGCAACAGAAAGATATTAACTGGTAAAAGAAAAAAAAATTAAATATAATCCATTAGTAGTTATTTAATGATAATTCAAAAAAAGAAAATTATAACATTTCAAAATATAGAAGCAAAAAAATGGTATATATGACAGTTAGTATTATTTAAACAAATTACAAGTACACGTATTATCGAGAGAAATAATGGGTGTATATCAGAACAATTTATGGTATACAAAAATGTAAAAATAAAGTTCTGTATGCCGAATGTGATCACTTTCTCCGTAACCAGTTATTATATAATGAACATACACTTTTTTATGTAGGGATAATAAGATAAAATGTTCGTATATATACTTGCGACACACACACAAAATTATAGCTACATGAAATATTATTTAAAGATAATATTAGATTTGCAGATAAATAGAATAAAATCAAGTACACAAGTTTTGCCACTTATCTGTGGTCCTACAACGGGTAGGGTGTTTTCCGAAGATTTGTTGACGAACTCAGAGTACCAGGTGCGGAAGCGTTGCTAGGAAAACCATGAACTGTACGATATGATGTATGGCTTATCTTCGGAGTCCAGGAGGAGGTAAGGCCGGATAGTCCAAAAGAGGTTTCTTGTTATACCTATAGCCTCTATAACCCTGATCGACAACCACCGTTGCATAACAGGACCAAGCTGGATAAAATCATTCCAAACCGGAATGAAAAGGGAATAAAATATAATAAAATTAGTTAAAATAAAAGATCTGAAAAGACAAGGATACATTATATAATATAAAAGACAACCATAATACCAGTAATCACTTCTACACCCTGTAGAAGGCTTCTCTAGTTATTTTACTTGTCTGGGGGGTTGATATTATTTGTGAACGATCTGAAAGGAAGTAAAATAACCCTATAAGAATCTTGTACAATAATGGCGGTTAAAAAAAACTTACCACGAGCTGATGAATAAACCGTACAAGACAAAAATTGCAGGAAACATCAAAACTAAAAATTTTCTTCACAGAAAATATTCCTCAAAATTCTTAAATACTTTTAGTAATAGTACTCCCAATTAAATGGTTAACACAGCTCGAGAATCACACCGATCTTAACGTTTCAACACCTCAAACGAAACAGGATAAGTAAAGATTTTAACGGACGGACAAAAAAACATTATCAGAGTTAAAAAAAAAATAGAAGAAAAACCTTAATAATAATATAAACTTACAATACAGGAACATTATAATCATAATCCATATTTTCAATAATCTAGTTACCAAATACTTAATAATTTACTTAGGGACTATATTTCGATGAAAAAAGGCATTAATTTATCGACTACTTAGATTTCCGGGCAATTAAATTCAAATGTTAAAAAACTGAATTAAATATAAATCAGAAGATCAGACTAAGAAATTATTTTCGTCAGTACATACAACTATGTAAAAAAAGAGAATTTTGTTCAAAGTCAAAAATTATAATTAGCTAAATAGTTTTTAAGTAAAATACTATTTCACTGAGAATTGATCTATCAGTGACCACTGTCTAGTATGTAACAAATTATTATTCGATGATAATTGTCATAGAGTTAAGATGTTTCTATAGAATTAAGAATTAAAAGGTAGGATTTTTATTTAGGACAGTATTTTTGTATGATTTAGTTAGTCTATCTCGGAACATTAGATAATTATTATTTAAACTAATTCAACCCGTAACATAATACTATGCTGAACATTTGCGGTTAATAATTTAGTTCTATCTGCTTTCTAACGATTGCATGTCGAACCTTGTTAATAATAAATTATTTGGGTATCCGTGTTCTGGATAATGATTATCAATTTTGAAGACTAAGTATTTCATAAATTTTCGTTGTATTCTTTCCAGTGATTGTAAATGAACATTATAAATTGGGTTCTATATTATTGTACCATACTTAATTTTTGATCGAACAAGCGAAAAATACAGTCTTTAGTACGTTAACACTAAAAAATTTTACAGTTTCTTATCAAGAAAACCTAGCAGTTTTAGTGTTGATTTTGCCACTTCATTAATATGTTCTATAAAGTCCAGTTTTAATTCAAATAAAGTAACTAAATCCTTAATTATCTAACATCTTGAAAGTTCTGTATGATTAAAGGTATATAAAAATTCCACTAGAGTTAGTTTACATGTACATGTTATTGTTTTACATTTTGCAACATTCATTTCTAAATTGTTATACTCACACCATAGTTCGATTTTCTCTATCTGTTGTTGCAAAGCTAGACATTCTTCGATGTTATTAATTTTACAAAAAATTTCAAAAGTCATCAGCAATGATAAGTTTTTCAGAGTTTAAATTACATAGGTCGTTTATAAATATGATAAACAAAAGTAGTCCAAGATTGGACCTTTGAGGTACCCCTGATGTTGCAAGGTAATTGTTTGACTTAAAACCGTTATATTGAACGTATTGGTATCGATTTTCCAGGTAAGATATCATGAAATTTAATAGTAAATTACTAAATCCAATCTAATTTAATTTGTCAATCAATCTCGTTCTGATAATTGATCAATGTGAATACATGGTAAATTACTTATAATGTTAGAAGATGGCAACATATCAGATGGTGGTAAGTAAACATGCTAAAGAATAGACTAAAGCTATTTACAATATTTTACGGGTTTTCAACCTCTTTCATTATAACACATTTTACCAGATATTCCAGTAGTACCTTTTTTTGTTGTTTAAATAGGACCAAAATTGCCTAGTCAATAGTCAAATTATTTTCTACATTTTGAGTGTAATTTTCATATGTCTCAGAGATTTGCATTTTAGTTATTGCCCTAACACGTTTGTAATTTTTTAATGCATTTGTATCGTTACGTTTTTTGTATTTTTTTACGGTATTTATCTCTTAGCTTAATGTTTTTTATTATATCAGTTGTGTACCTAAGGGAAACTTTTTTCAATGTTTTTGTATACATATCAAAAATTGCTAATTACTATTAGTAATTTGTTCAAATATATTCAAAAATAATTCAAAATTTTCTACAGAAATATTTGATATATATATATATATATATATATATATATATATATATATATATATATATATATATATATATATATATATATATATATATATATATATATATATATATATATATATATATATATATATATGAATAGTGGTGAGAGGTATGAAACTTCTCATATGGTCTGAATGCTACTATCCGACCGACATCCTCGATGTCTCTGTGGCGGATAGCGAGTTGCATCACAGCAAGTACCAAGAGCGGCGACCCCTAGTCCAGGTGGACTAAACTAATGTGATTAAATATGATTTGAAGGAAACAACTACTCAGCGGGCAAATACCCCGACCTGCATTGAATTACACCTTCAAATCATGATAGATCGATAGCCAATATCATTTGTCAATTCCTAACCAGACATAGATCGATTTCGAACTTATTTGTTCTCTTCAGTATGCCATAGGAATTGACAAATGATATTGGCTATCGATCTATCATGATTTGAAGGTGTAATTCAATGCAGGTCGGGGTATTTGCCCGCTGAGTAGTTGTTTCCTTCAAATCATATTTAATCACATTAGTTTAGTCCGCTTGGACTAGGGGTCGCCGCTCTCGGTACTTGCTGTGATGCAAGTCGCTATCCGCCACAGAGACATCGAGGATGTCGGTCGGATAGTAGCATTCAGACCATATGAGAAGTTTCATACCTCTCACCACTATTCACTTCACCATAGTTAGTATATAACTAGCAGGTTGGCCACTATCATTTGTCTGTTCCATAACCTATGGCATACTGAAGAGAACAAATAAGTTCGAAATCGATCTATGTCTGGTTAGGAATTGACAAATGATATTGGCTATCGATCTATCATGATTTGAAGGT